>CM024762.1:119988942-120419407 GCA_014218235.1 Colocasia esculenta
AGGAATGTAGATAACTGAGTTTTGCTTATCTTTAAGGAGGGAGAATTCCATTTCTATCTGAAATTTTTATGCCAATAAATTACAGAAATCTTTTTACACATTGCACATCCCTAATTCCCTTCTAAGAGATGTAAATCTCTTCAGGGGGCTTTTGTGAAGATATCTGCTAATTGACCATTTGTATCTATAAAAGAAATTTCTAAATTACCACTAGCTACATGGTCTCGAATAAAATGATATCTTACCTCAATGTGCTTAGTCCTTGAGTGCTGTACTGGATTTTTGGTGAGGTTGATGGCACTTGTATTATCACACAATAGTGGAATTGATTTGATATGAATTCCGAAATCCTCAAGTTGTTGCTTTATCCAAAGAAGTTGTGTACAGCAACTTCCAGCAGCAACATATTCTGCCTCAGCTGTTGATAAAGCTACTGAATTTTGTTTCTTGGATGACCATGATATTAAACATCCTGCAAGAAACTGACAACACCCACTGGTGTTTTTCTATCTACTTTGCATTCAGCATAATCAGCATATGAATATCCTACTAATTCTATTTCACAAGATCTAGGATACCAGAGACCTAAATCATGAGTTCTAGCCAATATCTAAATATTCTTTTACTAAATTAAATGAGACTCTCTAGGGTCTGCCTGATATCTAGCACACATGCATACACTGAACAAAATGTCGGTCTACTTGCAGTTAAGTAAAGTAGTGACCCTATCATACCTCTATAATTCTTTTGATCTACCTTTTTACCTTTTTGATCACTGTCCATTCTGGTTGATGTGCTCATTGGAGTTGATAGTGGCTTTGCACCTTCAAATCCAAATTTCTTTAACAGCTCTGTGGTGTATTTGGCTTGACAGATATGAGTGCCATCCTTCCCTTGCTTGATTTACAATCCAAGGAAGTAGCTTAGCTCCCCCATCAAGCTCATTCGAATTCTCCCTGCATAAGCTTTTCAAAGTACTTGCAAAGAGATTCATCAGTAGATCCAAAATAATATCATCTACAATATTTGCACAAGAAGTATATGTTTAACCTTAGATTTTATAATAATGTACTATCTACTTTACCTCTAGTGAAACCATGATCTAATAAGAAAGTACTGAGCCTTTCATACCAGGCTCTAGGTGCTTGCTTCAAACCATATTAAAGCCTTATGCAGTTAAAACAGATTTGGAATTCGGTATCATCAAAACCTGGAGGTTGTTCAACATAAACTTCCTCCTTGATAAAACCATTTAAAAAGGCTGATTTGACATCCATTTGAAATAGTTTTAAATCAATACAGATGCATAAACAAGTAAATCCTAATAGCCTCAAGTCTAGCTACAGGTGCATAGGTTTCATCGAAATCTATGCCTTCCTCTTGGGAGTAGCCTTGAGCTACCAGTCTGGCCTTGTTCCTTAAGATTATCCAGACTCATCCAGTTATTCTTGAACACCCACTTGGTGCCAATAACTGAATGATGGATGGTCTAGGAACAAGTGACCATACTTGGTTTCTCTTGAAATGATTTAGTTCATCTTGCAGGCTATAGATCCAAGATTCATCAGATAAGCTATTTTGACTGTCTTAGGCTCTATTTGAGAAACAAAGGCTAAAAATCACAAGGAATTACATTACCTCTTGTTCTACCCCTACAAAGGATCACCAATAATGTTTTCAGGAGGGTGATCTTTCTGATGTCTCCATCTTTTGGAAGATTTTTCATGTTGATTTCAGTTTGCTGCAGTTCTTCCAGAGGAGGATCTTCCTTGTCCTTAATTAAGGTATTCTTAATTTTTCAGACAAGTCATCTGCATCATCAATGTCACTAATTTCTTCCTTTCAAGGAAGGGTTGATTCATCAAAAATAACATGTACAGATGTTCAATTAATAAGGAACGTTTATTGAAAACTTATAACCTTTGGGTTAGAAGAGTACCCCATAAAGATGGCTTCATCTGATTTGAAATCCAACTTACCAAGTCCCTTTTTCCATTGTTGTGGATGAAGCAAGGACATCCAAATATTCTGAAATTGATGATCTGTGGTTTCTTTCCTTTGTAGAGTTCATAAGCAGTCGTCTTCAGAATCGGCCTGATCATCACTCTATTAATGATA
Organism: Colocasia esculenta; assembly: GCA_014218235.1. NCBI lineage: Eukaryota > Viridiplantae > Streptophyta > Magnoliopsida > Alismatales > Araceae > Colocasia > Colocasia esculenta. The sequence goes on from CM024762.1 coordinate 119,991,061, forward strand.
TAACATGCAGTGTTGATGGCTTCGGCCCAGGAGTATCTTGGCAAATCATATTCTGATAACATGGTCTTGCCATATCCAAAGAGTTCTGTTTTCCTCTCAGCAATTCCATTCTGTTGAGGTGTCCTTAGGGCTGAGAAGTTGTGCTCAATTCCTTGATCATCACAGAACTTTGTAAACTTTTCATTCTGAAACTCACCACCATGATCTGATCGGATAGAGACAATTGTGAACTTCTGACTTTCTGAACTTTCTTACTGAAGCTGCAAAATTGTCAAATGTGTCATCTTGTGCTCTAGAAAGGATACCCAAGGAATCTTGAATAATCATCAACTATTACAAATCAAAAATTCTTCCTCCTAGACTGGTAGTCCTCATGGCCCAAAATAGATCCATATGAAGTAGTTCTAAGGGCTTGAGGTGGTTACTACAGTCTTTGATTTGAAAGAGCTCTTGGTGTGCTTTCTCTTGCACAAGGTTTGCAAATGCTATCCAATCTAGAATTGACCTTTGGTAGTCCTTCACTAGCTTTCTCTTTCTGAGCTTATTTAAACCGTCCAAGCTGCAGTGACCCAATCTTCTGTGCCACAGCTCTGTTGATTGATCTTTGCTGGCTGCCAAACAGACATCTTGATTCTTGAGTTCCTCGAGATAGAGAACATACAAGTTTCTTTCTTGTAGGCTTCAAATATGACTGCACCATCCTTTAATATACTGCACTTTGATTCTTGGAACTGAATCTGATGGCCTTTGTCACACAACTGGCTGATGCTGATAAGGTTGTGCTTTAATCCTTTGACCAACATTACGTCTTCAATAACTGATTTTCCTTTGATGTTCACGGACCCACTTCCTATCACAGTGCCTTTTCCATTATCTCCATAGGTGACTGTACCTTCTTCAGCTTTGAGATCAACGAAAAACTTCTTGTTGCCTGACATGTGCCTTGAGCATCCACTGTCCAAGTACCATTTGGATGCTCTTGAATTTCCCTGAAATTTAAACACTAGGTTTTAGGTACCCAAGTTCTTTTGGGTCCTGATGGTTAGTATCATTGATTTTTCCTTTTATTATCCACTTTTTGTTCTTGTTAGGACAGGTTGCTTTGTTATGTCCTAGTTTGTTACAATGAGTACAGCAGGATGTTCTAGTTACTCTTTCAACTGGATTGTATTTAAATTTTTATGTTCTTTATTCTTTTCGGATATAAATTCAGGAGTTGGATAAGTGTTAGGAAAGACTTTTGTTTCTTCATTTTCTGAGGGAGTATAACCAAAACATGTTTCTTCTTGGTTGATCTTTTAGCTCCACTCATCATTAGAAGAGGTTTATTATTTGTGAACTTGTTTATGGTGCTTGTTAAATGTTCATTTTCTTTATTTAATCTTTCTATTTCTGTTTTAAGTCCACTTAAGTCTTCTTGTTTTTCTAAATGAATTATTTTCTTATTTTTCTCTTTTAAATCTTCACATAATAATTCATTCCTTCTTTTATGTTCAGTTATTTGTTTTTCAAGTTCTTCATTTTCGGTTTTTAGATCTGAGTTTGTATTTTCTAAACAGATTAAATTCTTCTTACTAATTTTAAGTAATTTAGATACTTCTTTATATTTTTCATAGAGTTCATTAAAAGCACTTTCTAAGTTATCAGAATCTGAATCATTGCATGAATCAAAAGAAGAGTCAGAAGTTACCTTATCTTCGGTATTGGCCATGAGGGCCAAGTTTGCTTCTTCACCTTCACTGCTCGAGCTTGACTCACTATCTGAGTCACTGCTGTTCTCCCAAGCAGCTGCCATTGCTTTCTTTTTATACTTCTTGAATCTTCTGAAGTTGTCCTTCTTCTTATGATCATTCTTTTTTAGCATTGGACAATCTGCCTTGATGTGTCCAGGCTTCTTGCATTCATAGCATATTACTTCTCCTTTCTTTGGATCCTTTACTTCTGGTTTTCTGAAGTCTTTGTTCTTCTTGAAAAATCTTCTTCCGGACTGATACTTCTTCTTCTTTGCTAATATTCTCTGAAGTCTTCGAGACAGCATGGCTTCTTCATCATCACTGTCTTTGCTACCTTCACTGTTATCCAAAGATTCTTCTGATATCTCATCATTCGCTTTGAGAGCATTTGATTGCTTCCTTCTGCTGGAGGATTCTCCTAATCTCTCCATATTTATCTCATGAGCCATGAGAGATCCTATTAGCTTTTCCAATGACATTAATTTCAGATCATTGGCTTCCTCAATGGCTGTTACTTTTGGAGTCCATGAGGATGGCAGAGATCTAAGTATCTTCCTGACCATGTCTGGTACACCATAGACTTTACCTAATCCAGCTAATCCATTTGTGATATCTGTGAATCTGCTAAACATCTGAGTTATGGATTCACTTGACTGCATCTGAAACCTTTCATATTGGGCTACAAGAATATCGATTCTTGTCTCCTTTACTTTGTCTGTCCCTTCATAAGTGATCCTGAGCTTTTCCCACATTTCCATTGCGGATTTGCAGGCTGAAACTCTGTTGAATTCTTTCTGCTGAGGGCACAGCAAAGGATTCTCTTGGCTTTGCAGTTTAGGGATATTCTTCTTCTGTCGTCATCTGTCCACTGAGCCTTAGCATTTGTGACTAAAAGATCACCTTCTTCTACAATGGACCATATTGTATAATCGTGGCCTTGTAGAAAGTACTCCATTCTTGTCTTCCAATAGGTGTAATCTTCTCCATCGAACAAGGGAGGCCTGTTGACTGACTGACCTTCGAAGTTGCTTTGGGCTGCCATTGATCTTTGCTCTTCAGATCGTTGGATCTTCTTCTTTGTCGAAGAGACGGGCTCTGATACCACTTGTTGCCCAGCTAGCTAGCCCAGAGGGGGGGTGAATGGGTTAAAAAAATTTGATCTTTGATTAAAACCTGTGCACTAAAAGGATTACACAACAACTTAAACAAACGTTAGAGTTGGACAAAATAAGACAGCAAACCACATAAGCATAACCACAAGACACAAGGATTTTATCCTGGTTCGGAACTCCTCTCCACAGGAGACCTACGTCCAGTCCCTGAGCAATGCCTCAGGATTTCACTAATTAGGGTACTATCCCCCTCACGGATCTTTACACCCAGCCTCAACTGGTCTTCCTTCAACCTGAAGGGAAAAACAACCCCCTGGATACCACCAGGTCTTCCTTCGTCCAGAAGGGAACAACACTCTGGATACCACCAGGTCTTCCTTCACAGAAGGGTACAAACCATAGAAACGAAGTTTAATACAAGCTTCAGACACTAGCTTAATCAGCTGCAAGCTGAAGCGAACAAGCCTCGAGAGAGAAAGAGAATTTGACACTGGTTTCTCTCCAAAGACTACACAGGCTCTCACAAGAAATTGTTGTTTGAATACTGAGAGCTAAAGAGCTAAGAGGACAATTAGAATGGACGCTTCGCTCTTTCTTGGAACTCAGAAGACTAGAAGAATTGGTGTTGCTCGCTTTTCTGTATGTATCACTCTTCTCAGTCTTGAGTCTCGTATTTAAGCTTCTTCTTGAAATTTGAACGTTAAGAGAACCGTTGTCTCTCATCCAGGTGTACGTTAGACTGGTCACCAAGGAAGCTTCTGATCTTCAGTCTTTTATCCTTTAGTACACGCCAGAAAAAATATTTTAGAATCTTGTATCTTGTATCCAACGTTGTACAGATGAGTCTTGTCAGATATCTGCGAGCATATCAACAATAAATAGAGGACAGCTAGGACTGCTGTCGATTGTTAGTTGCAGATGGAACAGATATTGCAATATATAGCAAAGCTCCCTTCTGTCTAAAAGTACGTAGACAGAGTAGCATAAAAATGGAAGATATTGTCTGCATGCATGGGAGATACGATCAGAGAGCATTTAATGCGTAACAGTCAACAAACGGGATATGACTTTGACTTTCAACGCTATTAAAAAGCATTTTATTGATACAGTAAGAAAGTTGATATGAACACTCCCGATAACAGACAAATCGTTATGACAGAGCATTATCAAAATTTTAATGATGAAATCGTTATGAGAACTGAAGAAATCGTTACAGCTATCAAGTCGTTACAAGTTTCAAAAAATCGTTACGAGAACTGAAGAAATCGTTACAGCTATCAAGTCGTTACGAGTTTCAAAGAAATCGTTACGAAAACTGAAGAAATCGTTACAGCTATCAAGTCGTTACGAGTTTCAAAGAAATCGTTACAAAAACTGAAGAAATCGTTACAGCTATCAAGTCGTTACGAGTTTCAAAGAAATCGTTACGAGGTCTAAAGAAATCGTTACGGCTAAAGAGTCGTTGCGAGTTCTAAAGAAATCGTTACGAGGTCTAAAGAAATCGTTACGGCTAAAGAGTCGTTGCGAGTTCTAAAGAAATCGTTACGAGGTCTAAAGAAATCGTTACGGCTAAAGAGTCGTTGCGAGTTCTAAAGAAATCGTTACGAGGTCTAAAGAAATCGTTACGTCTTAGAAAGTCGTTGCGAGTTCTAAAGAAATCGTTACGAGGTCTAAAGAAATCGTTACGATATCGATTTATTTTGAACTTTTCGGTCATAGAGGAAATCGTTCTGCTTATCAAAGAAGTCGATACAAAGACTTGGACAGAATGTGAGATGAGACTTACCTGATTGTCTTGAACTTTCATTTTTCTTTTATTTCCTGTTCTCAAAGCTCAAGTAATTCATTAGTACTATTTTTTAATCATCAAAATTAATTAATATATAAATAAATGAATTATTTAATATGGGGACAGTTTGGTCATCACTAACGTCCGCCAAAAGCTAGAGGCAACGGATACTTCAACGTTTAGATTTCAAATTGAAGATATATATTGAAGAAAGTAGCTCTAGAAGAAGAGATATACATAGAGAGATAGAAAAACAGAGAAAACGACAGTCACCACAAAAGAAAAACTCTCTGATCATCAAGTCTTCTGCGAGTTTTCAAGAAAGAGCCAAGCCTCATTCCATTAGATTAGCTCTTGCTCTCTGCATTGTTTGTAGATTTTCGAGAGAGCTTGTTGGTTCTGAGAGTGAGCTTTTGTTTGTAAATCTCATTGCTCTCAGTCCTTAGCTTCAGATCTTGGCTTGTCAAAGCTTGATCTAGGGGCTTAATCTCTTGCTTACTTGTTTCCGTGCTTGTACCCTTCGTGTGTGAAGGAAGACCTGGTGGAATGCAGGGTGTGTGTTCCCTTCTGTTGTGAAGGAAGATCTGGTGGGGCATCCAGGGTGTTTGTATTTCCCTTCTTATGAAGGAAGACTAGCTGCGGCTAGGTGTAAGGGTCCTTAAGGGGGACAGTACCCTTGGTAGTGAAATCCTGAGATATTGCTCAGGGACTGGACGTAGGACTCCTAAGGAGAGGAGATCTGAACCAGGATAATTCTTGTGTTGTGTGATTTCTCTCTATGTGATTGTTGATTATTCGAACTATAACTAACATCCATCGAAGTGTATTTCTCTATGAACAATTTAGTGAACAGGTATTAGCTGATAAATTTTTAAAGACCCATTCACCCCCCCCCCCTCTAGGCTACCTAACTGGGCAACAAGTGGTATTAGAGCGAGTCTCTTCGACAAAGAAGAAGATCCAACGATCTAAAGAGTAAAGATCCATGGCAGTTCAAGTCACAGTGAAGGACAGTCAGTCAACCGACCACCATTGTTCGATGGAGAAGACTATGCTTACTGGAAAACAAGAATGGAATATTTTCTACAAGATCATGACTACTAGATATTGTCCATAGTTGAAGAAGGTGATCTCCTAGTCACCAACGAGAAAAATCAGTGGACAGATGATGATAGGAAGAAGATATCTCTCATTGTAAGGCAAAAAGTATTTTGTGTTGTGCCCTCAACAAAAAAGAGTTCAACCGTGTATCTGCTTGTAAATCTGCGATGGAGATGTGGGAGAAATTAAGAATCACCTATGAAGGCACTGACAAGGTTAAAGAGACCAGGATAGATATTCTGGTAACACAATATGAGAGGTTCCAGATGCAGCCAGGAGAGTCCATAACCCAAATGTTCAACAGATTCACAGACATTACAAACGACTTAGCTGGACTTGGGAAGACATATGAAATTAGAGAAATGGTTAGGAAGATCCTCAGATCTCTTCCATCTACATGGACTCCCAAAGTAACAGCCATTGAGGAAGCCAACGACCTGAAAAGGATGTCTTTGGAGAAGCTCATTGGGTCCCTTATGGGCTATGAGATCAACATGGAAAGGTTGGGAGAGTCCTCAAGTAGAAAGAAGCATTCAAATGCTCTAAAAGCATAAGAAGATAGATCAGAAGAGTCATCAGAAGAAGATGAGAGCTCAAGCAACTGCGAAGATGAAGAAGCAATGCTGTCAAGAAGATTGCAGCACATTATAGCTAAGAAGAAGAAGTTCCAGTCTGGTAGAAGACACTTCAAGAAAAATAAGGACTTTAAGAAACCAGATGGAAAAGATCAAAAGAAGGGTGAGCCCATATGCTATGAATGCAAGAAGCCAGGACATATCAAGGCAGAATGTCCAAAGTTCAAGAAGCCTGAATTCAGAAAGAAAGAAAGCTCAAAGAAATTTAGGAGACACAAGAAGAAGGCTATGGCAGCAGCCTAGAGCAATAGCAGCGACTCGGACAGCGAGTCAAGCTCAAGCAGTGATAAAGAAGAAGCCAACCTGGCCTTCATGGCAAATACTGAAGAAAAGGTAACCTCTGACTCATCTTTTGATTCATGTAATGATTCTGACTCTGATAATTTAGAAGAAGCTTTCAACGAACTATATAGTAAATATAGGGAAGTATCAAAACTATTAAAAGCTAGTAAGAAAAATACTGCATGTTTAGAAAATACTAATTCAGACCTAAAAATCGAAAATGAAGAACTAGAGAAGCAAATAGCTGAACTTAAAAGAAGAAATGAACTATTGTGTGAGGATCTAAAAGATAAAAATAAACAAATAATCAGATTAGAAAAACAAGAGAGTTCAGATGAACTAAGAAAAGAAATCAAAGCCTTAAATGAAGAAAATGACAAACTGTCAAGGACGTTGGAGAAATTTACTAATGGTAAAAATTTCTTAGTATTAAAAGGTGCTAGACGATCAGGGAAGAATAAACAAGGAGTAGGATACACGCCCCCAGAAAATATAGAAACAATAATACACCCTAAAACATATCCAACTCCAAAGTTCATACCTGAACATGACATAGAATACATAGCTAATTTTAAATATACTGAAAAGGTAACTAAAACATCTTGCTGTAGCCACTGTAATAAGTTAGGATATATAAAAATAACATGTTCAACTAGACATAAAAAGTGGATAATTAAAAAGGAAACTGCTGACACTAACCAACAAGGACCCAAAAGAATTTGGGTACCTAAAACTTAATGTCTCATTTTCAGGAAAGCCTTCGAGCATCAAAGTGGTACCTAGACAGTGGGTGCTCAAGGCATATGTCAGAGAATAGGAAGCTATTCACTCATCTCCAAGCTGAAGAAGGGACAATTACCTATAGGGATAATGGAAAAGGAACAGTGATAGGCAACAGGTCAGTTAGCAACAAAGGGAAAATGATTATTGAAGATGTTTTGTGTGTCAAAGGGTTGAAACACAACCTCATCATTATCAGCCAGCTTTGTGACAAAGGTCATTAGATCAAGTTCCAAGAATCCAAGTGCAGCATCTTGAAGGATGGAGCAGTAATTTTCGAAGCTAATAGGGAGAAGAACCTGTATGTGCTCTACCTTGAAGAACTCAAAGATCAATATGTTTGTTTAGCAGCCAACAAAGAGTAGTCAACTGAACTGTGGCACAGAAGATTGGGCCACTGTAGTTTGGATGGCATGAACAAGCTCAGAAAGAGAAGTCTTGTGGAAGGTCTACCAAAGGTCAACACTAAAATGGATGGTATCTACAGACCCTGTGCAAAAGGGAAGCACACTAAGAGTTCCTTCAAGTCAAAGACTATGGTAACCACCTCTAAACCCTTAGAACTCCTTCACATAGATTTGTTTGGGCCAATGAGGACCACCAGTTTTGGAGGAAAGAATTTTAGATTTGTGATTGTAGATGACTATTCCAGATTCACATGGGTTTCTTTCTTGGAACACAAAGATGATACATTTGATAGTTTTGTAAGTTTCAGCAGGAAAGTACAGAAAGACAAGAAGTATTGCATTGTTGGAATCCGGTTAGATCATGGAGGAGAGTTCCAAAATGAAAAGTTTTTAAAATTCTGTGATGACCAAGGGATTGAGCATAACTTCTCAGCACCAAGGACACCACAATAGAATGAAGTTGCTGAGAGGAATAATAGAACCTTATTGGATATGGCAAGGACAATGCTGTCAGAATATGATTTACCAAGGTATTTCTGGGCCGAAGCAGTGAACACAACAAGCTACATCATTAATAGAGTGATGATCAGACCTATCTTGAAGAAGACTGCATATGAGCTGTACAAATGAAAGAAGCCGAAGATCAGTCATTTCAGGACATTTGGTTGTCCATGTTTCATCCACAACAATGGCAAAAGAGACATTGGTAAGTTGGATGCCAAATCAGATGAAGACATCTTCATGGGGTATGCTTCTAAACCTAAAGGTTATAGAGTATTTAATAAGCGTACACTATTAATAGAGCAATCTGTGCACATTATCTTTGATGAAGCTAACCCTTCCTTGAGAAAGGAAGAAGATAGTGACATTGATGATGCAGATGATTTGTCCAAGAAATTAAAGAACACATCAATTGAGGACAAGGAAGATCCACCTCTGGAAGACCTGCAACAAACAGACATTGAACATGAAAATCTTCCAAAGAAATGGAGATACAAGAAAGATCACCCACCTGAAAACATCATTGGTGATCCAACTGTAGGGGTAAGAACAAGAGGTAATGTAATCCCTTGTGATTACCTAGCTTTTGTTTCTCAAACAGAGCCTAGAACAGTTAATGAAGCTCTTACTGATGAATCTTGGATTTTAGCCATGCAAGATGAACTGAATCAGTTCAAGAGAAACCATGTATGTTCACTTGTTCCTAGACCATCAGATCATCCAATTATTGGCACCAAATGGGTGTTCAGAAATAAATTGGATGAAGCTGGTGTAATCTTAAGAAATAAGGTCAGATTGGTAGCTCAAGGCTATTCCCAAGAGGAAGACATAGATTTCGATGAAACCTATGCACCTGTAGCTAGACTTGAGGCTATTAGAATCTTACTTGCATATGCATCTGCTCTAGATTTAAAATTATTTCAAATGGATGTCAAGTCTGCATTTTTAAATGGTTTTATTAAGGAGAAAGTGTATGTTGAACAACCTCCAGGTTATGATGATACAGAATTTCCAAATCATAATTTTAAACTTCATAAAGTATTATATGGTTTAAAGTAAGCACCTAGAGTCTGGTATGAAAGGCTTAGTTCCTTTTTATCAAAACATGGCTTCACTAGAGGACAAGTAGATAGCACTTTATTTATAAAGTCAAAGGTCAAGCACATACTACTTGTACAAATTTATGTAGATGACATAATTTTGGATATACTGATGAATCTCTTTGCAAGTACTTTGAGAAGCTTATGCAGAGAGAATTTGAGATGAGCATGATGGGGGAGCTGAACTACTTCCTTGGATTACAAATCAAGCAAGGAGAAGATGACACCCACATCTGTCAAGCTAAATACACCAAGGAGCTCTTGAAGAAATTTGGATTCGAAAATTCCAAGCCACTGTCAACACCAATGAGCACATCAATAAGGATGGACAATGACAAGGATGGTAAGAAAGTAGATCAAAAGATCTACAGAGGTATGATAGGTTCTCTACTTTACTTAACTTCTAGTAGACCTGATATATTATTTAGTGTATGCATGTGTGCTAGATATCAAGCAGATCCTAGAGAATCTCATCTAACTAGTGTTAAAAGAATTTTCAGATATCTGTCCAGAACTCATGATCTAGGTATATGGTATCCAAAATCATGTGAAGTCAATTTAGTAGGATACTCTGATGCTGACTATGCTGGATGCAAAATGGATAGAAAAAGCACCAGTGGTTGTTGTCAATTCCTTGCAGGATGTCTGATATCCTGGTCCTCCAAGAAGCAGAATTCTGTAGCACTCTCAATAGCTGAAGCTGAGTACGTGGCTGCTGGAAGTTGTTGTACACAACTCCTATGGATAAAGCAACAACTTGAGGACTATGGGCTACACATCAAGTCAATCCCACTGCTATGTGACAACACAAGTGCTATAAACTTAACCAAAAATTTAGTACAACACTCAAGGACCAAACACATTGAGGTTAGATATCATTTTATTCGTGATCATGTAGCTAATGGTAATATAGAAATTTCTTTCATTGATTCAAATAATCAGTTAGCAGACATCTTCACAAAAGCCTTACTCGAAGAGAGGTTTACTTCTATTAGAAGGGAATTAGGCATGTGCAAATTGTGAAATATTTATTTGCTAAACTTGAGATATTAATTTTCAGAGCCTAAATTAATTATTCTCCTTGAAAGTGAGCAAAATATCTCAAATATCTCTCATTTATCCTATCTGGCATAAATACTCCTGTCGGTTCATTATTTGTAACTCTTGATTTCTTTCAAATTGGAGTTTTGTCGTTTTCCGCCATAAAGGCACATCCCATTTCGAAAAAGCTTTTATCCTTTATTTCACAAATCTGTGTGGGAACAATTCCTCTTCCCTCTTTATCCCTTTCGTCCTCCTGCCTGAGGCGATGCCCTATCGACCCCAGCATCGACTCTCCTCAGATTTGAAGCCTTCAACCTCTCCCGCCAGAAATTTCTTGAGGGGTTCTTCCTCAATCACCCTTCCAGTCCTCTAGAACCTTTCCCTGCTAGATTCCATGGCTTCTACAACCATTTCTGGCACCATTGGGGGCTACGGAGCTGCGTTCCTCACCGCAGATCAGCAAGCAAGGTTCGCGACAGTCAAGACGAAGCTTTGCGGTCACAAGGCAGTAGATTTGGCAGACCTGGAGAAAAATGGCATGGGTAGTTTAGTTGAAGCTTTGCAGAAGTTAAAATGGATGAAGATTGCAACCCTGTCTAAAGTAAGTTTTCCGTATCTTGTGAAAGTTTTTTATGTTTGTTTGAAGACTGAGGATTGTTGGGTTGAGTGTGAACTTTATACATTTCCCCTCATAATTTTGATGATGACAAGTTGTGATTTTAATGCACAAATAAGTGGAACATGTTAAATACATCACACATGTAATAACAATATTCAAAAAGTATGTTTTCAAACACATTTATGATTTATATTCATGATAATACATTGGACTAATGATTTATGTGTTTATTTCTCAGGGACATGCAATTCTTGCAAGGGTAGTGTCGACACACCCCCTACTGGTGTCGACACAATGCTTCAAACTCAAGGCAAAATGATGAAGAAATGGTCAAGTGGTGTCGACACATGATCAAGTAGTGTCGACACTAGACCCAGCTCCCAGAGATCCCAGTTAACAGGTCTGTACAGTGCGTCGACACAGGTTCAAGTGGTGTCGACACTAGATCCAATTCCCTGAAGACCTGTTTGTCAGTTCTGGATAGTGTGTTGACACAGCCTGAAGTAGTGTCGACACTAGAGACCCTTCCCAGAGAACCTTTTGTGCCAGTTTGGGACAGTGTGTCGACACACCCCATGGGCAGGTCGACACACTCCGGAAACTTTTTCACCTTAAGTCACATCTGGACACGTGGCACTCTAGGGATCATGTGGATCGGCCTTGGATCATGTGCCCACGAACCCCAAGGGTACTTTTGGACACATTGGGCTATAAATACCCTCCAATTGGCCATCCAACCAACAAGAGAACCTCCAAGAGCCTTCCAGAAGTCGTTTTGGCGGCAAGTAGTGTTCTCCTCCCCGATCTTGCTCCCCTTGTGCTTCTTCAACCCAATTCCATCTTCTCCGAGCACAAGAAGTGAAGATTGATCCAAGATGAAGCAGTGAGATCACTTCCAAGGGTGCAGATCAAGTAGAAGCAGCCAATTACGAAGATTTCAAGGAGATCCCAAAGCACAAGTTGCAGAGCATCGGCAGGGACTTCAAGGGATCAGGCTTCATCACATTCAGCCTCTACAAGGGAGTATACTTGAAGAGCAAGGATCTTACACTCAATTCCTCAATTCCCCTGTTTCTTCTAAGTCATTCTTGAGATTGTGCATGAACTGTTGCATCAATCTTCTTGAATGAACTTTTATAGATCAGATCATTGCTAGAGGATCTGGATCTTTGTGTTTTTGTTCTAGCAAGTTGTTTGTGAGCCTGTGTGCTCAGTGTTGAGTCATTGTACTCAGTTGTGGTTGAGCAGTTGTGCTCAGGTGTCTAGAGTAGTCTTGCTCTAGAGGTTGTGTGAGTTGTAGAACTCAGTGTGTGTGGAATTGTCAGGCTCCAGTGTGTGGTGTATCCAAGTTGTGTAGTGGATCCTCACAGTGTGTGAGGGGGATGTAGGAATCACGTGGTGTGATTCCGAACCACCTAAAAATCTCTGTGCAGTGGTTTGTTGTGATTCAAATTCACTTTGCGCTAGATGTATGCATAGGGTTTTTCGAATTCACTTCTAATCAACTTGATCTCATACTCTAATCATATAATTCACACAATCACTCATCAGATCTGTAAAGTGCTCTTTCAAATTGCCTATGATTCAAAGCATTGATTTAAATTGGCTAAGCTCCGTAGTTTTTGGCCTAGATCTATTCAACCCCCCCCTCTAGATGGTCCAACCTATTTTCGATCCTACAAGGCTGATGGGACCTGACATCCATGGTCAAGGGTACCCAGATCAGGATCACCAGGGATTTGTCAGCCTCTCTATTGAAGTCTCCACCACTGGTCATAGTGGAGTCCACTCTGTGGACACTCAAGTCAAGGGGCTAGGGATTATTGGTCCGGAATTTGGCTGAAGGATGGGAAGCTGGATATCAACCAGCTTAGTGCGTTTAATCAGTTATTGCACTTCATTATTGTCAGATTATTGTCCTAGGAGTGCATCTTTCTCTACCAGCACTAGAGGAGATTCAAACCTGATGTTCTGGGCCATCCAGAACAGGAAATTAACATTGCAGAATTAATAATTGAGAGGATGAAATTTTCCAGTTCTCAGGGTGGGACACCAAGAGTAAATGAATATCTCACTACCTTATGCCATCTCTTGACAAAATTTTTCAGCATTTTGGCATTAGCGTAGTTGGTGATGTTTCTGAGAAAATGGGCCAAGCCATCTGGTCCAGAAATTTGAGAAAGAGTGGATTTTCAGTTGTGAATGGTGTATGGTAAAGAAAGACTGGTGCGGTTGAGGGTGAAGACATCATTGGTGAAGCCCAAGAGGACCTAGAACCAGTAGCAGAAGCAGCGGTAGTGGAGCCAGAAGCAACAGCAATGATCAAGTAGTTCCAGCAGCAGCAGAGGAAGAAGCCAGTAGAAGGATTGAGGACATTCCTCCTGACTTCATTGAGCCCTTTGGGCAATCTCCAGAGGATCCTCTTCCATCTTCTCAAGTAGCCACTCTACTTAGGAATGCACTAGACTCCATTTCTCAGGGGGAACAAATGGCAAGTGAGTCTCATGTAGCAGAATCTGTGGCAGAAGGCCACACTAAAGAAGTGGTCATTGGAAGAAGCTCCAAGCTAGCAGGAGCAAGTATCAGTTCAAGTAGATGTAGTGATGGAAGATGCTCCCATTGAGGGGGAGCATCAGAAGCAGAGGATATTCAGGGGAAAGTGTTGTGGCATCAGGCCACACTGAAGTTCCTTCAGAAGACCTCCAGTCCAAGAAGAAGCAAGCAGCAGCAGCACAATGCAATGTTCCTATGGAGACTGTGACTGCTGAAGAAGAAGTTGGTGTTGAAAAGGGCAATGAGACTCAGGGGGGGGAAATGAAAACCCCCCAGAGAATCAGTTCAGAGAAGAAGATACTGTTAGTTCATCAGATTCAGAAGATGTCCAAGATCAGCAGCCTCCAGTGGTCAGGCCAGGAGAAAAGGAAAAGTAGCACAGCAGTACCAGATGTCCCTCTCATGCAAACACTCCTTTTCAAAGGAAGGCGAGACAAAGATTTGTCATCATTTGAAGCCTGTCATAGAAAGATTGGATGCTCAAGGGGAGATCTTGTGCTCAGTTCAGTCTGATGTAAACTCTATTTTCATGAGCCAGGCATCCACATCCAAGGAGTTGTCTCAAGTAAGAAAAGCTGTAAGGTGGTTCAAATAAGGCTTAGGAAGCATGAAGACAATGCTTTCTGAGATTTTGAAGGCAGTTGGAGCCCAAGATCCTCCTCCTCCACCTCCTACTACTCAAAGAAGTGAAGAAGATGTTCCAAGGCCATCTGGGCCAGATGAGCAAGTAGCAGGGCCATCAGGCCGGCAGCAGCTAGTTCACAAGCAGAGGTCAGTGGTTCAGGGCCATCAGGCCAGTTGAGCAAGTGCAAGGGCCTTCAGGGCCAGCTGAGAAGGTGTCAGGGCCATCAGGCCTTTGGAATCAGAGTCTGTGCAGCAAGTAGCTGAAGAAGAAGAAGTTGTAGCTCCTGAGCCCCAGCTCCTTCCTCCACTCAGACCCCAGTACCTCCATCACCACCTTCATCATCCACAGCTCCACCTACACCTCAAACCTTCAAGAAACCCAACCCAAAACATATCATCAACTACACCTTCCCTTCTCAACCCACCTTTTCGCCTATCTCTTCAACAACCATTCCTCCACCTCCACCTATCTTTGCGGTTCCTCCAGACTCCTCATCAGCTAGAGCCTCCTCTTCTTCTAGTCCACCATCCTCAGGACCATATGATATCTCACCAACTACCTTACACTCCTTTCTACATCCTTCTCCTCCACCCTCTTTCATTACTATAATTCCTGAGGATGCTCAACTTGATTCTCCCTATCTTGAGAAAGTTAAGGATGAGTTTTAAGAAGTCATCCTCCGGTCTGTACTGAAGGTTGGGCATCATATCTATAGGGCAGACTCTTCTAGTTCTACTCTTAAGAAGAGAAATCCTCCTCTCTTTCCTCTGAACCTAACTATCCCCCTTTGTGGTTTTCTCTCACAGTGGACAACAGAAATAAACCACTATACAGAGAATATCTTCAGAAGGTTGTCTTTGCTACTATCATCAACCTTCCTTTTCTTAACCTTTCAGACCACTTGAATATCATTCTACCCTATACCTCTCTAACCAAATCAGAAAAATCCAAAATCTTCTCTATTGCTCATTCCAAGACTGAAGAGCAATGGGCTAGGGGGCACAAAGAGCTGTACAATAAATTTCTTCTAGCAAAGTCTGCTAGATTCCCTCCAAGGGACCATTCCCGACTCTCTCAGAATGGTTCCAAAATCATCACAAAAATTGTGGGCCCCATTCATTCAAAAGGAGATCAAGATGGCCAGGACTTCCACTCCTCAACAACTATAGATATGTCCATCGACTCCCTGAGGTCCAATTCAGTCAATTTGAGCAGGCCATCAGAGCACTTGGTTTAGCCGAAGCCCACACTGAAGCTATCCAAGTAGATTTTGCACCCTTCAGGTGCCAGAGGAAATCTTGCTTCCACTATCACTCTCTGGTAATGGAATCAACTATTGGGTCAATAATTTTGAACGTTTTGCCAGAGTTATGGGCCGAATAAGATACAAAGGGCTTTCTGGTTGCGTTTCATAGATTTCTCTTCAGAGAATATCACCAGGGCCATGTCAGTGCTGAGGTTCTTGCTCCCATTCTATCAGAGTGTGAGAGATTAACCCCTTCAGATTGGACCAGATTTTACCCCCTCTCTACTCAGCAGCTGTCAGATCTTAATGAATCCCAAGCTAGGGAAGGTCACTCTCCAGTTTCTGCAGTACATTCTTAGACAT
The DNA here is from genome assembly GCA_014218235.1 of Colocasia esculenta. NCBI lineage: Eukaryota > Viridiplantae > Streptophyta > Magnoliopsida > Alismatales > Araceae > Colocasia > Colocasia esculenta. The sequence goes on from CM024762.1 coordinate 120,006,951, forward strand.
GAATTCTATTCATTTGGTCAGGATCCTTCAGGACTTGGGTTGAAAGATATAAAGTCTATGTAGCCCTTTGTTAGGAGTTGAAGGCCAAGCAGAACCTCTATCCCATTTAGTTGATCAATTCCTTACTTGTGCCAGTTTTGGGACAGGACCCTCTACAGAGTCTCCCTTGATAGAGATGCTTATGCCAATTTCCTTGATGAATAGTTAGCTCTCCATGTCAAGAAGATGGCTCCCTACATGGGACCAAAGTACTCTCCTGCTCCTGGTGTCTTTCGTCAAATGTTTGAGAAGCAAGAAGAGCAGGCATGGAAATCATTTCTCAGTATGCCTCCCTCCTCTCTCCTGCATTTATCTCCCTGTACCTCTACAACAAATGAATTCAATGTTTTCATCAGATGTTCTCTCTTTTCATCCAGATCTTTCTTTTCTTTCTGTCTGCTTTAATGGACAAAAAGGGGGAGAACTATTGCAAGCTCTGAAAAACATATGGTGAACTATTGCAAACACTTCAGAATTTAAATGTAGACTTATCTGTGCTATTTGCTGAAGTTTGTTGAAGTTTTGTCATCACCAAAAAGGGAGAGACTGATATGAACAGTCTATCCCCATGTAATTTAAATAATTACATTTCTATTTTGGTAATTAACAAAATCATGTTATTTTAATAATTATCAAACCCTTGATTAAGGTCACTAACCTATTTTCTACAAGTCTTAAGCACAGGAAATAAGATCAAAGGAAATCAAGCCAAAACAGGTAAGAATCTTCATACTATATAAGCATATTTGTCTAAGTACACATCGGTTTCTTTTATAAATCACAACGATCTCGCTATCGTAACGATTCCTTTAGTGATCACAACGATTTCTTTATTGTCGTAATGATTTCTTTAGTTCTCATAACGATTTGCTTTGCGCATCGACTTCTTAAGTAATCGTAACGACTCCTTTAAGTGATCGCAACGATCTTTCCATCGTAACGATTCCTTTAGTCATCGTAACGATTTCTTTATTGTCGTAACGATTCCTTTAGTCATCGTAATGATTTTTTTATTGTCGTAATGATTTCTTTAGTTCTCAAAACGATTTGCTTTGCGCATCGACTTCTTAAGTAATCATAATGACTCCTTTAAGTGATCGCAACGATCTTGCCATCGTAACGATTCCTTTAGTCATCGTAACGATTTCTTTATTGTCGTAACGATTCCTTTAGTCATCGTAACGATTTCTTCAGTGATCACAACGATTCTTTCATATCTCATAACGATTTGATTATGTCACCTTGATCACAATGATTTCTTTATTGTCGTAACGATCCTTTAGTCATCGTAACGATTTCTTCAGTGATCACAACGATTCTTTCATATCTCATAACGATTTGATTATATCACCTTGATCACAACAATTTCTTTATTGTCGTAACGATTCCTTTAGTCATCATAATGATTTCTTCAGTGATCACAACGATTCTTTCATATCTCATAACAATTTGATTATATCACCTTGATCACAATGATTCTTTCATATCTCATAACGATTTGCTGTTAAGTGACAACAATTTGGTTGTATAACGATTTCATAAGTCATAAATGCATCGATTTCATAATAATCAACTTGACATATGACTTATCCTTTCAAAGGGTTGAATAGTCAAAGTCTTCGCACATATCCTTCTGTCAACTGTGCATTTAATGAAGACTGAACGTATAACTGCATGCATGCAGACGATATCGTCCATTATCGTGTCTATCCTCTATGCATCTTTTAGAATAGCAAAATGACATTACTATTGATGAATATTCACACTAACGTTGACTGACAACAAGAGACAGTCCAACTGTCTATTATTCTAGCTTGCTTTGTGTGCAGGTCCCTGTCAGCTATTCATCTCACAACGATGGACCTTATAGAAGCCAAAGGACACTTCAGAAAATCCTATCTCTTTGCGTGTACAAATGGATAAAGGATTGTTGACTGCCAAGTGCCACTCAGTCTAACGTCCACCAAAAGCTAGAGGCAACAGATACTTCAACGTTTAGATTTCAAATTGAAGATATATATTGAAGAAAGTAGCTCTAGAAGAAGAGATATACGTAGAGAGATAGAAAAACAGAAAGAAAACGACAGTCACCACAAAAGAAAAACTCTCTGATCATCAAGTCTTCTGCGAGTTCTCAAGAAAGAGCCAAGCCTCATTCTATTAGATTAGCTCTTTGCTCTCTGCATTGTTTGTAGATTTTCGAGAGAGCTTGTTTGGTTCTGAGAGTGAGCTTTTGTTTGTAGATCTCATTGCTCTCAGTCCTTAGCTTCAAATCTTGACTTGTCAAAGCTTGATCTAGGGGCTTAATCTCCTGCTTATTTGTTTCTGTGCTTGTACCCTTCGTGTGTGAAGGAAGACCTGGTGGAATGCAGGGTGTGTGTTCTCTTCTTGTGAAGGAAGACCTGGTGGGGCATCTAGGGTGTTTGTATTTCCCTTCTTGTGAAGGAAGACCAGCTGCGGCTGGGTGTAAGGGTCCTTAAGGGGGACAGTACCATTGGTAGTGAAATCCTGAGATATTGCTCAGGGACTGGACGTAGGACTCCTAAGGAGAGGAGATTTGAACCAGGATAATTCTTGTGTTGTGTGATTGCTCTCTATGTGATTGTTGATTATTCGAACTATAACTAACATCCATCGAAGTGTATTTCTCTGTGAACATTTTTAGTGAACAGGTATTAGCTGATAAATTTTTAAAGACCCATTCACCCCCTCCTCTGGGCTACCTAACTGGGCAACATATATCTCACGCTTCGTACACAAAAAGTGCTGTCAAATCGCACAGACCTGAGAACCTAGTGATGCTGAATCAACAGGGTTCCTTGCTAAATCAGTGACCAAGAACTCTGTGAATTTGCAAGGCCTCTTGCCGAATGACATGAACAGACCTCCTGCTAAATCACTCAGGTAGAGACATAAGTCTTAGAGATTCAACCAGAAATGAGAAATCCATGAGATCTCAGGTTAGATAATATGATATCTATGCCCGGTTAATTGGACTCAAACACCATTCGATCACTAATTGGGTTCATTTTGGTCTCAGTAGCAACCGGTCCCCTAATAGGCATGCCTTGGAAACCGCCATCATGTGCCATTCAGGTGATGTCATTTTTTTGACATACACCTTGTCTTTGGTACCGTCTCCATTGCGGTGGAGGAGTATCGTGTTTTTCCCCCATCACTCAACATAAGGGGAAATGCTGCCGGATTTTTGTTTGAACATTCGAATTCGTGAGCCCTTTCTTATTATTCCACTGGTTGAGTGAGTCTGCAGTCTCTCAATAGTGTCTTGCCGATTCAACAATCCTGCCGATTCAGCAGTCTTGCCGATTTAGCAATCCTACTGATTCAGCAGTCCTGCCGATTCAGCCATCCTGCCAATTATGTACATGTCTTGCCGATTCGCTTGTACTCTGCCGAATCAGTTTGCCCTGCAGAATCATGCTTGTTTTACTGATTCTGGCCACTTGTCGAATGAGTTTGGTTGTCGAATCAGTTTGTTTGCTGATTGAATGAGTTGTCGACCTTACTGAATAGGCTGTGCCAGTGCTACCAATTGAGCACACAATGGCTAAATGGTGCCGAATCACGAGAAGAACCATGATAATAAGAGCATGTCAACGCTATGCATGACTAAATAGAAAATATAATAATAAAAGAATAAGTGAACAAACGAGCAAATTGATCTCAAGTGATGAGGAGTACATACACTCTAACTCTTGCTGACTCTCCCAATATTTGAACACACTTAACTCTCTTGCAATTTTAACTACAATTTTGGAGTTTTATTATGCACCTTTATCGGATGTCCCGTTTTAGGCCACAAGACCTTCTATTATGGCGATTAACCAAGGGTTTTCTCTTTTAAAGAGATGTAATTAACATCGTTGCGCTTAGGTACCGGCGGGATATTGGTCTCGACCCGATATTCACTTTCGTTTGACGAAGTCAAACGGCACACAAAAGAGACCTAAAGCCCTTCGACTCTTGGAGGCAGAACACTTTGTCACCTATGTGACTAGCATGCCTGCGCTATGCGATTACAGATTTATCTCTCGCCATCATGGCTCGAGTAGCACTCGGTAGGACTTGAATTCGCAATATGCATCCATACACATGAGAACATGATAAAAACCTAATAAAATAATAAGATTTTTGTGATGGATCACAAATCCATTTCCACAGCCATTTCAACTTCCTTTTCTGTTGGATGCTCTTCTGTCCTAGCCATAATAGCTCCTTTTGTGGCTTCTTCTTCTGCCAGTGCAACTGTAGATTGTGTTTTAGATTATTCAGACTGTGCTGCTTCAGCCACACTAGTTAGATCCTTAAATAGATTGGCCAAAGGCATTTGTGAATCCTCCTCGCCAATGGATGGCCTGCTTTTCTTGGATCTTGTGGCCTCCAGTTGCTGTCCAGCCTCAACTCCCATCCCAATTGAAGGATATTCAGGATGAAGCTCCTCATGATGAATAGTGAGAGATGAAGTACGTTCAGATGGACTCTATATATACTACTAAAACTTTTGGTCCTGCCAAACTAGAAAGCCACATGTCCTTCTTGGTCATTCTTCTCTTTATCCTCTTCTAAATAACTCTTTACAATTTGAAAGAATAAGAACTCTGCGCCATCTCTATCAGTTAATACTTATAAATTTCAAAAACCATGTGCGATTCCCTCCCATTTTGTAAGCGATTATCACAAAAACCATTCAACGACGATGTGTTCAGTCTCATCGTGTTCAAGTCCAGCCTGGCGATGGAATTGCCGCAATCAAGCACCACCTCCTCCCGCGTCGGAGGTAGCACGGTCTCTGCTGCTGCCTCAACTGGTGGGACTCGCCTACGACAGCGCTTTGCCTATCACCTATGCTTTCTGATCACCCTCCCGCCATTGCTTCCTCTTCAGCGCCAAGGTAGAGTGTTCTCTCTCTCTCTCTCTCTCTCTCTCTCTCTCTCTCTCTCTCTCTCTCTCTCTCTCTCTCTCTCTCTCTCTCTCTCTCTCTCTCTCTCTCCTCTCTCTCTCTCTCTCTCTCTCTTCTATGTACACAACTTTCATTCGTCACCTGATACTTCTCTCAGTATCTAATGGTGAAGTTAACCCTCCCATGTCTGGGACTCCTCGGATCCCTTCGCCGCCGACATCGTCTTTCTCCACCAGAACTACCACCGCCTCCGACGTCGCCTTGGCCTCCTCCAGAACCAACGTCGATGCCTCCGCCATTGCTTTGGCCTTCGCTAGAATGACCACCAGCTCCACCACCAATGCCGCCACCTCCTCTAGAACCACCATCGCCGCCTTCGTCCCTGCCTTTACCTCCTTTAGAACAGTGCCAATGTCCCCGCCACTACCTTGGCCTCCTCTAGAACCACCACCAACTCCATGCTAGGCTGCCACCTCCTCCAAAACCACCATCACCTCCGCTCCCGCCTTTTCTTCCCCCATGCATTGTCGCTCAAACTTGCAACTCTCTCTCTCTCGCATGACTGCATGTCACCGCCTGCCGCGCCTGCAACTGCAGCGGATGGCCTCGCCTCCTCCTCTCCCCTTGCGTCGGTCCTTCCCTCTCCCCTTCATTCTCTGTCTTACTTCCCCAATCTATCTCTCTCTCCTCTGTCTCGCTCACCCCCTACACCGTGCTCTCCCTCTCTCTATCTCTTTCTCACTCTCTAGCACCTAATCCTTGCACCTCCTCGCTGTTGCCCAGTTGACAAGCCCAGAGGGGGGGTGAATGGGTCTTTAAAAATTCTATCTAGGTGACACATGTACGTAAAAATATACACAAAAACAATCTTCGATGTTGGTTAGTAATGGTTAGTATGAACAACAAACCCATAAAGAATCAATCACACAACGCAAGGAATTATCCTAGTTCGGACCTCCTTTCCTTAGGAGTCCTACGTCTAGTCCTTGAGCAACAACTCAGGATTTCACTAACTAGGGTACAGTCCCCCTATGGACACTACAACCCCCAGCTTAGCTGGTCTTCCTTCACACCAGAAGGGAATAACAACACCCTAGATACCCCACCAGGTCTTCCTTCACAACCGAAGGGAAACAACACCCTGGATCCCACCAGGTCTTTCTTCACACACGAAGGGAAACACCACAAAGTGAATAGAATGAATTCAAGCCCCTAGATCAAGCTTTTACAAGCCAAGATCTGAAGCAACAAGCACTGAGAGCAAAAGATCTAAACAAGTCACACTCTCAGAACTACACGGGCTCTCTTAGAAATTCTATTACAGCACAGAGAGCGAAGAGCTAAAGATGATGAGGAATGAGATTCTTGGCTCAAGACTTCTTGCAGAAGAATTTGAATGCTTGTATGCGAGATGCTTATTCTCCACTCGTTTTTTTTTTCTTTTTAAGATTCTTCTCTTCTGTCTTGGATTTAAATCACCAATTTGAAATATTGTCGTTGGAGTATCCATTGTCTCTTCCAAGTAAACGTTAAACTGAAGGAAACTTGGAAGCTTCTAGTCAACAATCTTTTGGTCACTTGTGCACGCAAAGAGATAAGATCTTCTGGCGTCTATATGGTCCAACGTTGTATGACAGAATGTCTTTAGGACCCTGCACATATTAAATGCTAGAATAGTAGACAGGTAGGCTGTCTCTTGTTGTTAGTAAACATTGATGTGAATATTCATCAAAATAGCAATGCCAAATAGCTTGTTCTAAAAGATGTTGACAAAATATGCACGATAACGAAAAGATGTCATCTGCATGCATGCAGAGATACGTTCTGTCTTCATTAAATGCACAGCAGTCAGACAGATAAAAGAAGACTTTGACTATTCAACACTTTCAAAGCATAATGTAAGCAACAAGTCGATATAAACCATAAAGTCATTGCTCATATGACTTATGAAATCATTATGATCAAGTCAGTTGAACCAAGTTGATATGAGTCATAGCAAATTGTTATATTGACTGATGGATTTAATATGAACACTTAACAAATCGTTGTAGAAAGTAAGTCGTTGTGTTCAATGAAGAAATCATTGTGATCACTTAACAAATCGTTGTATAAAGCAAGTTGTTATGACCGCTAAAGGAAATCGTTATGAGCGCTAAAGAAATCGTTGTGCAAAGCAAATCGTTATGAGCGCTAAAGAAATCGTTGTGAGCGCTAAAGAAATCGTTGCGCCGACTTAAGGAATCGTTACGACGAGCAAATCGTTGCGACGTCTTAATGAATCGTTGCGATGACTTAAGGAATCGTTACGACGAGCAAATCGTTACAAGTTCTAAAGAAATCGTTATGAAGACTTAAAGAATCATTGCGACGGGCAAGTCGTTACGAGTTCTAAAGAAATTGTTACGAAGACTCAAAGAATCGTTACAGAAAAGACTTGTTTATAACAACATGATATTTCAGTCTTTTGAAGAAATCATTAAGAAACTTATGAAATTGTTATGATATCAAATCTTTATAGCTCTATTGAAATTGATACACACATAAAGGAGTCGTTGTGACTTTCAATAGTAATCGATGTGGACTTAGAAAAATATGAGCTTGAAATGCCTTCAGAGAAGTAATGCTTACCAACATTGGCTTGTGTGACCTTGGTATATTTCCTGTACTTAAGACTTATGAAATATATGTTAGAAATTATTGAAGGAATTTTGTTAATCACCAAAAATAATAAAAATAAATAGGTAATTAAAATTATATGGGGACAGACTGATCATCAATCTCCCCTTTTTGGTGATGACAAAATTTAACAATAAGCATGGATAAAAATATCTGAACATTTGCAGAATGTAGAATGTATTTAGACATGTTAAGTATTTTCTCCCCCTTTTGTCAGTAAGCAAAAAGATAATCTGAGACAAAGAATGAAGAGAAAAGATATAGGAGCACACAAACAAAGATATTTCATTAAGACTGTGGAGGTACAGATAAATAGTAAGCAGGAGACAAAAGAGAGGCAAAGTGAGAAATGGTTTCCCATGCCTGTTCTTCCTGCTCTTCAAAATACAGTTTAAAGGAGCCAAAGGATAGAGAGTAGGCTGGTCCCATGGAGGGAGCTATCCTTTGGAGATGAAGCTTGAGCTGCTTGTAGAGGAGATCAACATAAGAATTCTTATCCATGATCATCTTGAGGAAATGAACAGTCCCAAAGCTGGCACAGGGAAGGAACTGATCCATGGACACAGGATAGAAATTTTGTTTCTCTTTTAGAGCTTGGCGTAGAGCTACATACACCTTGTATCTTTCCTCCCAAACTTTGAGGGGATCAGTCACAAGGTTAATGGAGTTCATGTCCAAGAATGTGGCAGGAGAAACAACAGGTTTTCCTTCTCTGGCTTGAGCTTCATTCAGAGTAAACAACTGCTGAGCAGACAAGGGATAGAAGCTGGACCACTCAGAGGGAGTCAATCTCTCACATTCAGATAGAATTGGTGTAAGAACCTCAGCACTGACATGGCCCTGGTGATATTCTCTAAAGAGAAATCTGTGAAATGCAACCAGGAAGCCTTTCTGTACCTTGATTCTTCCCATCACTCTGGCAAAACGTTCAAAGATTGTGGACCCTATAGAGGATTCCATGACCAGGAAATGGATCTGAGGGAGGCAAATCTGATCAGGCACCTGAAGGGTAGCAAAATCAATCTGAACTGCTTCAGTGTGGGCATTGCCTGGATTCAGAGCTTTGATAGCCTCCTTGAATTGATTCAGCTGAACTTCAGGAAGTCGATGGACATATCGATAGTTGTTGAACAAAGAAAGTATATGACCATCTTGATTTCCTTTTGGATGAAGGACCCCCAACAATCCTTGTGGTGGATCCGGAACCATTCTGAGAGGGTCAGTGAATGGTCTCTTGGAGGGAATCTGGCAGACTTGGCAAGAAGATATTTCTTGAACAGCTCTTTATGCCCTTTGCCCCACTGCTCTTCTTTTTTAGAGTGAGCAACAGAGAAGATTTTGGATTTCTCTGTTTTGGTGAGAGGAGTGAAGGGTAAAACAACATTGAGGTGGTCAGAAAGATTAAGAAATGGAAGGTTTACAATGGTAGCAAAAACAACCTTCTGAAGGTACTCTCTATACAGTGGTTTATTTCTGTTATCCACTGTGAGAGAGAACCACAGAGGAGGATATTTGGGTTCTGAAACAATAGCTAAAGAGGAAGAAATTTTTCTCTTTTTAGGGACAGAACTAGAAGAGTCTGCCTTATGGATGTGATCTCCTACTTTTAGGACTGACCTGAGAATGGCTTCCTCAAACTCATCCTTTACTTTTTCAATAAAGGGAGAGTCAAGTTGAGCTCTCTCAGGGATTATAGTGATGAAAGAGGGTGGAGGAGAAGGATGAAGGAAGGAGTCAGAAGTAGAATGAATGTCAACATATGGTCAAAGGGAGGGACCAGAGGAAGATGAGGCGCCAGCAGAGGATGCTGGAGGGACCTCAAAGATAGGTGGAGGTGGAAGAATATGAGTAGAGGAGGCAGGAGAGGAGGTGGATTGAGAGGGAAAGGGTGTTGGTGAGGAGATGGGTCTAGGTTGAGGTTTCTTGAATGTCTGTGGAGCAGGAGGTGCTGTGGAGGAAGAAGGTGGGGATGGAGGAACTGGTGTTTGGAAAGAAGTGGGAGCTGGGGGCTCAGGAACCAAAACTTCTTCTTCAGCCAAACTCTGCACAGGTTCAGACTCCAATGGCCCTGACACCTTCTCAGCTTGCCTTGGAGGCCCTTCAACCTACTCAGCTTGCCCAGATGGCCCTTGCTCATTGACCTCTGCCTCTGCTGCTGATGGCCCGGACACTGGAACTGATGGCCCTAATGGCCCTGATTCTGGAACTTGAGCTGCAGGAGGTGGAGGAGGAGGAGGAACTTGAGCTCCAACCACCTTCAGAACCTCAGAGAGCATTGTCTTCATGCTGCCCATCTCTTTGTTGAACCATTTCATGGCATTTCTGATACTTGAAATCTCCTTGGAAGATGAAGCTTGGCTCATGAAAATGGAATTAACATCTGATTGAAGAGAGCATAATATTGTACCTTGAACATCCAATCTCTCAATAACAGGCTTCAAATTTATGACAATTTTTTGTTTCATCTGCCTCTCAAAAGGAGTATCTGCTAAGAGTGGAACTCCGGAAACCACTTCTTTTCCTTTTGCCTTGCCTCTAAAGCTGGAGGCTGCTGATCATCATTTGATTCTGAGGAGCTGGCTGTCTCCCCATCTCTAGCATCATTACCTGGGGGATTGTCATGTTCCTCCCCTGAGTGCCATCACCCTGTGAACTGGCAAAGACTCCTTCAGCAGGCACACTGCCCATAGGCATATCAGTGTGTGCTGCTTCTTCTGTGACCTCTTGTCTTTCACAAGGCTGCTCCCCCTGAATAGGAGCATCTTTCATCAAGACATCTTCTGGAGCAACAGATTGCTCCTCCTGAACTGGTGCAGTTGCTACTGATTCTGCAATGTGGCCTGATGCCACAACTTCCTCTACTGAACAACCACCAGTCTCTGAAGTGACTGGGGTGGAGAGAATAGAGTCCACTACCCCTCTAAGTATAGAGGCTACAATAGAGGTGGGTAGATGGTCTGCTACTGTAGACACAATGGGGATAATCTCCTCAGGAGAGATGTCCTCAATCCTTTCATTTGAACTCTCCACAGCTACTCTTGCTGATGCTTCTGGAATTTCTTCTACAAATTGAGAGTCTACAGCTGCTGCTGACTCTTCTGCTGCTGATTCCAAGACAGGGGTTGCTGCAGGTGCTAATTCTTCTTGCTCTGGCACAGCTGGGGCCACAGCTGCTGGTTCTGCTATTGCTGCTTGCACTTCTTCCTGAACTTCCTGAACTTCTTCCATAATGGCCTCTCCCTCAGCCATGGAGGTCTTAGACCAAACGCCATTTACAATTGAGAAACCACTTTTCCTTAGATTTCTGGACCTAATAGCTTGGCCCATCTTTTCAACAACTGCTCCTGACAAATCAATACCAAAAAACTTGAAAATCTTGGTACGCAGGTGAGCATAGGGTAGAGAAACATTTAGCTTGCTCTTGGTATCCCAAATCTGATCTCTAGCAAATTTCATCCTTTCTAACATTACTGCGGCCATGTTTATCTCCTTGTTCTATATGACCCAGAACATCATGTCTGAATCTGCCTTTGTATAGGTTGAAAATGTTGCGCTTCTGAGAGTGATTATCTGACAAACTATAAAGTGAAGGAGATGGTTGAAAGCATTCATTTGATTTATATCTAGTTTCCCATCGTTCAGACGATACTCAGGTCCAATAATTCCGAGACCCTTGACCTTTGTATCCACAGTGTGGACTCCACTGTGACCGGTTGTGCTCACATCAAACAACATCTTCAGAAGATCATGATCAATCTTTATGGGGATTCCTTTGACTGAAGACGTCACAGACCCATCTGTCTCTGATTTCAAGTAAACATAGAATGCCTTCACGAGGTCTGGATAGCTTACCTCAGAGAAGGTTGAAATAACTGACCACTTCATCCTACTCATGGCTGCCACAACACTGTGCATCTCGTTCTTCTCAAGATCAGCAACATCTACTGCTTTATTTCCACACAGCTTGGTCTTCACAAAGGTGAACCTTCCCTACTGCTCAGGGGTGAGAAACTCGGCGCCGTAACCACCCAGACTGCCAGAAATGACGGATGCGGCCATGGATTCAGGTGAAAAGGTTTTCTGGAGGATTGAGGTGGAAAAAGGAGTGAAAGCCCTCAAGAAATTTGACGCGGGAAGGAGAGAAGAGCTTCAAACTTGCAGAGAGTCGATGTCTGAATCATTAGGGCATCGGCTCAGACAACCAGACGAAAGAGGAAAAATGTAGAAGATGGGAGATGAATCGTTCCCACATCGATTTTTGTAATTAAATAAATGCTTTGTGGAAAGTGAGGCGCCAAAAAGCGGCAGAAAACGACAAAAGAGTTTGTCTATTCAAACCGACTTTAATAAAAGAGCGGCCATGAAAGATAATTTGAATTTCTTTTGCTTAAATCCATGGAGGGAAAATTTTACTTAATTCTGAAAATTTATATGCCAGTTTTAAACAGAAATCTTTTCACAAATTACACATGCCCAATTCCCTTCTAAGAGATGTGAATCTCTCTTCAGGTAAGGCTTTTGTGAAAATGTCTGCTAACTAACTGTTTGTATCAATAAAGGATATTTCAATATTACAATTTGCAACATGAGCACGAATGAAATGATATCTAACCTCAATATGCTTGGTCCTTGAATGTTGAACTGGATTTTTGGTGAGATTGATAGCACTGGTGTTGTCACACAATAGTGGAATCGATTTGATATTTAATCCAAAATCTTCAAGTTGTTGCTTTATCCATAGGAGTTGTGTACAACAACTTCCAGCAGCCACGTACTCAACTTCAGCTGTAGACAGTGCCACTGAATTTTGTTTCTTTGATGACCAGGATATCAAACACCCTGCAAGAAATTGACAACAACCACTGGTGCTTTTTCTATCTACTTTGCATACAGCATAGTCAGCATCAGAGTATCCTACTAAATTAATTTCACAAGATTTTGGATACCACAGACCTAAATCATGAGTTCTAGCATAATATCTAAATATTCTTTTCACAGAAATTAAATGTGATTCTCTAGGATCTGCTTGATACCTAGCACACATGCATACACTAAATAGAATATCGGGTCTACTAGCTGTTAAATAAAGCAGTGAACCTATCATACCTCTGTAGACCTTTTGATTTACTTTCTTACCATCTTTGTCACTGTCCATTCTTGTTGATGTACTCATTGGTGTTGACAGTGGCTTGACATTATCGAATCCAAATTTCTTCAAGAGTTCTTTTGTGTACTTTGCTTGGCAGATGTGAGTTCCTTCTTTTCCTTGCTTGATTTGTAGTCCAAGGAAATAATTGAGCTCTCCCATCATGCTCATCTCAAATTCTCCCTACATCAACTTTTCAAAATACTTGCAGAGAGATTCATCAGTAGATCCAAAGATAATATCATCTACATAAATCTGTACAAGTAGTATGCTTTTAACTTTTGATTTTACAAATAGAGTGCTATCTACTTGACCTCTACTGAAACCATGGCTTAGAAGAAAAGAACTAAGCCTTTCATACCAGGCCCTAGGTGCTTGCTTTAATCGATATAAAGCTTTATGAAGTTTGAAAACATGATTAAGAAATTCTGTGTCATCAAAACCCGGGGGTTGTTCCACATAAACTTCCTCTTTTATAAAACCATTTAAAAATGCAGATTTGACATCCATTTAAAATAGTTTTAAGTCTAATGCTGATGCATATGCAAGTAATATTCTAATAGCCTCAAGTCTAGCTACAGGTGCATAGGTTTCATCGAAATCTATGCCTTCCTCTTGGGAATAGCCTTGAGCTACCAGTCTGGCCTTGTTTCTTAAGATCACACCAGCCTATCCAATTTGTTTCTGAACACCCATTTGGTGCCAATAACTGGATGGTCTGATGGTCTAGGAACAAGTGATCATATTTGGTTTCTCTTGAACTGATTTAGTTCATCTTGCATGGCCAAGATCCAAGATTCATCACCAAGAGCTTCATTGACTGTCCTCGGCTCTATTTGAGAAACAAATGCTAAATAATTACAGGGTATCATGTTACCTCTTGTTCTTACCCCAACAGATGGATCACCAATAATATTCTCAGGTGGGTGATCTTTCTTGTATCTCCACTCCTTTGGAAGATTTTTATGTGTAATTTCCTTTTGTTGCATGTCTTCCAGAGGTGGATCATCCTTGTCCTCAATTGATGTATTCTTTAGTTTCTTGGACAGTTCATCTGCATCATCATTATCACTATCTTCTTCCTTTCTCAAGGAAGGGTTAGTTTCATTAAAAATAATATGTACAGACTGTTCAATTAATAAAGTGTGTTTATTAAATACTCTATAGCCTTTGGGTTTAGAGGTGTACCCCATGAAGATGCCTTCATCTAATTTGGCATCAAATTACCAATGCCCATTTTTCCATTGTTGTGGATGAAGCAAGGACATCCAAATGTTCTGAAGTGGTTGATCTTTGGTTTCTTTCCTTTGAACAGTTCATATACAGTCTTCTTTAGGATTGGCCTGATCATTACTCTATTGATAATGTAGCCTGCTGTGTTGACTGCTTTAGCCCAAAATACCTTGGCAGATCATATTCCGATAGCATTGTTCTTGCCATATCCAATAGAGTTCTATTCTTTCTCTCAGCAATTCCATTTTGCTGTGGTGTCCTTGGTGCTGAGAAATTATGCTCAATCCCCTGATCATCACAGAACTTGGCAAAATTTTCATTCTGAAATTCACCACCATGATCTGATCGGATAGAAACAATGCTGAACTTCTGATCCTTCTAGACTTTCTTGCTGAAACTGACAAAGTTTTCAAATGTGTCATCTTTATGCTCTAGGAATGATACCCATGTGAATCTTGAGTAATCATCGACTATAACAAATCCAAAGTTCTTTCCTCCAAGACTGGTAGTCCTCATTGGCCCAAATAGATCCATATGAAGGAGCTTTAAGGGTTTTGAGGTGGTTACCACCGTTTTTGACTTGAAGGAGATCTTGGTGTGCTTTCCTTTAGCACAAGATCTACAGACACCTTCCATTTTTGCACTGACCTTTGGCAGACCTTCCACAAGATTTTTCTTTAGCAATTTTCTCATGCCATCTATGCTGCAATGTCCTAGTCTTCTGTGCCATAATTCAATGGATTTATCCTTACTTACCGCCAGACAAACTTTTGATCTTTGAGTTCCTCTAGATAGAGCACATATAAGTTCTTTTCTCTTTTTGCTTCAAACATAACTGCTCCATCCTTCAATATGCTGCATTTTGATTCTTGAAACTAGATCTGATGGCCTCTGTCACACAGCTGGCTAATGCTAATGAGATTATGCTTCAACCCTTTGACAAGCAACACATCTTCAATAACTATTTTTTCTTTATTGTTCACAGAGCCACTGCCTATCACTGTTCCCTTTCCATTATCACCATATGTGACGGTTCCTTCTTCAGCTTAAAGATGAGTGAATAGCTTCTGATTTCCAGACATGTGCCTTGAGCACCCACTGTCCAAATACCATTTGGATCTTCGAGTGTTAACCTGAAATAAAACCATCAAGTTTTAGGTACCCAAATTCTTTTGGGTCCTGAAGGGTTAGTATCATCAACTTTTCCTTTTATTATCCATTTCTTATGTCTTGTTGGACATGTTATTTGTATGTGACCTAACTTATTGCAATGACTACAACAATATGTTTTTGTTACTTTTTCAATATATTTGAAATTAGCCTTATATGATATGTCTTGTTCAGGTACAAATTTTGGAGTTGAGTATATTTTAGGATAGACTATGGTTTCTTCATTATCTAGAGGTGTATATCCTAATCCATTTTTCTTTTTACCTGATCTTCTAGCACCTTTTAATATGAGAGAGTTTTTTCCATTTGTAAAATTTTCCAATATGCTAGATAACTTAATATTTTCTTCTGTTAGTATCTTAATTTCAGTTTTTAGTTCATCCGAGCTTGCTTATTTTTCAAGTTTAATTATCTGTTCATTCTTAGCTTTTAGATCCTCACATAGTAATTCATTTCTTTTTTAAGTTCAATTATTGTTTTCTAATTCCTCATTTTATATTTTCAGATCTGAGTTAGTGTTTTCTAGACAAGCACTGTTTTTCTTACTTGCTTTTAACAGTTTAGTTACTTCTTTATATTTATTATACAATTCGTTGAATGCTTCCTCTAAATTGTCTGAATCAGAATCATTGCATGAATCAAAGGAAGAGTCAGAGGTTACCTTATCTTCGGTATTTGCCATGAAAGCCAAATTAGCTTCTTCTTCATCACTGCATGAACTCGACTCATTGTCTGAGTTGCTACTGTTCTCCACGCAGCTGCCATTGCTTTCTTTTTGTATTTCCTGAATTTCTTGAAGTTTTCTCTCTTCTTGAATTCAGGCTTCTTGAGTTTTGGACATTCAGTTTTGATATGTCCTGGCTTTTTACACTCATAGCAAATGGGCTCTCCCTTCTTCTGATCCTTCCCATCTGGTTTCTTGAAGTCTTTATTTCTCTTGAAATGTCTTCTTCCAGATTGGAACTTTTTCTTTTTGGCTAGAATGTGTTTCAATTTCCTTGAGAGCATAGCTTCTTCATTCATCACTATCCTTACAGCTTTCACTGTTGTCGTGTGATTCTTCTGATGAATTTTCATCGGCCTTGAGCGCATTTGACTGCTTCTTTCTGCTGGAGGATTCTCCTAATCTCTCCATGTTTATCTCATGAGCCATAAGGGACCCAATGAGCTTTTCTAAAGACATTCTCTTTAGATCATTAGCTTCCTCAATGGCTGTTACCTTTGGGGTCCACGAGGATGGTAAAGATCTAAGAATCTTTCTGACCATATCTCCCATTTCATAGGTCTTTCCTAGTCCAGCTAACCCATTTGTAATATATGTAAATCTACTGAACATTTGGGTAATGGACTCACCGGATTGCATTTGAAATCTCTCGTACTGTGCTACAAGAATGTCTATTCTTGTTTCCTTCACCTTGTCTGTGCCTTCATAGGTGATTCTGAGCTTTTCCCACATTTCCATTGCAGATTTGCTGGCTGAAACTCTGTTGAACTCCTTTTTACTAAGGGCACAGCATAGAATACTCTTTGCTTTACTGTTCTGCGAGATCTTCTTCCTATCGTCATCTATCCATTGAGCCTTTTCATTTGTGACCAGAAGATCACCTTCTTCTACTATGGACCATATCTGATAATCGTGGCCTTGCAGAAAGTACTCCATTCTGGTCTTCCAGTAAGTGTAATCTTCTCCATCGAACAATGGTGGTCGGTTAACTGATTGACCCTCGAAATGACTTTGGGCTGCCATGGATCTTTACTCTTCAGATCGCTGGATCTACTTCTTTGTCAAAGAGACTTGCTCTGATACCACTTATTGCCCAGTTGACAAGCCAAGAGGGGGGGGGGGGGGGTGAATGTGTCTTTAAAAATTCTATCTAGGTGACACTTGTACGTAAAAATATACACAAAACAATCTTTGATGTTGGTTAGTAACGGTTAGTATGAACAACAAACCCACAAAGAATCAATCACACAACGCAAGGAATTATCCTGGTTCGGACCTCCTTTCCTTAGGAGTCCTACGTCCAGTCCCTGAGCAACAACTTAGAATTTCACTAACTAGGGTACAGTCCCCCTATGGACACTACAACCCTCAGCTCAGCTGGTCTTCCTTCACACCAGAAGGGAATAACAACACCCTGGATACCCCACTAGGTCTTCCTTCACAACCGAAGGGAAACAGCACCCTGGATCCCACCAAGTCTTCCTTTACACACGAAGGGAAACACCACAAAGAGAATAGAATAAATTCAAGCCCCTAGATCAAGCTTTTACAAGCCAAGATCTGAAGCAACAAGCACTGAGAGCAAAAGATCTAAATAAGGCACACTCTCAAAACTACACGGGCTCTCTTAGAAATTCTATTACAGCACAGAGAGAGAAGAGCTAAAGATGATGAGGAATGAGATTCTTGGCTCAAGACTTCTTGCAGAAGAATTTGAATGCTTGTATGCGAGATGCTTATTCTCCACTCATTTTTTTTTCTTTTCTTAAGATTCTTCTCTTCTGTCTTGGATTTAAATAACCAATTTGAAATATTGTCGTTGGAGTATCCGTTGTCTCTTGTCCAAGTAAACGTTAGACTGAAGGAAACTTGAAAGCTTCTAGTCAACAATCTTTTGGTCACTTGTGCATGCAAAGAGATAAGATCTTCTGGCATCTATATGGTCCAACGTTGTATGACAGAATGTCTTTAGGACCCTGCACATATTAAATGCTAGAACAGTAGACAGCTAGGCTGTCTCTTGTTGTTAGTAAACGTTGATGTGAATATTCACCAAAATAGCAATGCCAAATAGCTTGTTCTAAAAGATGTTGACAGAATATGCACGATAATGAAAAGATGTCATCTGCATGCATGCAGAGATAGGTTCTGTCTTCATTAAACGCACAACAGTCAGACAGATAAAAGAAGACTTTGACTATTCAACGCTTTGAAAGCATAATGTAAGCAACAAGTCGATATAAACCATAAAGTCGTTGCTCATATGACTTATGAAATCGTTACGATCAAGTCAGTTGAACCAAGTTGATATGAGTCATAGCAAATTGTTATATTGACTGATGGATTTAATATGAACACTTAACAAATCGTTGTAGAAAGCAACTCGTTGTGTTCAATGAAGAAATCGTTGTGATCACTTAAAAAATCGTTGTATAAAGCAAATCGTTATGAGCGCTAAAGAAATCGTTGCACAAATCAAATCGTTATGAGCGCTAAAGAAATCGTTGTGAGCACTAAAGAAATCGTTGCGCCGACTTAAGGAATCGTTACAACGAGCAAATCGTTGCGACGTCTTAAGGAATCGTTGCGATGACTTAAGGAATCGTTACGACGAGCAAATCGTTGCGACGTATTAAGGAATAGTTGCGATGACTTAAGGAATCGTTACGATGAGCAAATCATTACGACGTCTTAAGGAATCGTTGCGATGACTTAAGGAATCGTTACGACGAGCAAATCGTTACAAGTTCTAAAGAAATCGTTACGAAGACTTAAAGAATCGTTGCGACGAGCAAGTCGTTACGAGTTCTAAAGAAATCATTACGAAGACTTAAAGAATCGTTATAGAAACGACTTGTTTATAACAGCATGGTATTTCAGTCTTTTAAAGAAATCGTTAAGACACTTACGAAATCGTTATGATATCAAATCTTTATAGCTCTATTGAAATCGATACACACATAAAGGAGTCGTTGTGACTTTCAACAGTAATCGATGTGGACTTAGAAAAATATGAGCTTGAAATGCCTTCAGAGAAGTAATGCTTACCAACATTGGCTTGTGTGACCTTGGTATATTTCCTGTACTTAAGACTTATGAAATATATGTTAGAAATTATTGAAGGAATTTTGTTAATCACCAAAAATAATAAAAATAAATAGGTAATTAAAGTTACATGGGGACAGACTGATCATCACTCGCCCCCTAAGCTGGTCCACCTCTCTCTCCACCTGCACCTCGACCAACTGGGCAAGGCGGGGGTGGGTGGCGTCACCGCCTCCTCCTCAATCTGCAATGCTCACCCCCTGCACTGCTCTCTCCCTCTCTCTATCTCTTTCTCACTCTTCCTTCACCTTCTATTCCTCTGCACCTCCTCGCCCCCTAAGCTGGTCCACCTCTCTCTCCCCCTACATCTTAGTCGGCTGGGCAGGGCGGGGGTGGGTGGCATCGCCGCCTCCTCCCCAGTCTGCAATGAAAAAAAATGAAGAAGGCCAAGAAAAAGAGAACGAAGGGCATCGTAGCAATTGTAGCAAAGTAACAAAGCTACAGTAGCTACAGTGAAATGGAGAAATAATATTATAAAAAATTCTCATTCTTTCTCCTTCTTTCTCTCAATTCTTTTATATAGACCATGTGCATTCTTATTAGAGGTTTTGTAGTTTTAATTTAAATACTTTTATTTTAATTAAAATCTTCATTTTTTAAGAATATTATGTTTCTATATATAAAATATTCTTATTTTAATTTAATTATGTATGTTATAGAATAGATTATGGTATACATTAGAAAGGAGACATTGAAAAGATGAATGAATAATTATATGTATTCTTTATTTTTAATCTTTTTATTTTAGTTTCACTATTATATTTGTTTGAATGCTTATATTGATTGGATTAACATAAGAACAATGTCTCATTTTTTAAGTAAAATGAGATAATGTCTGTAGGATTCACCCCATTAGGTCAAACTTTGAGGTATATTTTGTGCTCTTACAAATTATATAGTCATAGCTTCTATAATAATTTAAATCGAATCTAAAATTTATTTTTATTTCATTATGTATATGTTCTGACCAAATTTATATATTTAAATGATGACAGTAGAACTTTCATTATTTGTTAGAGACATTTATTTGTTCACTTTGTATTTCTCATATTGAATGCTTATATTGATTGGATTAACATAAGAACAAAATCTCATTTTTTTTAAATAGAAATGTTGTTGACATGTTTTAAAACATTAGGTCATATTGAATGCTTATATTGAGGTTCACTCTATTAGGTCATAAGAGTTTTAAAACATTAAGGTTGTTGACACATGTTCTTTATGTAATAAGAGTTTTAACTTTATTTTTGTATGTATATCTTTCTATATATCTATATATTAATTACTTTTGCCGTGCATCGCATAGGTGGCCATCAAGTTATTATCTGATCTTGAGGTGACAACAATTTTATACACTCCTTGTGTGGCCCTTCTCTGTTCGGGTGGTCCTTTCTCTCCAAAATTTCTCTTATAATGACTTTTAGATTGATTAATAGTGTCCTATATGGCTGGCCATTTAATCTTTGACTTCTCTTCTAAAGTCAACCGACTCACTTCAAATGAATGAATTGAGATCCAACTTTTCAATCTCTGTTAGATCTTCTCTGTTTGATGACTCCCCTTGAGCCATAGCTTCGGATCTTTCTACTATAGATGGACTTTTTTTTTGTACTACAGCGCAGTGGTTGGCCACGCACAACCCCACGTGCCTAGGGATCGATCCCTGGGTGCAACCCTCCCAACCCCTCGTATGTCTACTGCGCTAGGCACAGGGACTACTATAGATGGACTTGCTCTGACTTCTTATTCAATTTGCTTTGCTTCTAAGGTGCGTTTGAAGGAGACTCTTGGTGAGTTATAATCAATTATCATGACACATAATTAATTAAGTGTTATTATACGAAATTTAATTGTAGAAATAGAAAACTCACCACAGTAAACATAATTGATTATTAAGATATGTAATCAATTAAGTGTCACTGTGTAGGGCAGTTGCAAAATCAACTCTTGCTAATGGAAACTTAGTCAATTAATGAAACTGGTCATAAATATAAACATACTTTTATATTTATTAAAATTTGCATGCATGCTTGCACTCACTTTATATGCATGAATGTAAGAAAAAATTAAAAAAAATGAGCACCGACATGCATAAATGTAAGAAATTAAAAAGAAATAGCACGCGCATGCATGTGAGAAAATGACGTCTGCATGCATGCATGCAAACATGCCTAAATATAAGAAAAATAAAAAAACTTAATAGGAACAAGGACGTGGCGCAAAAGCACGCATGTATAAATATTTTAAAAATAACAAAAAATACACACCCATTCATGTCTAAAAAATAATATTATAAAATAATATAGTAAAAAATAACGAACATTTGCATCACTATGCACAAATTTAAAATGTAAATAGTACAAAGCACAAAATAAAAAGGATATACTCCTGCATGCATGCACACATGTATAATATATTGGGAAAGAAAATAAAAAAATTGTATGTGAAAACATAATAAAATATAATAAAATACTAAAAAGTAACACATGTGTGCATGAACATGCATAAATGTAATAAAATAAAAATAAATTAATTAAGAGTCCTTATCAGATATTTGACTTATTTTCTAGTCTCTAACAAAATTGTAATTCATTGCAGTAAATGTTATTCTTTATTACAATATACTTTAAGTCTTGTTATAATAAAAACCTCTCTATTACAGTTGGAGACTACTAATTAATTTACCCAATAAAAAAAAAAGCATAAGTGTGCTTATACTTATATATAAGTGTAAGAAAGTGAAAAAAATAATAAAAAAAGAAGTGCAACTCTCATGCGCACATACATAAATATAAGAAAAAATAAAAATAGTAAATTAATTAAGAGTCTCAATTAAATATTTAATTTCTATTTTAATTTTTGACAGAGTTATAATTTATTATAGTAAGTGTTATCTACTGTTGTAATATAGGTTAAGTCTTGTTAGAGCAATGACCTCTTTATTACAATTAAAGATTCTTAATTAATTTACTCATAAAAATACACATTCATATATATATATATATAATAAAATAGTAAAAAAATTAACACATTTGCATGCGTGTGCGCACGCTTGCACAAATGTAAGAAAAATAACGAGTAAAAGATGTGCACTTACTCATAAACACTTGCATGAATGCAAGAAAATTAAGAATATAAAAGAAAACAAAGATAAAAAGAGATGCGTATCCACATCCATGACATTTATAAATGTAAAAAAAATAACGCATCAATTGCATGCGCAACAAGTGCATAAATGTACGAAAATAGAAAAGATAATAAAAGATGACGCACCATGCGGTCCATGCCTGCATTGAATTGACTTTTATGAAGGTGCGCAAACACACAACATTCTTTTTCTTTTGGGAAAATTACTTATCAATCTCTATTTTTTTGGAATTTAATTTTAGATTCTTAACTTACATATCTATAACTATATAATAGGAGAGACACTTTGTGCTTTTTGTCCGGTTCATATTTCTATATTTTACTCTTCCTCCATCCGGTTCAAATCTCATTTAATGCGACTGTTTCCCTCTTTCTCTGTTATCAAATAGTACTAGTTAAAAAAACACGCTAAGCGTGTGTATATATCGGTGATGTAGTATAATTATTAAATAATTTTAAAAATAAAAAATAAAATTTTATATATTTGAAAATAAATAAAAAATATGACGTTTTAAATAAAAAATAGATCAATTAAAATTTATTTGATAATATAAGTTAAATAATGATTTTAGAGCAAATATAATATTTATACTTTGAAGTAAATTTTAAAGTAAGATCACATAGAAAATTATGAAGCATCTAAAATTCAATCTTTTTATGAAAAATATGTAAATGATCACATTTATTTATTGTGTAAAAGTTAAAAAACTGAATTGAAATTTAATTATCACAAAAATATCCTCATCGACGTAAAAAAATACCCGGTCATTTCTTTTAACATTTAACTTTGGCAAATTTATTTATTATATACCTCCAAAAAATAAACAGAAACATAGAGTGGTGTTGGATTGATCATTGTTCGATCTATCTAATTGTGCCTCTGATGATTGAGGAGTGCAATTGTAAACCTTATCCGATGATGCATTAATGTTCTGATACATTAGAACTTGTGATATCTCAATTCCCCACTACGTTCTCCATATTATATTTGTTGATCAAAGACACAAGAGAGACAACAGAAATCTTATCATATAGTGCACCAGTGCCCACTACTTAATAAAAAATCCTATCATATATAAACATCAGAAATCTCACATCGTTTATTCTGATGTAAGAAAAATAAATTAAAAAAATACTACAGAAATTATGGAAAGAAGGCTGTGGCAAATGGCAATAGAGTGCATGTACCTCTGTTGGCGGGTAAGGACGAGGAGCAGTGGAGCTCGAGTTGTCTTTTCACTATTAAACTTTGACTACATCCTGCGCTTCTCCAGTCCACTCTCTCTCTCTCTTCGTGGCCATCTACTGCCATTGCAGTAGAAAGGACAACTTATAACTCCAACCCTTTTCTCTGGTCATCTTTTTCATCATTACAAAAGCAATCAAAATCCATAACAACAACCCCCAAATCTCTTATCTGCTCTTACCTTCTTCAATACAACATCTTGCCTAAGCTGGACCATCTTACCTGCGCAGCGACCGTTGCATCCTGTTGAAGAGGCAGCGGCGAGCTGTATCAAGGAGAAGAAGCTGCAGCGATGTGTTTCTAGCAGTGCAGTTGTGTAGGGAGAGTTATGGTGGGGAGCAGTAAGGGCCACGGCTTCTTGCACCCTCGATGCCAAGTCCTGCCAAGACTATTGGAAGAACTGCCTTCACCCGGGGTTGAATAAGGGGTCTCTCACCTCCGAGGAGCAAGCCCGCCTCATCTCCCTCCAAGCCAAGTTTGGGAATCACTGAAAGCTTATAGCTGTGCAGCTTCCCGGCCGCACACCCAAGTGCCATCCATCACCCAGAAGCACGGCATCCATCACCCTCCCTCTGCCTCTTTGCTGCCTCCGCTTGGCCTTCTGCTCATGTCGAGGAGGATAATCCAACCCGACCTCTCCCTCTTCGTCGAGCTCGTCCCTGTCGCCTTTCTCCGGCGCTCAATCCATGTCCGATGCAACGGGGGTGTTGAAGCAGCTGGGGCGCTTTCTCCCACTGCACCAGGCTGCGGCCCTGGCACAGTTGTGCATGGACCTGGAGGAGGGGCGATGACCCTGACACAGCTCCGATCACTCATCTGGACGGATCAGCTGCGCGACCACCGCCGCCTCCCAACGTGCCAGTCCACGTCGATTTCCACCATGTTCTCCCTTCACTTCCTATCCGCCTGTCTTCTCATCCTCTTCTGCACAACCTTCATCCTTGCCGCCAGCACCTACAACAGCACCGAACGGGTGGCCCTGATCCCTCCATCACCGTAGCAACCTACTCGATGGCCACCGTTCCACTGACGATGCTCGCACTCGCCCTAGGTGGTAGGACGCTGCCACCGCCTTCTTCCCTCTCCCTCTGTACGTGCTGAGCCAGTCGCCCATCTTCATCGTCGTCACTATCTTCTTCTGGAAGCGCATGCATTGGCTAAGGCTGACTCCACGTCCGAAGCAACGAGGGCGGCGAGGTAGCTGGGGCGCTTCCTACCACTGCACCAGGCGACGGCCCTGGCACAACTGTGCATGGACATAGAGGAGGGGCGGCAGGCATGGGCACAGACAGGAAGGCATGAGGTCGAACTCGGCACTCGGGTTTGAGTATTGGAAGGCTTCAAGGCTATGGCTTGGTGGGGTGGGAGGGAGGGTACCATCGCCAACTACGTACAAAGCACATGCTCGGTGAAAGGCAAGCAATGTATGTATCCAAGAGGTAAATAGTAGATGGACACTACAGATGTAAAATTTCCTATATTCTCTTTACTGCCATCTCTTCTTCCTCTCAGCAATTTTCATGTATATGTTAAATTAATAAAATAAAAGAATAACAGAGGATGTGTTAATTCTAACATATTATCTTAGATTCAGTGATCTTTCTGTGCTATGTAATTGTCTTCCAACGGATTACCTTAGAACCAGGATGCTTCTGTGATTCTGTGCTCTGCAATTTCTGGCAGATTAAAATGCAAGAGAGTAAGTCTTCATGTTAAATTAAATTTCAGAAAAATATGTTTCACATTATAGACAACTATACAGTATGTTGAGAGATAATGATGGATTACCATACAACTTCAGACTTCCCTTGCTCTTCAGTCAAGTGTTTTCCTATCCTCTCCGTTCTTTGCTCTACCGATGAACCAAATGATTCACGGTCTTGAGCTTCGTTTAATTCTACAATTCAAATTTTACGTTTTTCGTAACTCTCCGACTTCAATTCCATATAATAAAAACAGAGAGTTAACGCCGCTTAACAGTGTAGAGATATGTATAGCATACGTTTCGCTCGGCGTTAACAGTGCAGACATAGCATCCATTTCTTTCTTTTAACTCTGTATTTGTAAATTTCCAGTCAGCGTAACGAACGTTTCCTTCTGCTGTTCTACGGTTTTCTTCTGCTGTTTATAATTGTAGGAATTAATTCTTGCGTTACAAATTAAGGGTATGAACATGACAGAAATAGTGACAAGTGGGCATAAGATGGAGAACCGAATGGGCTTAACATGGAGAACCGGACTTAAGAACATGGAGAATTGGACTTACGATGAACCGGACGAAAGTTCAAAGTGTCATTTCTAATATATAGTATAGATTCATCTTTTGTTCTTCCCTCTAGCCACTTAATGCTACCTTTCTGTAAACATCAAGCACGCGATGCCCGGATTGCAGGTTCCAAAATGCCATTGTTCACTTTATTTTCCTTATTTTTTCTCCT
This sequence comes from Colocasia esculenta, assembly GCA_014218235.1. Lineage (NCBI taxonomy): Eukaryota > Viridiplantae > Streptophyta > Magnoliopsida > Alismatales > Araceae > Colocasia > Colocasia esculenta. The sequence goes on from CM024762.1 coordinate 120,032,796, forward strand.
TCTGCTCTTCTCTCTCTCTCTCTCTCTTCTTCTTAGCGCCACTGGTCCAGCTACTCTTGGACTGCCGCTAGCTCCACACACTTGCAAGTTTTCGTCCGATTTAAGATTAATTACGGTTTATTGTTTTCAGTTTCTTGCATTTGGTCCGGTCTAAGATTAATTATGATTTATTGTTTTCAGTTTCTTCCTTGATTTGCATTCGGCACCTACCCATTTGTCTCCCCTTAGTTTGCGCTCTCCACCCACAGTGTGAGCCCAAGTTTTTCAATTTGGCAGCCAAGTTTTTATTTTCAGACTATATCAACTCCCTCTTCCACTTCCCCTAAATTAATACTTTCCCTGCTTTTTGACCATAATATTTCATCATTCTTGGAAGCTTCACCCACCTAAAACCGCAACCGCACACCACCTTTCTGGCGTTGTCCACGAATGCAAACTATTCTGTCTCTGCCATCCAATCTCTCCATGATGATCTCTTCACAAGTCAGGTCAGAGTGACGGCGAATTTCTGGTACTTCCTCTCCCTTCTCCTCGCCCATTTGATTCATATAGTCTACAACATATTATCCTTCAGTGCGAAGTTCGATGAAACCTCTCCTTGAATCTCCATGATGATCTCTTCACAAGTCAGGTCAGAGTGACGGCGAATTTCTGGTACTTCCTCTCCCTTCTCCTCGCCCATTTGATTCATATAGTCTACAACATATTATCCTTCAGTGCGAAGTTCGATGAAACCTCTCCTTGACGCATGGTCTGTGCATGGCCTGCAGCTAATCCAGTGCCTGCAAAGACCTTGTACATCCCCTCCAGTAGGTTCTATGTCAGCGATGATGCCTCTATATGTATGAGCAAACCATGCAAGAGCAATAAGGTAACCATGCTAATTTAATATTTCATCTATTCTCATCTAGATGTTCTCTGTAGATGGAGAGGTAGAGAGAACCCAACCAACTGTTCATCATCACCATACAGAAATTCTGAAGTGAGGTCCTTTTCGGAACAAAGACAAACCCATTTCTGGACTCTCAGCTCAATTCAAAGAGCTAAACATGAATGTATATATTAGTCTATATCATCTACAAACAGAAACCTACATCAACTATCAACACATAAAATATATGTCGACTGTTCCAACATAAGTTTTCATTCAAGCAAAATTCATAGTTTCACGGTTAAATGATATTTCAACTTAAAGATGGTCGGGCAGTGACGATATATGATCCCTATTTTATTCATGTGTTCAAGTACTCCATCATAATCAACTCATCTATAATGAATTGTGATTTTCGTAATAATCAATTAACAGCCTAGAGCTATAGTTACCCGGACTAGGAAAAAACATATATACTGTTAAACAAGGGAATTCCACGAAAGCTTTGCTTCATTTTGTCTTGCATGTAATCTTAAGTGCACATAGGGCTGCAAACGAGTCGAGTCGAGCCGAGTATTATGTTGCTCAAACTCTATCGTTAATTTTAATCGAGCTCGAGTCGAGCTCGAGCTTTATCGAGTATGAAAATAGTTGTTCAAGCTTGGTTCGTTTAAATACTCTCGAGTTCGAGCTCTTAACGAGTATCTTAACGAGCCCAATTGAATTTGCAAGTTATATATATATATATATATATATATATATATATCCATATTATGTATACATATAAGCCTAATTCAATTTACAAGTAAAAACCTAATTGTTTATAAGACCAAATTTTTCTTATTTCAAGGTCATACCCTAAGATCCTTCATAGGTTACTTGTTTAATTATTTAGTGTAATGTTTAAAATATTTAACAACTATATTTGTAATTTTATAATTAAAAAATTAAACGAGCCGAGTAGATATTTGCTCATACTCGGCTCGTTTATGAAACGAGCTTAAATTTTTGTTTGAGCTTGACTCGTTAACTGTACTAAAGGAGCCCAATTCGAGTAACATCCGAGTCGAATTCGAGCTACTTGTCGAGTGTATTAGTTCGTCTACAGCCCTTCCTTTCATAATTGTGTATTTACACATTCATATTTAATCTTTTACATTTTAGTATTCATAAGTATTTTGTACCTTAACAAAATTCTTTAAAAATAATAAATAGTAATATTTTCATATTATAATAAGAAATTAATATAATCCGAGTATATTAACGAGTAACTAATCGAGTATTTTAACGAGCATATTATCGAGTATCTTAACAAGCTGTTCGCGAACGTATTCGAGTCGAGCATATCTCTGTTCAAGCTCGACTCATTTATGAATCGAGCTTATATTTTGTTCAAGCTCGGCTCGTTTATCTAATAAACGAGCCGAGTCGAGTTTTTATCGAGCCGAGTTTCGAGCTACTTGTCGAGTGTATTGGTTCGTTTGCAACCCTAACACAAGAAAGTTCAGAAGAAAAGAAAAGATAAAAAAAAAAACAAATAATTAAAATAAAGCACGCCAAAGTTACGTAGATGCCTTAATATAGCTCCCTTAATTTCCCTCTCATCTCATTTTCTCTTCGGTCCTCTCTTAAATTAGTTAATTAGACACACAAGCACATACTCTCTCTTTCTTCTTGCACCCTGTTTCTATGTATCCAGCTAATCCCCACCCCCACCCAGTCGGACTCTTCTCATCTTTCCATTGGACTCTCACACACACACAAACACAAGCACACATTAGCAGCAATAAAGAACAAAAAGAGCTCTTAGGAATGCACCTGCTTCCTTGTACCTAGCCTTATTTGAATTTGAGTAAAGCTTTCATGTCTCTTGAATAATAATATTATGAGGTACATAGTTTTGATTTACCTAAGGCAGGGAGATGGAGTGTGTGGAAAATAAGAAATCTTTACATCTACCTACAGAATAGAAGTTAAATTTAGTTAGAAATCTGATTCGACATAAGGGAAGGAGATGGTATGGCATGTGTGATGTGTGGATACGTTTAGTTGATGTTGTAAACTCTCTTGTAGATTTATGACGAAGAATCAGATCTTGCTGTGAGAATTTTGAAATTATAAAGAAGATCCTGTCTACTTTCTCTTGATACTCTTTTATATGCTTAGTTTTTGTTTATATGCAGTTTGGAAATTGTACTGCCTCTCCATAAAACTTATTTCTATATATTTTCACCCTAATCACTTAGCATCATAGCTAACGTTTGTCATTTTATGAGAACAGTGGCACATATTTTTGTTATTTATATATTCAGTCAGTAGGACATAGTGAGCAGTGAGTAAAATGAAAGGAATAAAAAAATTGTGCTGATTGGATGACGCACAGCATAAGGGTCTTTGACTCCATGTTCTCTTGCTAAGAACAAAAATGAGATATCTCATACTACAACAGGATTGAGTTATCACTAAAAAACAACTTTTTATTTAAATGCTTAATTATCCTTTAATTATTAGATAGACTACATAAATTAATTATATGAAATAACTTAAATACCATACATGTTAAAAGAATAATATAAACTTAAAGATGTGTTCTAATTAAAAGCTCAATTGTCTTTTAGTTATTAGACAAAAGGCACAAAGAAAATGATATGAAATGAAATAACTAGAAAGACTACATATGTTAGAAGAACATGAAGAAAACAAAAACAAAAAATAGAATAGCTTATTTAAGCAATTACCTAATACTTGGCATGGAAAAAAAGAATTGCTTGATTATAATGGGACTTCTTAGGTGGATTATGATCAAGTCAAATCATAATGACATTGATAAATATAAAAAATAAAGCCAAAAATTTGAGCCCTTCTTTTGGCAAATCAATGGAGGACAACTGGCCCATCCAATAATATAGACTGGTTTGGACATTTGACAAATTAAGCTTCCAACCCAACTAAACCTTCTATGTTATATAGCAAACTATAGTTAAATATAGTAAGCAATGTAGGTCATACCACACATTACCAGTATATTATTACTTTCATTCCCTGAAATATTCATGTCAACCATAAATAAGATGGCATATATGTAAGCATGTGCACAACTTATATAACATATAGATATAAGATATAACATATATGTACGTTGATAAGGATGCAATTTGGCTTCAATAATGAGGCCATTAGGCCGAAAATGAATATAGATGACAAACAAAAAAGAAATAGGAAAAAATTGAACTTCAGATATAAGATGTGGAATAAGATTAATGTAATAAGACATAGGTTTGAGAAAAAATGGATCTCCAAATAAGAAATAAGCGCTATGTTAAAATTGTTGAAATTTTTCTTATTTTTGCTTTGCATTCTTGCTATCACGATTGAAAATGTTGGAATATACAATCAACTCTCCGCTCTAACCATAAGCCTCGATCTCGCATTCGCCACTAGCATTTCTCACCTCAACATCCATTTCTCTCCTAATGTTAAATTACCAGTATTTCTGGTTTAACAATAAAGAGTGAAGATTGACGATTGAATAATGTAGTTTGCACCTGTTAGAGCAAGGAAGGAAAAATCGGATCATGTACCCAAGTCAACCTTGACTGATACGATGTAGATCAGGATCAAATCGGCTGCATATATAGACCGATCCAGAGAAAGAATGTCGGATCCAGTATCGGCCAGAATATGGAAACTTTTTTAAAATTTTTTTAAAAATCATAAAATAGGAAAAATCAGAAGAAGAAAAAAGTTAGAATAAATTATGTATTCACTTTTACACATTTTTTATATATAACATATTTATACACACATATATATAGTATTATGTATTGATATACATTTATACATATGATATAGATGTACAAACATACTAAGTTGATTTGGCATCTGCTGATTCCAATTTAGATCGACCAATTTTTCCTTCTATATTTTAAAGGTTGTGGCAATGACACTATCGTTTTTAACCACTGATGGCAATAGCACTATCCTCATTTCTTGTCCAAAGAGAATGACAAATCAACAATCTCTCTCTCTCTCTCTCTCTCTCTCTCTCTCCTCCCAACTATACACACAGTAGAGTTAAAAGAACATAGAAATCAAACAGAACTATCCTTAAATCAAAAGATGACGTAACCAAGAACATATATAGTTATCAAGGGGCCACTTAGGATGTGAACCAATTGTTTGAGACCGAAAGCGCAACTACACATTTTTGGGGCCAAGAAAACAACAATAGTCATAATAAGGCATCCTTTAGGCACGTCAGGTGATTGCCTCAAGCTAACTTAGGCCAATTTAAGGACTAAGCTTCGTAAAAAACCCAAATAACAATAGAGTCCAATGGTACAATCAGTATCAGTGATGAGACAGCCTTGATCCAATTATGTAATATATGATTATACTCTCTCTAACTCTCTTATATTTAGTATAATTGCTAAATTTCTCAATGTAAAAAAATAGACAATTGTTAAATTTATTTAAAAGAAAACTATTCAAAATGATATTTTTATTTATTTTTTTAAAATATATAAAAAATTATTTTTTCAAATTATTCTATTAATCATACTACACCCATAGATATACTACACGCGCGTAGCGTATTTATGTGACTAGTTTATAGTTATAGAGGTAGATACATAACTACATAATTTCTAAAGGATTTGCATAGTTGTCAAGGACCTAACAATAAGTCTCCAAAATAGAGATTGATTGATAAATCTTCTTATTCTTTTTTATTTTATTTTAAATTTTTATTTTACTTTTTATTTCCGTATTCTACATTCGTTTATTCTTGTCATTTTTGTTCATGTGTACATCTTTTTTATTGTATTTTTGTTTTCTTTTTATATCGTCTTCTTTCATCTTATTTTATTTTTGCTTCATTTTCCTAGACGTGCTTGCATGCGCTTTATATTTTTGTTTTATTTTTAACTTTTTTTGCATATGCTAGTGCATGCACACATTTTCTACATAAGTGAGTTTCCCAGTTCGTGCATTTGTTTACTTTTTATTTTAATTTTATTTACATTTTAATTATCTTTTATTGTTTACCTTTATTTCGTTATTCTATTTTCTTTATTTTTGTCATATTTTTTGCATGTGCTCAGCTTTTTTTCTTTTTTTAATGATATTATTGCTTTCTTTTAATAATTTCTTTTCTTTTTATGTTTTTAAGTTGAGATTCTTGCTTATTAGTCTTTATAAACTCATGGTTCGAGGACTCGTTAGACTTGGTTGTGTCGTGTTTTGCCAGGCACAATACAGTACGATCCATACCGCACTAGCACACACGTGCGTCACCACTGGGAGGGAGGAGGAAATGCCTGAGGTGGGGGAGAGAAGCAGGGGAGGGGGGTGCCGGAGGTGGGGGAGGGAAGTAGGAAATAGGGGTGGATCAGGTGCCGAACGCAGGTGGGGAGGGGGAGGCAGGGGAGGGGGCGGGGGGTGTCGGAGGTGGAGGAGGGAAGTAGGAAAAAGGGGTGGGGGTGCCGGACGCGGGTGGGGAGGGGGAACTAGGGGAGGGGTGTGCCAGAGGTGGGGGAGGAGGGGGGAAATGGGGGAGGAGAGTGCCAGAGGTGGGGGAGGAGGGGGAAATGGGGGTGGGGTGCCAGATGCGGGGGGGGGGGGGGTGTAGCAAACTCGATTTTTTAAAATATAAATAAATAATAAAACTCATTATCACATGAGGGACATTTCAATGGGATTAAATGAAAGTTTATGTTCAGACACTAAACTATAAATTATAAGGAGTAATAAAGAAAATGGGTCAAGACATGAATAACTGAGTTGGTCAATACTGAACAAAGCCTTAAGACGAATAAACCCGATAACGATAAAAACGATTATCGTAGGTGTAAAACCCACTCAAAATCACATGAAGAGTTATGATGATAAACTAAATAAAGGAATACAAATAATAGTAAAGAAATTAGGGTCAGACAAACATGTTTGGGTTAGTAAAACCATCAACTCTGACTTAAGGTGATAAAACTCGATAATGTGTTTCCATTATTTCATATAACTAACTAAAGTGAAACAGATGTTCGAGGTCAAATCATGTTTATTGGGCCAATAAATGGTCAAACAAAAAGGAAATAATGTTTAAAATTCGTATTAACCCAATACCCATTAGTAAAATGGGTCATTTAAGCTTAAACATGAGTTAATTGGGCCATTAATCATGACCCAAACCTAAGCCCAACATGAGAGCATGAATTTTCTCTCTACTGCTTGTTAATTGGTATTTGATTAAAATGGAAATAGCTTCATATGGTAGTTATGGTAGGACTCCTACCATAAGATTTAGAAACCTCAAACTCGAAATTAAGCGAACTTGGCATTTATAAAACCATCATAAGACCCTCTATGGCTGACTTTAGCACGATCTCTTCATTTCTGGACGTGGGAAGAATGCCCAGGAGCAAGGAGGACGACCTAAGAGCTTGGATTCATGAAGAACATCTTCCCCAAGCCTCTGCTTCGACCCATAACAACTAGGGACTTCTAAGCGACCAAAGGTAGGTGATATCAGGTTCAAACTTAACATGGCATATACCATCTGAAAGATCTTCAAGTCTACTTTCATTTGCCCCTATTTTTCCTAATTTTATGGTGTGAGTAAAGAGTATTAAGCATTTGTGATCATCACGCAGTTTTAGGGATTTTCTTGTTAACCCCATGATATACACATCCCTAGATCCAAATATTGGATAAAAACAAAGCCATAGGGTTCTTGTTCTCCAAGTTTCCAACAAGTTTCATGTTAAGCATTTTGTCTAAAAACCCCTAGAACCTCAAGCTTTAAGCCAAACCGTGAGATTGCTCAACCCAATCCGCGATCGGGTTGAGTACTTGAATCCCATCCAGTCTAGTGGCCGCAATTTAAGGCCTCTAAAATGCAACGACTGAGGTGGTCAGGAATTTGAGGTGTTTTTGACCGCATTTGGTCATCCCATCGTGAATTTGAAGTCAACCCTAACTCCGATATGTATCGTTTTGCACACCGTTTCGGTTTCCGGGTCATATGTAAACCACGTCCAACTAAGTGGATGCGATTTTGATGATTTTCTGCCCACCTAACCCATTGATTTTCATGTAAGTTTGAGTTTTGGGTCCCCTATGGGATTAGAAAATGGCGTCCGGTCAAGTGGTCACGATTTAGACCCATAATTAATTTCGTTCCCTTTTAACATGTTAACCATCCTTAAAGTGCGATGACTGGTTCCGACACGATTTTACTGTGTACCAGAGACTTCTTACTTTGACAAACCTTGATTTTCTGGTTATTGTATGCCCCCTTACAGTGTCCTTTATGTTTGTGTGCACCCAAGACCCTAAAAGCTATCAACCACATGTTAAAAGTGTTAATAACGTGAATAAGATTCTAATGCTCTATATGAAAGTGAGTGATCATACTCTACCTTTGATTATGCCTCTTTGTCCTTATGATCTAGCTTAATGCTCTCTTATATTTTACCCTTATATTTTGATAATAACAAAATTTATGATTAATTATATATATTTAATATCATGATTTCTTAATAAATATAAATTTATTGAACGATTTCTGTGTGAGGTGCACTAAAATGCTAAATCGATGTTCATTCAATATACATCGATTTCTATTCAAAGTGCCACATCGATTTCACTAACAAACGATTTGATAAGTTACACAACGATTTGATTGTGTAACGATTCGTTAAGTGAAACATCGATTTGACCGTATAACGATTGCGTAAGTGAGAACAACGATTTGCTCTCATATCGATTTGGTTCTCATAACAATTTCATAAGTGAGAACAACGATTTGCTCTCATAACGATTTGGTTCTCACAACGATTCTCTAAGTGCCATAACGATTTCACTCTCACATCGATTTCATTCTCACATCGATTTCATAAGTGAGAACAGCGATTTGCTCTCACAACGATTTGGTCGCCATAACGATTTGATAAGTGAGAACACGATTTGGTTGCACATCGATTTGCTTGCCATAACGATTTGATAAGTGAAACATGACTTGATCATCATATCGATTTGCTTTCACTTAAATGATGATGTGTTCATCATAACGATTTGATAAGTAACTTAAACAACGATTCACTTCAATTTAAACATAGATTGTTTAAAGTGCTTTTTGGCGCAAATGAAAAGTCAAATATCTTCTGACAGAAAAAGCTGCATGCGTATTTTAGAGTCTTGTCAGAAAAAGATATGAACTACTATTTTTTTCATGTTAGCAAAAACACAGTGGTATGCATCGTTTATCATAAACACTATTTTAATGCTAACACTCTCTTCTATGACCACAGACCTCGAAGACCACCAGAGTCTGATTAAGACAAATGAAGAGAAGATGAGCAACAGCTAGAACTCTAACAGATCTCTTCAACGGATCCATTCAAAAGCTGCTCTTATAAAAGATGAAGTAAGGTTGAAGAAAAAGCAGAGCCTTCCTGAAGATCATTCAAGGAGTATACATCCAGTGAAGAACCTCAACGCCACATACACTCAAAGGAAAAGAGAGAAAGAGCCTGAGCCAAGAAAAAGTGTTCAAGCAACTAAAGCTCTCAAGCATCCAAGCTCCTTCTCCTTTCTCCATTCTCCCTGTACTCATCGTAATTCTTGGGGAGAGTCTTTTGTTGAGAGTTTTGGTTAGAGGCCATTTTTGTAGAACTCTCAGCATTGTTCTTTCTTTTCTAAGAAAGACTTCTGTCTAGCTGTAGGACTGTATACAATGTAGAACCTAGCTAGGGGTTTGTGTCTAGCAGAACCGCACTGGAGTTTGTACCAGGAGGTTGACTTCTTGACCTGTAAAAGAAGTGGGCTGCCTTCTTGCCCGGGAAAGAGAAGAAGACCAGATGGGGTGCTGGGTGTTGTAGTGTCTTTGAGGGGGACTGTACCCTTGGTTAGTGAAATCCCAAGAGATTGCTTGGGGACTGGATGTAGGACTTCCATGTGGGAAGGGCCGAACCAGGATAAATCTCTTGTGTTATTTATGTGATTGTTTATTTTGCTTCCGCACTACTACTCTTTATCACACTAAACTAACCAAAATTTCAAGTGATAATTTTCTGTTTTAAGTTTCTGTTTCAGATTGCAAAAAACCTATTCACCCCCCCCCCCCTCTAGGTTAGCTTGTTGCTACCGTATCAAAAGAGGACCAACAAGTGGTATCAAAGCGGGTCTCTGAACATTCAAATAAGATCCAACGATCTTAGAGCAAAGATCCATGGCAGCTCAAGGATATGCTGAAGGTCAATCAATCACCAGACCTCCATTCTTTGATGGAGAGGACTACCAATACTGGAAGATGAGAATGGAATGTTTCATTCGAGGCACAGACTTTGATCCGTGACAGGTAATTGAGGTAGGTGATTATGTTGTTACTCCTACTACAGGTACCACTTCTATTTCAGCTGCAGATAAAAGTAAATTATCTTTGAATTTTAAAGCAAAGAATTATTTATGTTGTGCCCTATCTAAAAAGGAATTTAGTAGAGTTTCCACATGTCAATCTGCTAAAGATATGTGGGACAAATTGAAGCTCACATATGAAGGAATACCGAGTACGGATGAAATACCTACTGATGCTCAAGTGTTTAAAGAAACAAGACAAGAAGCTATAACTCCATCATCTCCAACTGTCGCCATTCAAGGAGAGCAACAGGAAGCACCTTAGGAAGTTATCCTTCCACATGAGGAAGAAGATGTAAAGGAGGAACCTCATATTGAGAGGGAGCCTCATATCTTTTTTAAAAAGGATATCTCTTAAGAAATAAGCGTTAAAGAAGCTTCTAATGAAGAAGAAGCTGAGGATAATGCTCATAAATTCCAAGTAACATCTCAGGAGACATCTTCTGTAAACAACTCCTCAGGTAGCTTCAACATTAAAGAAGAAAATGCCTATCTACTCTTGATGAACAAAAGAAAAAGGCATTCATATGGGTATGGTTAAAGGATATTCAAAAACATCCAATTGGTGACTACCAATTCTTCATTTGAAGAGGAAGTAGTCATCCTTTAGTTTTAGTTTTCATTTTTAAACTTACATTTATGCTCGTTATATTTAGTAAACTACAATGCTACTAACAATATTTGCAATTTTTTTTAAAGATAAATGCAGGCAATAATTCTGAAGACTTGACAAACAACATGTCAAAGGTCAAGAGCAACAAGATCTGACCTGCCTCACATTAAGGGGGAGTCTCATGCTCAGGAGGAGCACAAATTAAGGGGGAGTTATTCCTTATCAACTATCAGTCTGGTCCTGGGGAGGAGCGCCCCAACGTACTTATTAACCGCGGGAGTATGGACTTGTGGTGCTTGGCATGGCACCGGCATGTGTGCAAGATTTATGTGAATGTGCCTCGTTTGATATGATACATTTGATAATGTGAATATGTGTTATTGTGTGAATATGGCCAATTCTTGTTTATGTGATACGATCTCATTCTTGAATTCCTTGTCCAAAGCGTATGAAAGTCAGTACATGATTCGCTATGATATCCGTTGATAATTATACTATGTTCAGCCATTTAACTTGTTAGTAATGTCATGCATGTCTAGTCATCATGTTCTTGTAGAGATTCTGCTTATTCAAAATGTTAATCACATATATCATTGCCCGCACATTGAGATATAAATCATACTGGGCTAGTTTGCTCATACCTGCTTCCTAACATTTCAGGTAGTGAAGATGAGGAGTATGTTTCACGATGGGACTTGTGCGCCGAGCGTGGAGTACACTTTTGATAGTATTTCTTTATTCTAGTGAGTGAGAGATTAGTAATCATTGTAATTTTATCTTTCTTTGAGAGATAGATGAGGCTAGTAGTGGAGAGTTGTCCATATTTTGACATTTAAAGATTGTAATGTTCACTTATGATGAATAACAAAGTTTTGATTATAGAAATATAGGCCCTATTGATAGTAGTCATTTGTCCATGGCTTCTGAATGTTTGTTTGTTCGTCGCATTTTCGATTTAATTTCGCTGCTAAAATTAGGGGCGTGACAGAGTGGTATTAGAGCCTGGGCTTTCCCTAAGTCTTAGGCAATCATGAATGATAGGATGAGTGTCATTAGAACCCTCAGCTCGTGTCAAGAACTCTATACTTACTTGGTGAGATTGGGTAGAATCATGGGCTAAGTCCAAAATTTTATTTAATAAATAAATATCGTAAGTTACAAGACATTAACAAGGGGCAAAGAAGATTGACAATGTGATAATTTATTTTGAAGGAACTTAAATAACATCAATGGAGGATATATCTGCACCATTGGTGGATGGACAGAGATCGATCCAGAGACTAACCGAAGCATTATGACAAGCTACCCAGCTTCTAGATGATGCCTTAGGAGCTACGAAGAGATACAAATGGAAAGAAAAGGTCTAAGGATGACAAAGGAGTTGGGGAAACTGATAAGAAAGAACAAATCACTATTTTGGGAGACTCCAAACCCATAGCCAGAGAGAAACGACCCAACAACAGTAACAGACTGCAAAGGAGAAAGAAGCCCAATAGGAAATTAGTTTCCCCTCTTGAAGGAAGATGCAAGCACTGCAACAAAGTAAATCACCGGTCCGAGGAGTGTTGGAGGTTTCAAGACAAATGTTCCGTTGTGGTAGCCAAGACCACAAGGTTAAAGATTGCCTTAATGAGAAATCAAGCTCAAAGAATAAATGTCAGAACTAATCAAGGAAGGAGGTATGGGAGAGGTATACTTTCTAACTCGCTTTTATTTGACCCTGAAGTTACACCACCAATCAATCATTGTATTATGATTAAATCACTAATAGATTCCCCTTAAGTCCAGTTCATAAACACATATAAATTTGGGGACCAAATTCTTTTAAGTGGGGGAGGATGTAGCAACCCGAATTTTTAAAATATAAATAAATAATAAAACTCATTATCACATGAGGGACTGTTGAGCAACTATTCCTATCTATTTCTCTAATTTATAAACAATTAATTATGATATTTTTGCTATGACAAAACGTTTTAATATCTTCGCCTTTACCATTTATGAAAAATGATACTTCAAAAGGCTCTTATGTATACAAACATATTTATGCAAAAGTTCATGCTTACATAGAACCTAAGTATCAACACAATGAAATTTCTTTAAGTCCACATCGATTACTTTACAAACACATCGATTTCAGTTCACTTAAACATCGATTTCTGTTGAACATTAATCTCATTCAAAACATCGATTTCACTAAAACATCGATTTTGATTCAACATTGACTCCATTCAAACATCGACTTCTGTTGAACATCGATCTCATTCAAAACATCGATTTCGGCTCAACATCGATTTCGGTTCGAACATCAATTTTGGTTCAAACATCAATTTCGATTCAACATAGATTTCGTTTAGAACATCAACTTCACTTAAAACAACGATTACCTTAAAATATCGATTATCTTCAACATCGATTTCATTTCACTCAAACATCGACTTCATTTAAACATCGATTTTAGTTCAACAACGATTTCATCTAGAACATCAATTTCTCTCCAACATCGATTATGCCTCAACATCGATTTCACTTATACATGGATTATGTTCACATCGACTTCATTCCAACATCTATTACATTCATACATGAATTACATTCAAACATCGATTACACTCAAACATCGATTACTTATATGAAACATTGATTGCATCTGAAGTTGAAGTAGCTATATTTCTTTTAAAGTTGAAGTTTCTCAAATCAACCTCTGTATACATGTACTTAGATGATCTTTTGTGTTTCTATCAGTAAGCACAACTTAATGAAATCATTACTTGTGTCTTACATTGAAATATCTTTTACTTAAAGATAGTTTCCTTAAGTCCTATAAATCATATTTCTTTCAGTTAATTTAAAATTTAATTATCTTTTTGGAAGGAAAAATATTCAAATATTAGTCATATGTGAAATATCCTTTTTGAGATTTGTAAAAGAATTAGAATTATTTTGTTATCCCTTCCACTGAAAGGAAGATAAGTTGATCGACAGATGGTCAAGGCATTAAATGCTTGACAGGTATAAGATGTATGGGCTATCTGTCAGAACCTACCTACCACTGTCAGAAACCACATGACTTTCAGAAAGAGATCATGTGCATCTGTCTGTTCATTCTTAAATGTTATGAACTTCTGTCTGAACTTCCTCATACTTTATATTCTTTTATCTAACCTAGCTCTGAAGGTATGTATGGAGGTGTATGCTTTCGTCTTGTCATTTCAGATTTTTAGAACATTTCAATAAAGCATGCCTAGCTTTCAGCCTCGAGCATAAAACTTCAGAATAATGATAAAGATGTCTATCAAGCCATGAAGCTACCCACATAGCATGAAGACATTGGATCCCCTGGAGCTGAAACGAATGGGTGTCATGACCAAAACCTCAAAGACATCAACAACCAAAGCTCCAACGGATATCCTTCAACGGCTAGCTTCCAACGGGCAGAATTCAAACGGGAAGATATTTGAAGCCTATATAAGCTTAAGTTCAAACCAACAACAAGAATAGAGAATACAAGACATAGACATCAACTCCACTCCTTTCTGAAAGCCAAAAGCAAGAAGTGCTATTCTGCTCAATCTTTGACTTCCTTGCTAATCTCTGATTCAAAGAAGTCTTGTTCTCTTGGGTGGCAGTATGCATTGCAAACCTCTCTTTGTCCACCTTCTCAGTTTTAGAAAGAGCTAAAGACTCATTTCCATTTGCTTCTCTTTCTAATTCTCTATGTTTGCTCATTCTGTTGAGCAGACATACAAGTGTATTTATTTCACTTCTATGTAAGATAACCTGCAGGGGGTTTGTACCTTGTAGTTCCCCTCTTATGAAGGGAAGACCTACTGGTGTAGGTAGTTGTTGTACCCCTTGGTTAAGGGAAGGCTTGCTTGGGAGCAAGTGGGATTGTAATACCTCTCAGGGTTGAGAGAAGGCCAAACATTTTTGGCAGTTAGTGAAATCCCAAGTGGTTTTCTTGGGGATTGGACGTAGGACTTCCATGTGGAAAGGGCCAAACCAGGATAAAATCCTTGTGCATTTTGTGTGATTGATTCCGCCAAGTTTTTACTTGTTTCACACACATCACACTATGTACTAACAACTCTATTTAATGTTATCTAGTTTTCAGATAATTTTTAAAGCACAAAAAGTCCTATTCACCCCCTCTAGGACAATAATTGTGCCATCTAGATCCAACAAGTGGTATCAAAGCAAGGTCTTCTCATAAGAATCAAAAGATTTGAGAAGAGATGGCAGCTGAAGCTCACAACTATGAAGGTCAGTCAGTTACTAAACCACCATTCTTCGATGGTGAGGACTACTAATACTGGAAGATGCGAATGGAATGCTTCATCAGAGGCACAGACTTTGATCTATGGCAGGTAATAGAACAAGACGATTTCAACATTGCTCCTGCTGAAGGTACTACTGCAATTATAGTAGCTGATAAAGTTAAATTGTCTCTAAATTTTAAAGCAAGAAATTATCTATGTTGTGTTTTATCAAAAAGAGAATTTAATAGATTATCATCATACAAATTTGTAAAAGAAATGTGGGATAAATTACAGGTAACATATGAGGGAACTCACAAAGTAAAATAAACTAGAATAGATATTCTTGTCTCATAATATGAGCAATTTAAAATGCTTCTAAATGAAAATATTACTCAAATGTATAATAGATTTTCAAATATAGCTTTAAGCTCTCTTGGAAAAGATTTTTCTGATGAAGAAACTGTCAGAAAAATTCTAAGATCATTAACCCATTCATGGACCCCTAAGGTCACTGCTATTGAAGAAGCTCATGATTTAGTAAAACTTCCTATTGATAAATTAATTGGTTCACTTATGGCTCATAAAATAAATATGGAAAGATTTTCTGAAAGTACTTCGAAAAAGAAAATGCCAAATGCTTTGAAAGCTGTAGATTCTTCTTCCTCTAAAGATTCAAAAGAGAGATCAGATGACAGTGATGATTAAGTCTTGCTGTCAAGAAAACTCCAAGGAATTCTGGCCAAGAAGAAGAAATTCGGCTCAAAGAGATACGTCAAAAGAGAAAAGAAGAAAGAACCAACATGTTATAATGTAATCAACCGGGACATAACAAGTCAGAATGTCCTAAGCTCAAGAAGGACTCAGCTGAAAAGTTTGAGAAAAAGAAAGGAAAAGTCAGAAAATACAAAAAGAAGGTAATGGCCGCAGCTTGGGATAATGAAGAAGCTACAACTTCAGACTCCTCAAGTTCAGAATCAGAAGAAGATGAACAAGCCAATCTAGCCCTCATGGCAGGACTAGACCAGGTAAACTCTGAAACATCTTTTACTTCATGTTCAGAATCTGACTCTGATAATTTAGAAGATGCATTCAATGAACTATATGAAAATTACAAAACAATGGTTAAACAAATGAAAATAGTTAAGTTAAACCTACTAAATCAAGAAAAATCCAACACCCTTCTAAAAAATGAAGTAGAAAAGTTAGGACAAAATTTTACTGAAACTAAAAGATGTAATGAACTCTTGTGTGAGCATTTAAAAATTAAAAACATTAAACTCATGGAACTCGAAGCAAATTTAAAAGAACTATAAGATGAAGAAAAATTAAGAGAAGAAAACACTTATCTAAAAACAACTATAGACAAAATTACCAGTTGTAAAACATCATTAGTTGTAAAATTAAAAGGTGCTCGAACAGGCAAAAAGAAATATGGAGTAGGTTACATACCTCCATCAAATGAGAAGAAAATTATCTATCCTGAAAAATACCCAACTCCAAAATTTGTAAAAGAAAAGGAAATCAAAAAGCCCATAAAGGTTAACCAACATGTCTATAGACAAAAATAGAAATCCAATAAAACTATACATATAAAGAATGCATATGATCTGTGCTGTAGTCATTGTAATCAATTAGGACACACAATCAGCACTTGCACAACTAGACACTTGCATTGGATTCTAAAGACTAACCATTAAGGACCCAAGAAAATTTGGGTACCAAAAATTAAAACTTAGTTCTATTTGCAGGGTCGCCTAAGAGCATCCAAATGGTATTTGGATAGTGGGTACTCAAGACATATGACAAGTGATAGAAAACTATTTACAAGCTTTAGAGATGAAATTGGTTAAGTTACCTATGGAGATAATGTAAAAGGAAAAATTCTAGGATGTGGAACTATAGGATCAAAGGAAAAAGATTTGATAGAAGATGTTATGTATGTAGAAGGTCTAAAGGATAATCTGATTAGCATCAGTCAACTTTGTGACAAAGGTCATTTGGTCAAGTTTCAGAATGATAAGTGCATAATTCAAAAGGATGGAAAAACAGTGTTTGAAGCACAAAGAGTCAAAAATCTGTACACTCTACAACTAGCAGAATTAAAAGAAGTAAATCTATATCTTGCAACCACAAAGAGTAAGGAAACCGATCTTTGGTACAAAAGACTAGGACATGCTAGCACTGCGGTAATCAAGAAACTAATCAAGCATAATCTAGTTAAAGGTCTTCCAAAACTAAAGCTAAAGAAATTTGAAATCTGTACAACATGTGCAAAAGGAAAGTAGACCAAGATTTCATTTCAGTCCAAAATAATGGTTTGGAAGTCATTCATATGGACTTGTTTAGACTAATAAGAACAGTCAGTCTTGGAGGAAAAGTTTATGGCTATGTAATCGTAGATGATTATTCAAGATTCACTTGGGTATCATTTTGGAAGTCAAATCAGAAACATTCTCAGCTTTCTGAAGTTTAGTAAGTTAGTACAGAAGAATTAAAAATTTCAGATAATTAGCATTAGATCTGATCATGGTGGAGAATTCAAGAATGAAGAATTTGTCAGATTTTGTGAAGAAAATGGCATAGAACACAACTTCTCTACACCAAGAACACCTCAACAGAATGGAGTAGCAGAAAGAAAGAACATAACACTGCTAGATATGGCCATGACAATGCTTACAGAATACAATCTACCAAAGTACTTCTGGACAGAAGCAATCAACACAGCCTGCTACATTATCAACAGATGTATGATCAGACCTATCTTGAAGAAGACACCTTATGAACTCTACAAGGAGAAGAAGCCAAACATCAGTCATCTTCGACCCTTTGGTTGTAAGTGTTTTATTTTAAATAATGACAAAAATAATCTAGGTAAATTAGATGCTAAAAGTGATGAAAGTTTTCTGTTAGGATATACTTCAAAACCTAGAGGTAAAATGTTTAATAGAAGAACTTTAACTATAGAACAATCTGTTCACATTTTATTTGATGAAACTAACCATTCTATTAAGAAAAAAGAAGAAGAAGATATTGTTGAAGAATTGTGCAGGGATCTAGAACCAGTTTCTCTTGAGGAAAAAGAAGAATATAAAGGAGATCCTCCACTAGAACAACTACAACAACAAGAAGAAACAAAAGAAGGACTGCCTAGAAGATTGAGGTATCACAAAGATCATCCAAAGGAAAATATTATAGGTGATCCTCAAGACAAGGTAAGAACAAGAGGTATGACAATTCCCTGTGACTTTACTGCATTCATTTCTTAAATAGAGCCTAAGACAATCAATGATGCACTGGCAGATGAATCTTGGATCCTAGCTATGCAAGAGGAACTTAACCAGTTCCAACGCAGCCAAGTCTGGACACTTGTCCCTGTAGACACCCGATTCTGGCCCATAAGTTGAACCACATTTCTTGTTCCCTTAATGAGCCTAAGTTGGTTACTCACCTTGAGCCCATCTGTTAGCCATGTTTTGCACCCATTAAAAGCCCAATTTTCACCTTATCCCATCCAATTATCATTTCAAGAGTCATCATGCTTAAATCATTGATTATTCTTCTAAATAATTGATCAAAACCAAAGAATAATCGATCATCCTTAACGCGACAGGTCGTGGTGTCGCATTAGTCAAGGTCGCGTCCCGCTTCGCCGTCGCGACAGCCCATGCATATCCATTCACATGCCTTTATGGTCGCAACCACCCTGGCCATCACGACAAGTCTTGTCGCGTCCCTACGACCCGTCGCGACATGATCTGCATACACTAGCCTCTACAACCACCTCCACTTTATTCTCCTTTGGGCTTATCTTCATCCAAACAACCCACAACCCCCACAACCCCCAGCCATGGTTTGAGGGTCCATCTCTCCTTGGAACCCTCCTAGAACTCTTCCCATCCGGATTTACATGACGTTTATCACTTTTATGGGTCATTATCACTTATGGACGGGATTTTCTCTCTCCTTTCTATATAAGTGACACTCCACTTTCAGAGGAAGGGGGAGGAGCCCATTTTGCCATGAAGTGCTGCCAAAATCCTTCCAGGACTTCCCCTTAGCTCGTGGCTCTCATATTCCCACCCATTTCTCCACTATCTACCTCATCAAGCTATGACTATTCTTTCAAACATGGAGCTTGGTGACTGAGGTGGTGGCTTCCCCCATCTTCCGGGGCTTCTGAACGACCAAGGACACCACATTATGGCCAGGGAGTCGCCCCATTGGGGCTCTTTCTTCCTTCCCTTTTCTCATTTTCTCTTCATGCATGTTACAATTTTTTCTTTTAGATAGGAACATATCTCCTTCTTTCCCACATTTTTATACAACCCAAGCGGTTTAAAAACCACCCCCCAGGTTCGTTCCCTCCATGCTCTTCCCTTTTCATTTCATTTTGGATAGATACATCACTTAAATATGGTCTAACATGGTTTCTTTTGTTGTTTTCGTTGTTTTGGTAGGCACTTAAGCAAGGATAGACGAGGAGCTCTTGATCTCTAGCCGGGTGGAGGGCAGGAAGAAGGTCCCCCCATCACTCTCCCGTACTGCAGAGAATGCATCGGCCACCTGCGTCGTGACAACAAGAACGCGCTTGGTCGAGGCATCGCGACATCGACACTATCGCGACGGGGAGATCCGTCACGATACCAGTCAGTGCCTGGTTCTCACTCTTTTTCCTAGCATGTTAGCATAGTTTCAATCATGTTTTAGGGTAACTTGTTAGGTGGTGATCACATTTCCTTAAATCCATGCTTTAATATCTAAACATGTTGTGTGTTTTAAGGGGCACGCAACCCCGTGATTACACCTTTTGGCGATCGTGATGGGACCTTCAATGCTAGCCTCATTGTCCTTGCTTGCCATGATGACATGTTTATGTGCTTAAGTAGAACCCTGTTAGGACCATTCCTGTGTTTTCTTTGTTATTCTGTTCTCTGTTCTTAACGCGACACATCATAAGGTCGTGACCATATCACGTCCATAAAGGCGAACGCGACTACAGGTATGTGTTTTCCCCCCCGTCCTTCATCCTGTTCTTTTTCTGAAAGTGTTCTTATGTCTCTTCCATGTTGCCTTATCGTGTTTACCCGTTTTTGTCTTTGCTAGAACCTTGCTAGGGCTCGGGTTTTCCTTTTATCTTCACTGTTGTTTTCGGGCCCTATCGCGACAGGTCGGGCTGCCGCGACCTTGTCGCACCTGCGGTTGAGGACGTGACTACAAGTACGCCTTGTATGTTATTGTTTTCTATCTATACTTCAGTTTCTGTCTGTCCAGGGGGTTTTTCTCTGTTGTTCACTTTTTTCCATGATTGTATTGCTCTTTAGGTTAGTCTGTTTGTCCATTGTTTGCGTGTAAATGTAGGTTTCTACACTCTGTTCTTATCGCGACCGAGCCTTCGGTTGCAATAAGTCGCGACCGAGGGCCTTCGTAAGTCCCCGTGGTCGTACGCACGTTGCGGTTGCCAGGCTGTGATACACTACTGTTTCGTGTAGATTAGGTTTCCTCTTTGGTATGGAGACCCTCTCACCCGCGAGCACTCGTGGGCTGACCAGGGCCTACTACCGAGGGCCTTCGTA
The DNA here is from genome assembly GCA_014218235.1 of Colocasia esculenta. NCBI lineage: Eukaryota > Viridiplantae > Streptophyta > Magnoliopsida > Alismatales > Araceae > Colocasia > Colocasia esculenta. Next base: position 120,053,523 of record CM024762.1, read on the forward strand.
AGTCCCCGTGGTCGTACCACGTTGCGGTTGCCAGGCTGGTTGTACCCGTCGTACCCCTAGTTTAGGTCGTTCTGCGCGTGAGTTGTGTACCCCCCCTTTAGTTACACCAGAGTACTCGAGTACCTACCCATTAGGGTCCCATTTGGCCAAGTGCAACCTCATTAACTAATCCATTAAAGGCTAAGTGCAAACCTTAAAATCTTAACGATAATCATGTCAACTTGGGTGCTTGCTTGATATACTCCCTCTTATCTTACTGTCTATTCTTGTGTGTTAGAGTCTAGGTTTTGTTTGGTAGTCGTGTCGTCTCCCTTAATTGCTTAGGGGTAGTGTATGCGTCATTGTCTAGTTTTTTCGAGTCAGTCTCCCCAAACATTGTAATTATATCAAATCCTCTTTTTGGTATGGATCATTTCCTTGTCCTTACCAGTGATTCTTTGCCCATTGGGCTTCTAAAGGATGTGGCCCAACCTTCTGCAGCCACCCTCAGGGGCAGATCCAGCCCCCTACTATCGTTGATGAAGTGTTCTACTAAGAAATCCAGCAACAAAAAATCCGATTGGCCAAGTGTACGTCACAATGTGACTAATTATCCAAATTAGAAAACTAAGTCGGAAAAACTATTAACATAGAAAATACGTGCCTATAAATTAAACGAACCTGTCGGAGAGACTTCCAACATCATGTAATAATTACCCATTATTGGAATTGGACCAAATGGACCTCTCATGGCCCATGAATAAATTCAAGTAAGAAAAATATAATAAATTCCAAAATTATATTATTTCCCTATTTAAAATGGAGAATTCTCCTAAGTTAAACTCCATTAAGGATGGGCTTTGTTAGATGGACCATCTAGAATTTATTGGGCCAAAATAGGGATTTTTAAAAGAAGAATAATAAGAAAATACCTTAAATTCGTAACTTAATTATTACCTAAATAGAAAAGGGTTATTTAATGAGTAAATAGCTAGTTTGAGTTGGGATTGGATTCTTAAACCTACCCTAATGGGTTGGCCATGGAATTAGCTTCCATCTTAACCTAATTAGAAGTTCTCAAGCTTGGAAAGGGTGAAAGAAATAGGAAATCCCAAATTTAATAGGAATTAGAGTCCTATTAGGAAATAGAAACATAAGGGACATAATACTCTCCTAAACCCCCATGGCCGGCCCTAGCTCATTGCCAAGAGTTACTGGACCAGGAGGAGAGGCTAAGGAGGAGGAGAATTCATGGGGAGAAGGCTGCTCAAGCTCTCAACCCGAGTTCTTCATATTCTAGCCCTAGAATAGGAAATCGAGTCAAGGTAGGCATTCTCATGAGCAAAACTAAATTAAATTTGTATGTAGATTGTTCCATGCATCAAGAATAAAACCTTAGATTGTTCCATGCATCAAGAACAAAACCCCTCTCGTTTCATAATTTTTCGTTCACCAATCTTGTGATCTTAATTTTTGAAGTGCTGCACTTGTCATGACCTCGACCCTTCATCTTAAATCTTGTTCTCCATGCATACTCAACCCCATGCCACAAAATTTTATTGGAGATACTGATGTTTGTTAGGCTTCTTTTGTCTCCGAAAGCCGTAATTTTCATCCATCCTATCTTGCGAATTAATACTTTGATCTCGACTATGTACTGTTTCATGTTCATCATGAATAAATGTGATTAAAGTATGTCTAAACCCTGCCTGTATCAAATTCCTATTTACTGTAAGTACCCATGTATGTGTAGATCAATTTGCATCTTGTTTCATAATTTTTCATTGATTGTACATTTAGTTATGAATTTTTGAATCACCATGTATCAAAAGAGGGAAACTTGGCCCGCAATCCCATGCTCTGTCCTTTTCCCACTCGAACTCAAGCGCAGTACTGAGAACGCATCGGCCCGATAGGTCGCGTTCTCAGTGCTGGTCGCGACAGCGCCACCCGTCACATTCTGAACGCGACAAGGGATGTCGTCGCGTTTTGGCCGCTTGATCAGACAAGTCTGTCGCGTTCTGTGCAAGATCCTGTCGCGTTCCGCTCTTACCCCGTCGCGACCCTCACATGGGTATGTCACGATTTGGGCTTTTTGCATGAAACCCACATTTTTGCAAGTCTTGTTGTTCTACAGCTACCCCATATTTTGTTAACTATCTTAAACATAGAAAAACGAAGCTGTAAATATTGAATGTATTTTAATTAATTAAGTCAATCATATGACCTTTCATATCCATGATTTCTTATTCACAGCACACACTTTGAACCATCCATTATGACTTAATTTGGCATGAAAATATCTCATAATGTATCTGGTAATTTATTCAATTATATAGTTAGATTACCATATTTTTTTAAAGGGACTTGTCTTCGTTTCATGCGATGTTAATTTTGGGAACACCGATACCGACACTCCACTATTCTAGAATTCCTCTAGAACGTTGGGCACTTATTTCTCTACACACTTTTCTCTTGACTTGGATGAACTCTCTGTCGGATATTCCTTCTACCGGACTAGTGAATCCTTGTTCAAGGCATCCGTAAGTCTCCTCTGTCCATAGATTCCCACATGGATGACGAGCTGGTTGTACCCTAACACCTATAATACCCTTTAGGGATCAACATGATCCAAACGGCTATTAGATTGTTCGCTCTTATCTTGAATCACACCGGACCTCTGGACCTGTGCGTAATATGGCCAGTGGAAGGGTAGTGAATTCCACCTAACTGCCAACACCAAGTGCACGTGTTGTGCAACTGTTACTATCATCTGTTACTTGACGTTTCACGTGCAATGACCTATAGTTCTCATCTATACTCTACTCGCTCATCTATTCACGTTCACTCTACTATCTCGTCTATTCATCTAGTACTCTCTTGGAACCTTGAGCTGTTGTGGCCCCTATTGCTTGGTACTATTCTTGGCTGTCTAGCGCTATAATGTGTCTTGTGACTCTACTGAACTTGAATGCATACTGCTGAGGGCACGGAGAGTGTCCGAGGGGCTGCAATATATTCCTGGGGGCAGAGAGCCACCCAAAAATACCTGCAGGGGCTAATGATGGTGTCTGCATTTGCACCGATTCTGACTGACTATTTGAATTAGCTAAACATCTGACTGTTTTACTGTTACTGTTAGTCTGTTAGTTCAGACGTACTGTACTACCACTGACTATTACTGAACTTCTACTGTCCTGTTATTAAGCGACTACTGTCGTACTCTCTTGTGACACTGCTATTGTTCAACTATTTTCTCTCGTTGTCTTTTGACAACAAAGTGCCATTTAACAATAAAAAACAAAGTGCTATATTCTCTCGTTTTCTTTGACAACGAAGTGCTATGTTCTCTCTCGTCTATCTACGGATAACCAAAGTGCAGTTTACTCTCTATATGGCCAACTACTATCTCTCTCCTTGCTATACATGTCGCTTGCTATTGCTTGACATTGACGCTACTTGCTATTGTGTTGTTATCGTTTTCTATAGCGACTTGAGTGTAATGAACATGCTATACTTGATTCATCTGCTATCTGAGCCATGTTACTTGTGCTATTACTTTCTAGACTTTATATGACTCTCTCTATCATTAGTTACTCTGCCTTTTAAAACATTAATCATTTAAAGCATGCTTGATCTTGAGATTTAAGATCTACTGTGCATTATCGCTCACCTTTCGTTATTTGTTATCGTGTCTCAGGTAAGTTGGAGAATGGCGTTACACACATCAATGGGACATGACCAGAGTGATGAGTGACCTGGAGTCAGTTGATGAAGTTATCCTAGTACAATGAAGTCTAATAGTTATTGCTTTAGATTTTTTTTTCCAATGTCATGATGTCAATGAGCCCTATGTATTGGCTTGGAATTAGTGGATGTTATAGTCTTAGTGAATTTCAATGAAATGAAGAAGTTTATTTCAATTATTGTTCATTAGATGCTCTGATGTTTGTGTCTGTATGCACAATTTACGTTACCATACTCGTTGCTCACGTTTCCCCCGATTTATTTCACTGCTAAATTGGAGGGGCGTGACAATTGGTATCAGATCCTAGGATGCCCTTATTAGGATATTTTAAAGTCTAGGATGTTCTATGTGAACTGCCATGACACGTGTCTATGTCAAACACCTTACCTATGTGAGGATTGGGTAGAACCATGGTTAAGACCTAAATACATTATATATATATATATGTATCAACTTAGTAATACTTTATCACCCAAAGTCTACAAGAAAATAAATTAAATGTTATTGCTCGTAGGAGACTAGAGGAGATGGCTGGCAAACATGCACAAATGCACGAATTACAACAGACTGTACATGGTTAACTCAAGCCCTTAACAACGTAATCCAAGCAGGAGCAAGCAATGGGGCAGGAGACTTATATGGGAACTTTCAACGAATAATCCCCCTAGGTTTAATGGAACTCTGGATCCCGACGAAGCTGAAAATTGGGTGAAGGTGATGGAACAAATCTTTAGAGTTATGCAATGTTCAGAGCAGGAGAAAGTCCTTCTGGCAACCTTCTAGTTGGACTGCGATGCTAGAGCTTGGTGGGAAGCTGTCAGTCGACAATTACCCAACATCGACATAGAGTGGGATGAATTTTTAGAACTCTTCAACACCAAAATATTTTTCGAGAGGATTCGTAAGAAGAAGGCAATGAATTCACAAATTTAAAATAATGAATGATGTCTGTAGCAGAATATGAAGCACAATTTGAAAGATTAGCACAGTATGCACCACATTTGGTGAGTACGGAAAAGATGAAGGCAAAGAGATTCTTAGAAGAGTTGAGACCCGTGTACTGGGAAAAGTTGGCTCCACTAGACATTGCAGTATATTCAGTCATGGTATTGAGAGCTCAATTAGTAGAGGACACCATGGAACTTCTCAAAAGATCCATAAGAAGAAGGCGTTGAAAAGGGAGCGTGCTACACATCCTAATGGTAATTAGGGAAGAAATACAGTAGATAGAAAGAGAATGAAAGGGGAAGTGGAACGGAAGGAAGTCTGTAAATTTTGTGAAAAGCCAGGGCATCAGGTTGATAACTGTTGGAAGAGATTGGGCAGATGCTTGCATTGTGAAAGTCAACAACATCGAGTCAACGATTGTCCAACAAAGAAGAACCAAACTCCACGCCAATGAAGATTAAAAGCCCTTGTGGATATAAATGATGCCAATGAAGGTGGACAAGGTACCATCACTAAACCCTTAGTATAATTTCATATTATTTTCGCGATAACAAAGCCCTAAGTGGGGGAGGTAATGGAATGAAATATTCAGAATAAATCGGTCGTCGTATCATATCATATGAATTTGGGGATCAAATTCTTTTTAAGTGGGGGAGGATGTAGCAACCCAAAAATTAATACTTCAAAAAAAATCGAAATAATAATTTCTTTAAATCAAAATAATAGAAACATACGTACCACTATCGTATGTGCAAGAATACATCGGAAAATTTCTTAAAAATTATAAATCAACCCCATACATTATTCCTAAGTGTTCTACTAAGAAATCCAAGCAAAAAAAAATCTGATTGGCCAAGTGTACGTCACAATGTGACTAATTATCTAAATTAGAAAACTAAGTCGGAAAACCATTAACACGGAAAAATAACGCGCCCATAAATTAAACGAACATGTCAAAGAGACTTCCAAAATCATGTAATAATTACCCATTATCGAAATTGGACCAAATGGACCTCTCATGGCCCATGAATAAATTCAAGTAAGAAAATTATAATAAATTCTGAAATTCTATTATTTCCCTATTTAAAATGAAGAATTCTCCTAAGTTAAACTCCATTAAGGATGAGCTTTGTTAAATGGACCCTCTAGAATTTATTGGGCAAAAATAGGGATTTTTAAAAGAAGAATAATAAGAAAATACCTTAAATTCGTAACTTAATTATTACCTAAATAGAAAAGATTATTTAATAAGTAAAATACCTAGTTTGAGTTGGGATTGGATTCCTAAACCTACCCTAATGGGTTGGCCACGGAATTAGCTCCCACCCTAACCCAATTAGAAGTTCTCAAGCTTGGAAAGGGTGAAAGAAATAGGAAATCTCAAAATTTAATAAGAATTAGAGTCCTATTAGGAAATAGAAACATAAGGGACATAAATACTCTCCTAAACCCCCATGACCGGCCCTAGCTCGATGCCAAGAGTTGCTGGACCAGGAGGAGAGGCTAAGAGGAGGAGAATTCGTGGGGAGAGGGCTGCTCAAGCTCTCAACCCAAGTTCTTCATATTCTAGCCCTAGACGAGGAAATCGAGTCAAGGTAGGCATTCTCATGAGCAAAACTAATTAAATTTGTATGTAGATTGTTCCATGCATCAGGAATAAAACCCCTCTCGTTTCATAATTTTTCGTTCACGCAATCTTGTGATCTTAATTTTTGAAGTCCTGCACTCGTCATGACCCCGACCCTTCATCTTAAATCATGTTCTCCATGCATACTCAGCCCCATGGCACAAAATTTTTATTGGAGATACTGATGTTTGCTAGGCTTCTTTTGCCCCTGAAAGCCCTAATTTTCATCCATCCTATATTGTGAATTAATACTTTAATTTTGACTATGTACTATTTCATGTTCATCATGAATAAACGTGATTAAAGCATGTCTAAACCCTGTCTGTATCAAATTCCTATTTATTATAAGTACCCATGTATGTCTAGATCAGTTTGCAACTTGTTTCGTGATTTTTCATCGATTGTACATTTAGTTATGAATTTTCGAATCACCATGTGTCAAAAGAGGGAAACTTGGCCCGCAATCCCATGCTCTGTCCTTTTCCCTCTCGAACTCATGCACAGTACCTGAGAACTTGATGACCCGATAGGCCGTATTCTCAGGGCTGGTCACGACAGCGCCACCCGTCGTGTTCTGAATGCGACAGGGGCTGTCTTCGCGTTCTGGCCGCTTGATCAGACAGGTCTGTCACGTTCTGTGCAAGACCCTCTCACGTTCCGCTCTTACCCCGTCGCGACCCTCACATGGGTATGTCGCGATCTGGGCTTTTTGCTTAAAAGCCCACATTTTTGCAAGTCTTATTGTTCTACAATTACCCCATATTTTGTTAACTGTCTTAAACACAAAAAAACGAAGCTGTAAATATTGAATGTATTTTTAATTAATTAAAGTCAATCACATGACCTTTCATATCCATGATTCACCAACACACACTTTGAACCATCCATTATGACTTAATTTGGCATGAAAATATCTCATGATGTATTTGGTAATTTATTCAATTATATAGTTATATTACCATATTTTTTAAAAGGACTTGTCTTCGTTTCATGCGATGCTTTGGGAATTCCGATACTGACGCTTCACTATTCTAGAATTCCTCTAGAACGTCAGACACTTGTTTCTCTACACACTTTTCTCTTGACTTGGAAGAACTCTCCATCGGATATTCCTTCTGCCGGACTAGTGAATCCTTGTTCAAGGCCTCCATAAGTCTCCTCTGTCCATGGATTCCCACTTGGATGACGAGTTGGTTGTACCCTAACACCTATGATACCCTTTAGGGATCAACATGATCCAAACGACTATTAGATTGTTCGCTCTTATCTTGAATCACGCTGGACCTCTGGACCTGTGCATAACATGGCCAATAGAAGGGTAGTGAATTCCACCTGACTGCCAACACCAAGTGTGCGTGTTGTGCAACTGTTACTATCGTCCGTTACTCAACGTTTCACGTGCAATGACCAATAGTTCTCATCTATACTCTACTCGCTCATCTATTCACGTTCACTCTACTATCTCGTCTATTCATCTAGTACTCTCTTGGAATCTTGAGCTGTTATGGCTCCTATTGCTTGGTACTATTCTTGACTGTCTAGCGCTATAGTGAATCTTGTGACTCTACTGAACTTGAATGCATACTACTGAGGGCACAGAGAGTGTCCAAGGGGATGCAATCTAGTCCTGGGGGCAGAGAGCCACCCAAAAATACCTGCAGGGGCTAATGACGGTGTCTGCATTTGCACCGGTTCTGACTGACTGTTCTGAATTAGCTAGACATCTGACTGTTGTACTGTTACTGTTAGTCTGTTAGTTCAGACGTACTGCACTACCACTGACTATTACTGAACAACTACTATCCTGTTATTGAGCGTCTACTGTCGTACTCTTCTGTGGCACTGCTGTTGTTCAACTATTTTCTTTCGTTGTCCTTTGACAACAAAGTGCCATTTAACAATAAAAAACAAGTGCTATATTCTCTCGTTTTCTTTGACAACAAAGTGCTATGTTCTCTCTCGACTATCTACGGATAAACCAAAGTGCAATTTACTCTCTATATAGCCAACTACTATCTCTCTCCTTGCTATACATGTCGCTTGCTATTGCTTGACGTTGTCGCTACTTGCTATTGTGTTGTTATTGTTTTCTATCGCGACTTGACTGTAATCAACATGCTATACTTGATTCATCTGCTATCTGAGCCATGTTACTTGTGCTATTACTTTATAGACTTTATATTACTCTCTCTATCATTAGTTACTCTGCCTTTTAAAACATTAATCATTTAAAGCATGCTTGATCCTGAGATTTAAGACCTACTGGGCATTATCGCTCACCCTTTGTTATTTGTTATTGTGTCTCAGGTAAGTCGGACAATGATGTTACACACATCAACTGGACAGGACCAGTGTGATGAGTGACTTGGAGTCAGTTGATGAAGTTACCCTAGTACAATGGAGTCTAGTAGTTATTGCTTTAGATTTTTTTCCCAATGTAATGATGTCAATGAGCCCTATGTATTGGCTCGAAATTTGTAGATGCAATAGTCTTAGTGAAATTTCAATGAAATGAAGAAGTTTATTTCAATTATTGTTCATTAGATGCTCTGATATTTGCGTCTGTATGCGCAATTTACGTTACCATACTCGTTGCTCACGTTTCCCCCGATATATTCTGCTGCTAAATTGGAGGGGCGTGACAATGCCCAATTTAGTCAACTCCTTCCCCATCTAAGCTCAGCCCAAGTTCGGGAGTTTCTGGCAGCTGCCAAAGGCAAGCACCCTCTATCTCCACCCTCTCATAGTTCTGCTTAGCAAGCGGCCTCCTCTGCCCCTGTTGCTTCTGCGCCACACATACCATCTGCTGTGGCTGACCCCCATCCCTCTTCATCCACGGGCTGTTCACTTCTCTGAGCCTAGTTACATTCTGGCACAGGAGGTTCAGCCCAAATCTCCCCCAATCTCTTCATTTTATCAGGTCGAACATAATACTTTTCCCCGTGAGAGGTCCTATTCTTTAGAGCAAACCCGCTCCCTTGTTCCTGCTCACCACGCCTTGTCCCCTTCCGACTTCCTTGCGGAGTGAACATCCATGAAGAGGGAACTTCATGACCTTCAAAGGCAATTGGACCCCCGGAAGGTCGCCGATATCCCCATCCCTTCTTTTTAACACCTTCGAGTTCCGCCCCAATCAGAGCTCCCCGTCTACAGGCGTTACTCTGGGGTAGGTGACCCTTATGTACATCTTAAGGATTTTGTATATGAATCTGCTCCACACAAGTATGACTGCCACCTCATGGCATACTTGTTCAGAAAGTCATTGGATGGTTCGGCCCTCGAATGGTTCTACTCTCTACCCCCGGAGGAAGCCGAAGATTTTCAAATTGTTCTAGAAAGATTTCTGCAGCAATTCCAAGATCGGGTCGGACCCGAGTATTCCTTTGTAGATCTGGTGGCCGAAAAGATGAAGGCCGATGAAGAATTCGTGGTCTATGCTGATAGGTGGCGTGCTTTGGTTGCAAAGGTCTGTTGCCCTATGCCTGAGGAGGAGAAGGTTAAGTTGTTGATTGCCAATGCTACCCCAACCTAACGATCCATCCTGGCCATGAATGACATTACCACCATGCACCTACTCTACAGTCGAACCCATTTCATTCAAACCCAACTCAAGGACTCGCCCATTCATTCCATATTCGAAACCCCAAGAAGCCACAAGGTCCTATCACTGAAGGGGTACAAACTATTGAGCAAGTAGGTGATGTCAATAATCCTTAGGGTCTGGTAGGTAGGCCACCCTACAACCAACTGCCTCAACAACCTTGGAACAATAGGCCACCACCCCCTCAAACCCAAACCCCCAGCAGGACCAATGCCAGTACAACCAAGTCCCTCCACCTCAAAATGGCTATGCTCCTAGAAAGCCCAATGAACCCAAGAGAGCTCAATACCCTCCTCTTCTCGAGAGTCTAGCCGATATCTTTGCAGCTCTTATGTCTCTCAATGCCCTTAGACTCCTTCCGGAGAAGGCGAATTGGAACATGGCAGTAGATCAAACTAAGTATTATGTATATCATCGCCACACAGAGCACAATGTATCAGATTGCTTTCAATTCAAAGACATCATATATGACCTCCATGAGAAGCAGTAAATTGACTGGGCAGAAATGAAGAGGTTAATTCAGACTCTGAGAGACCAGCAGGGGCAAAGACAACAATAGCAGCAGCAGAGGCAACAACAGCCACCACCGCAGCAACAGCAGTTCCAGCAACAACAGTTCCAGCAGTAGTTCCAGCAACCCCAACAATCACAACAGCCACAACAACCAGCTCATGATCTCGGCATAATCCGCAACCCTATGCCGCAGCACCAGCCCGCTCCGAATCCCCAACCTACTCCACCCCCTCCTCCACCCGCTCAAGTAAACCCAGTCATTCACCATCCACCACCAGCCGCCACTTGGGGCTACGATGATGAACACGAAGTAGGCCAATTATTGGCCATTTCCCACACCACCACTACCTCCACTACACCCACCATTTCCACAATCACCTCACCGCTCTACAACACCCCCATCATACCACCCATCAGTCCATCACCCATTAACATCCCATCCTCCCCCACGCCAGCACCAATAATAGCCAACCCGTCCATCATCGACACCACACCACCTGCACTACACCACAACCTGCCCTCCGGAGCGGGCAGATGTTTCACCGGATGTATCCCAATGCATCCGTGTCTATGCCGGGTCAACCAACCCACAACTCCAACCTCAACAACCAACAACAACAACAACAAGATATGTCAAAGAGATAGATCCAGTCCCAGGGACCCAATATGATATTTCGAAGCACCTAGACCAAACCCCTGCAAAAATATCTATCCTTGAATTGATCAAGAGGTCACAGACCCATCAAAATGCCTTAAGAACATTTCTGCAAAGAGTTATGGTCAATGAAGATATGAATCCTGAAAATCTTTCATCGGTCCTATCAATTGTTAATAGAGGGCCAACAATTACCTTTGCGGATAGTGAGTTGGCTCCTCCTGAAGCCAGAAGAATGCTACTATGTGTGACATTGACTATAAACAAAGTGGCCATTGACGCCGCCCTAGTCGACACAGGGGCATCTACAAACGTGTGTCCTCTCAGCACTCTACGGTCTTGTAGCATCTCTGAGCGCTGCTTGCAGCCAACTCCTACCACCATTGCGGCCTATGATAATTCTAGGTAGGCCTGCCACGGTGTTGTCTCCTTACAAGCAGAACTGGGCCTGCTCGTGATGTCCGTGGACTTTTATGTACTTGATATTGACCCAACTTTCAAAGCTATTCTGGGTCGGCCTTGGATTGAAGCACTAGGGGCAGTCCCCTCCACAGCCCATCAATGTCTGAAGTTTCCATTCCAAGGACGCATTATCAAAGTCAAGAGTGTAGTGACCACCCACACCGTGGAAGCTATTGAGAAAATCATGTCGGCAGTCTACCCCTCCAACAAGCCCATTATCTCTGTGCTTGATGTGAATTTCTCATGGGCTTACACTTTCTCTTCGAGTCGCCAAACAGTGTCTCCATCAATGGCGGCTTTCAAAAGGGGCACACCATCTGACACTAAGGGCTGAAATATCATGTTTAAAATTTGCTACCATCCAGGAAAGGGTCTTGGGGCTCACCTTCAGGGGAGAACGCAGGCTATCACTAGCTCAAAGCAAATCACAAGACATGGCTTAGGGTATAAGGAAGAGATCAAGCTGTGGACAACCTACTCCTATACTTCAAAGGTAGAGCGAGAACCTATCACCCGGTCATTATACTATCACTTTGTCAGAGGATCTATACAGTCAGGATACAACACAATCGTGGTAGGGGCAGACCATATGACACCCATGTCCACATATCAAGCTCTGGAGGCCATGCGGCCTAGCAAAAATAAGAAGACTAAAGAAACAGAAGCAGAAATGTTAGACATGGAAGACATAGTGACATCACTCAGTCTCCTATTCCAGGATGGCGATTTCACCTGGCCCCCGGCAATGATAGAATCAGCAGAACCACCATCAGCAGCCACCTCCAAGTGATAGTTGCTTGGGAATGGTGAGGACATCGAGGAATTGAATCCATTTTACAACAACAACAATCCTGTAGACGAGCTCTGGCCAAGGTATTCCTGGTCCCCTAAACATTTCGTGTTTTCAATTATTATTTCTAAGTTTTCTTTCATCCCTCATTCTCCTCCCCTTGTTCTTCAATTCTCGTCTGATGCTCTCGAAGCGTTAACCACTTCTTCAGCCCACTTTGCACTTTCCTTCAACGACACGGTTCTCTCCTTCTCCTGATGCCTCCCAATGTAGGTTAGTATGTTTCCTTTCTTAGGTTAGCATGTTGTGTTTATATCAAAAAAAAAAAAAAAAAACCTTCCACTCCTTCCTCACTCCCCCCGACGATCGTACGACAATCCTCTTCTTTCCTTCTCTTTCTTTGGACGGCGATCCCCGTCTTTCCTCTCCTTTCTTCAGACGGCGATCCCCGTCCTTCCCTTTCAAGTGCCAATCCCCACTTTCATTCGCACTGCAATCACCAGCTCCTGACGACGATCCCTGTCACTCCATGCTCTCCCTCTTCAGACAGCAATCCCCGTCATCTCCTACTTTCAACTCTCAGACGACAATCCCCGTCTCCATGCTTCCCTACTCCTGACGGCAATCCCCATTACCCGCGCACTCCTCCTTCCTCGGCGGCGATCCCCGCCTTTTTTTCCTCCTTTCTGGAGTTGCGATCCCCACTCACCGACCAACCATGGTCACCATGGACTTCTTGGGTGAGGGGCCTTCTGTTCCCCTACACCCCATTTTCACTGCGGGCACCCTGAGCTCGGGTGGCCCATCTCTACCTCCAGACTCATCGGAGGAACCCTGCGGCTCTGTCGCACCCTTTCCTTTCTCTTCCAATAAACCTCTTGATGCTTCTCCAGAGTGCCTTGTAAATATCAATTCTAGTTTAGGTTCAAGGGTAGGATCTAGCAAGTCTTCATCCCCGTCTAGGAAGAATAAGGGTAGTGGCATATCCCGTAGATACCTAGTAGATCTGGTGCAAAGGGGTGGCGATCTTCTAGTTGTTGAAGAGATCATCCAAGAAGCGATCATTCTGAACATAGAAGCTCAGCATGAAGAGAAGAGGCTAGACGACGGATTTGGAGTTTATGAGATCTTGGATGATGAGGACCCAGTGGATGAAGAAGATGGTAAGATAGAGGACGTTGCCGAAATGTATGCTAGTGGCATGAGGAGATTCGATGAACCCACATCGGCAGTGGACGAATCCACCAAAGAGGTAAACATTGGGATAGAAGAAGAACCCATGCTCTTAACCATAGCTTCCAACCTCCCTCCTGAAGAAGAAGAGGAGCTTATAGAGATGCTGAGGGAGTACAAGGACTTGTTTGCCTACACATATGATGACATGCCTGGCATTGACCTCGAGTTAGTAGAACACAGGTTGATCTTGAGCTAGGGGCAATAACCGTTAAGCAAAAATTGAGACGATTCTACCCCCATATTACATTGAAGATGAAGGAGGAGATCGTCAAACTACACAAAGCTAAGTTCATCCGTGTAGTCCTCTATCCTTTGTGGGTGGCCAACATAGTCCCGGTAATGAAGAAGGATGGAAGAGTACGAATTTGCATTGACTTCCGGGACTTAAATAGAGCATGTCCAAAAGATGATTTTCCATTACCTCACTTGGATGTTCTAATTGATAACACCGCTGGGTTCGAAACTCTCTCATTCATGGATGGTTACTCAGACTATAATCAAATTCGTCTAGCCCCGAAGGACCAAGAGAAATCCTCCTTCACCACACCCTAGGGAACTTATTGCTATGTGGTCATGCCGTTTAGATTGAAGAACGCCAGTGCCACTTATCAAAGGGAAATGTTAGCAATCTTCCACAATATGATTCATATTCATGTTGAGGTTTACGTGGATGACATTGTGGTGAAGTTTCGGACTCGAAGAGAACATTCCTCCATGCTTGCCAAGGTGTTTCAACGCGCACGAGAGTACCAATTGAAGATGAATCCGAAGAATTGTGTATTGGGGTTTCCTCAATCAAGCTATTAGGATTCATAGTTAGCAAGCGGGGGATTCAAATAGACCCGAACAAGGCTAAGACAATAAACGAGATGCCTCCTCCTAAGAATATATCTAAGCTTCGAGGACTGATTGGTTGGCTACAGTTCATAAGGAGATTTATATCTCAGCATTCTCAAAGGTGTTGTCACTTCTATGAATTGTTAAAAGGAGGAGTCAAATTCGAATGGAATGATAAATGCCAAGAAGCCTTTGATGAACTCAAGAGTTATCTTATGAATCCGCCCGTGCTGCAGGTGCCTATCCCAGAAAACCCCTCATCCTATATCTATCGACTATTGAGGACTCCCTAGGAGCTGTCCTTGCACAAAACAATGACACTGGCAAAGAAATGACAGTATATTACCTATCTAGGCTTTTCAATCCCGTCGAGCTCAAGCTTACCATAATGGATAAAACATGTGCAGCGCTAGTGTGGCTAGTGCAGAAATTGAAGCACTATTTCCTAGCTCATCAGGTTGCTTGATTTCTAGAATGGATCCTATTAGGTATCTCCTAGAGAAACCAGTCCTCGCCAACAGATTAGCACGTTGGCAGAGCTTCTTGTCCCAGTTCGACATCACCTTTCTAGTCCAAAAGGCTATAAAAGGGTATGCCATTGCTGAGCACCTTGCTCATCTTCCTCTTCCTCATAGTGACACAGTTCAAGAAGAATTATATGATGAAAACATGTCACTCATCTCTCGCGATTCCTTCTGGCCGCTCTATTTCGATGGAGCTCTCAATTCTAGGGGACGGGGCATAGGTGCTATCATCCTCACCCCAGAAGGAATCATCATTCCTCTGGCTTATCAACTCCAATTCTCTGCCACCAACAACATTTCTGAGTATGAGGCTCTCCTAGCTGGTCTCAAACGTGCCTATCTCTTAAGCGCACATCAACTCAAGATCATAGGAGATTATCAACTCATCCTTTGGCAGGTCCTTTCTACTTACCGCACTCGTGACCCTAAACTCAAGCTTTATCAAGATTTGGTCATGCTCCTAGCCAAGCAATTCTGCAACCTTATCTACATTCACACTCCTCGCTCTCAGAATATCTTGGCTGATGCCCTGGCATCTCTGGCCTCATCTCTCTCCTTCCCTCTCAGCCACAGCACTGAGACTATCATTGTTAAGAGGTTAGAAGCACCATCCATTTAGGACCCTTGGTTCCACAACCTCAAGAATTCTTTAGTTGTGAAGGCAGAGAGAAGAGAAGCGAAGGAAGTGATGCTCATGGAGCTAGGAGAAATGATGGAAGAAGAAAGGCCATGGTACCATGAGATCGAGCAGTATTCCAAGGATGGTACCCTCCCAGAAGAAGCTGAGTTCGAAGATAGGAGAGCCATCCGTAGAGCGGCGCTAAGATATACCATTGTTGGAGAAGTATTGTATAGACGCGCTCTAAACAGGATGCTCCTTAGATGCTTGCCTGAAGAAGAAGCCTAGAAGGTAGTGGAAGGAGCCCACTCCAGTGAGTGTGGAGGGCATGTTAATAGCCAGATGCTAGCTAAGAAAATCCTTAGGCAGGGCTATTACTGGCCGACCCTAGAGGAAGACTGTGCCATCTATGTTCTTAGGTGTGTCAAGTGCCAGCTTCATGCCGATAAGATCCATGCTCTATCTTTCTCCTTACATCCACTATCTTCCCCTTGGCCATTTTCCATGTGGGCCTTTGATATCATTGGACCTCTTGGTGATCCTAATGCTCAAGTCAAATAGAAATCATTCATTCTCACTGCCACTAAGTACTTCACCAAGTGGGCTGAAGTAAAAGTATTTACAGAAATCAAAGGTTCAGCCGTGTGCTGGTTTATCATGAAGAACATCATCTCGCGGTTTAGAGTGCCAAGCGACATCGTCACCGACAACGGACCTCAGTTCATATCTCAAGAGCTTCAGGACCTGTGTAAGAAATTCAACATTTCTCTACATTATTCGTCTTTGTACTATCCACAGGGCAACGGTCAAGCTGAAGCCACAAACAAAACACTTTTGAAAATTTTAAAGAAAACTTGTGAGTCTCATAAATTTGTTGATTGGCCTGAGAAATTGATTGAGGCTCTATGGGCCTACCGTACCTCTGTTCGCACACCCATAGGGCAAACTCCCTTTTCACTTACTTACGGGATGGAGGTGGTATGTCCACATGAGATACTCATTCCTTCGCTAAGGGTACAACTGGACAAAGAACTTAATCTCGATGAACATCGAGAGGCGTTACTTACACAGCTGGAACTCCTAGATGAGCGGCGTCTGGCTGCGGCCGATCATGTGCTTTCATATCAAAATAGACTCTCAAGATCTTTTCAAAAGAAAGTGATTGAACGTAAATTTCAAGAAGGAGACATGGTTTTGAAGCAAATATTCATAAAACCTGGAGGTCCTAGTTCTAAATTGCAAGCTAATTGGGAAGGTCTGTATGTCATTAAGGAAGCGTACCCTGGGAATGCATATAGGCTAGTGAATGCTGACGGTGAGGAGCTCTCTCACCTGTGGAATGGTTTGTACCTTAAAAGATTCTACCCTTAATAAAAGATTTTCTATAGCGGCACTATCTTGCAAAAGAATGCTAGCAGTTCTGGGTCTCATGCTCTTTTCGTGGTTGTCAAATAACCCCTGGGTCCAGCCAACACACACAGCACGACAACCCGTGGTCAATTTCCCTTAGACAAAGGTGTTCCTACTTAGCCCTTGTGTAGGAAAGTGAAGGTCTATTCTCTTCTTATTCGGACAAGGCCTAGGGGTAAAAGGGCATTGACTTGTAGACAAAGGAGGGGGTAGATCATGTGTGAATGAAATCTCAAATAGAGACAGTCAATTCAAAAGAAAGAAATAACAAAGACAGCAAATGAGCGAAAAAAATGGAGAATAGGGGCATGGCAAAGAGTGGCAAAGTCTCCGAGGGACGAAAATTAGCCCGGTCGTACGCATGCCCCAAACAAAATCAACGACCACAAAGTCTCTAGACAACAGACGAAATCCATGTGAGATACACCCTCACGAGTCAAACAAACCAGTGTCCCAAGCACCGACGCCAAGTCTTACCCCCTTACATCTTCCTATCCCCACTAATGACCGGAACACTCTCACACCTAGTCTGTGTAGGAACACTAGCGACTAGGGGCAATCAGCCATAAGGAAGCCAATAACAAATGCACACTGCACTTAGGGGGTATCTGACAACGTAAGATAGGAGATGAGGTTCATAACTAATCGCTCAAGTGCAGAGGGTGCCGCTAGAGAAAATCCAAAAAAAAAAAATCTAAAAATCCAGAAAATCCAAAAATAAAAAAATCAAAAAATTAAAAAATCTAAAAACAAAAAATCCAATAAAATCCAAAATCCAAAAAATCAGAAAATCCAAAATAAAAAATAAAAAAACCGCAAAATCTAAAAAATTAGATGTACATATTATTTCTTTAGCATGCATTATTACCTTTTACTTTCAGCTTATTTAGTAAGGCTCAGCCCTTGACTATCATGAAGTTAAAGTCATTCCTTACTTAATGCAAGGGGCTGAGCCAAAGAGCAGATCTAACTCACTTTGCTAAGTGTGCTGGGATAGGACGTTTGAGCAACACAACGATGTACTCAGTTTCCTCTCTCTCTCTCTCTCTCACTCTCGGATTTCATTTCTCACTCGTGTCAATCACAATTCATTCAAAACATTCAAAAACATTGGCACAAAAGCAAAGGATCCACTAATATAAAGATCATGTATAAGATAAGGGGAGGTGGCTCACAAACTCCTCACTGTCCACCACCACTCTCCCTGGATCCCTTCTACCTCTCAGGTGGGGGTGGCATCTCGCCACCACCCCTGACGCTCCAGGCACTTGTCTCGCCTGCCCGGTGTCTCTCCTCCTCCTCGTTCCTCTGACGATTGGAGGAACCCGCCAAGAACTGTCTCACAGAGGCGCCACTCGCTCCGCTCCTGCTCCTGCTCTGAGCAGCCTGGCTCATCATCATCACAAAGCCCCGAACCTCCTCAATCCCTACCTACTACACTGCTGTCTCGGTGCGCAGACGGGTCAGCTCCGCCTGGTCCGCTGGTGACCCCTACGAGCGCAGCATTTCCATCTCCATCGACCGCTCCCCCAACCGGGACACCGCCGCCTCCATCTGCGTGTGCAACCGGGCTGCCTCTATCGCTGATGTCTCCACTTGAAGGTGCCACTGATTGACCGACGCCACCGCTGTGTCAGCCTACTTGCGCCAGTGACTCACCTGGCTGGTAGCAGTCCTCAGCTCTACCACCTGTGTTAAAACATGTCAGTGTATCAACTCTAAATCGAGAAAAGATTAGGTCAATGTCATACGTACCCGCTCCTCCAGTGCTGCCTCTGCCTCCTCGGCCCTCCTCAAAGCACCTGCTAGTCGATCGTCGAGATTAGACTGGGAGGCCTCTGCTGCTGCCCGAGACGAGGATGCACCCACCTGTGTCGTCCTTAGCCTCGCCAACTCTGCACGTTGCACATGGAACACTTGTCAATTTCTCTAAAGCTGAAAAATTTGGTAAGTTACTGAAGTCTGAGTAAGTACTTACTAGCTGCTCTGTCTGTCTCCTTGCCATGTCCCGGTCCTGCACGGCGGAGTGCAGTAGGAGTCTGGAGCGAGGCGATCTGCCCAGTCACGTCCGCCTGCAAATCACCAAAACAATGTCAGATACAATTCAATCATAAAATTCAAAGTTCTGGCTATGAGGTATACCTATCGTTGAGTGCCCCTATAGACCCTCGCCCCATACTTCAAGGCGAAGGACTACAGGTACGCCTCGTCGGTCTGCGCGTCGGACCTGACTTGTCACCCCCTGTGCTCCCAGTCTGCTATCTACTCACGGGCCCGCTTGCGCGAATCGGTCATGTCGTGGAGTCTCCGGAAGCTCCGGCCGGGCCTAGGGGTCCTACCTCGGCTAGGGAACTCCACAGCACTCTGACGAAGGCCGAGTGACCTCTGAGTCAGATGCAGGTGCAGAGGTAGCACAAGGTTGAGAGCATGAACCCACGTCGCCCTACCAAAGTAGGGGCAGGCCTGCCCCAATCAAGGCTGTCCCTTGTCTCCCTCCTCCAGATACGGCTGCCACACCACCTGCACAACAAGGAACACATCCAGTCAATAGCCAAAAACATTTAAGGAAATCAAATGGAGTTTAGAGAAAGGGTAGTACTCACATCCAGTTGAGGATAGACATCGATGGCATCCTTGATGCACGCCAGCTGCTCCTCCAGGGGGTGCATGTCTTGGCACGGCACCCAGCGTCGAGCTAGGGACACGAGGCCCGGTCACTCCAAGATCCCCCTCCCCAGGCCTGGAAGGTGGAGGTAGGTCCGGACCTACAAAAGAGAAGCACAGTCAGATCATTCGCAATAAAGAGGCAATTTATAAGTAAAGGAAAGAGGAAGAGAAGTGTACCTAAAGGAAAGGAAAGAAACCGTTGATCGAGGTCTGTCGGTCGGAGGACCCTAGACTGTCAAACTGGTGCGCTAGAAGGGTAGTACCCTATGCGTACTCTCCCACCTTGTCTAGGTCCTCCAACAGCGGCAAGAACCGGCAGTGGTTCGCGCCGCCCCTCGTGGCAAACCAAAGTCTACCAAGGAAGAAGGTGAGGAAGCGACGTAGGTCCAGATCCGCCTGGGCGCCAGGCTCGCGGGGTAGAACCCCTCTGCACCCTCTCACTAGTCGATCCAGCTGCTCATCGGCTGTCTCCCCTACCTCTCGACCCATCTGAGCTAGTCCTAGACTCTCCTGCAGGTCTACCCTAGGAATTAGGGAAGACCTCTGATCTACTGCTAAATCTAGGAGCCTACGGGCGATGTCCCTATAGAACGGGTATGTGTATCCACTAATTGGGTGACATAGACCCTCAACCCAGTGATTTGGTTCACGTCCTCCAAATTCAGGATCATATGACCCCATGGGAACACGAAGGCATTCACCTCCGCATCCCACCTGCTCCTCAGCGCCTGGGTAAGGGCAGCGTCCACCCTCATCCTCTCCATCTGGAGGACCTCCCCAAATCCCATCTCCTCTAGTCGCTCCTGTTGGAAGCTCGGAAATGCTAAATATACTGCCAGCACCAGCAACCAGGAGACCCTGGCCCTTATCTCGCCCTACAAACACACAGAAGGGGCAACCAGTTAGCATATCATGCACTCCATAGGTTCTCGGCTGAGGTCGCATCGACCCAGGGGGTCGCGACCTTGTCGCAATGCCATGATGCATCGCGACACCCAGGGAGACCGTGACCTTGTCGTGACGGCCATTGGCCGATGAGACAATGTCTCGGCCTCTGACCCCATCACGACTTCTCTTGTCACGACGGGGAGGCCGTCGCGTTCTTAGTCAACAACCGACTAGAGCCTTCCTTGCTCGGTGGCCGTTCTCTTGGGCATTTTCCCCTACAATGGCCCTCTATGGGGCTTCCTCATCCCATCCACACCATGAAATTAAAGGGCTAGGGCCTCGAAGACCTACCTTCCTCATGGCGGCCTCCCGGACTTCGGCCGCCTCCGGCACTTCTTCCTCCTCCATTTCCACCTCTGGCACACTTTCCTCCGCCGGAGCCCTCACCTCGTGCCGCCGGGTCGATCTCCTCGCCGACCGTTTGCTCCGCTCGCCACTGGGGGATCCCACGCCATCACCGCCACCCTCCATCACTTTCAGGGAGAAGGGAGAAGAGGAAGAGAGTGAGGAAGAGAAGCAGAGAGTGAGAGAATAGAGAGAGCATAGTGAGTTGGAAAGAGGGGGCCGGAGGAAGCAAATCACAGGAAAGAGAGAAGGTCTTGTGAGCGCGAAAGGGGGAAGAAAGGGGGGCTACTGCATTTTGAACTCTTGGTTGAGGTCACGACGGATATAGAGGTTGCGTTCAGATCGCGGTGGCCAGATGGGTCGCGACCTTATCGCGACCTATCGAGCTGTCGCGACCTTAAGGCGACGTCTGTAGTGGTCGCAGCATCAACTGGACTTGCAATTTATGAATAAAATTCTGATTTTATTGATTCAAATCATCAAATTACAAGTCCTAATCATGCCTATGATCAATTAATTAGTCTTTGTCAAGCCCTACCTACCATCTTATACAATTCCTACCCCTCTCAAGCACCCTGTGCAGCCTCCGCTACGGTGCGATCTCCACGTGGTCGGATCTTCCTCAATGCTTGCAAATATTCTTGGTGCACGTCCTCATCCTCTGTCACTGCTTCTGAAATGAGGCTCACAGCACACCCCACCCAGTGGATGATGGCGCTTCTCACGTCCCGTTCATCCTATTCATTGTCCATCTTCCGTGCTTAGATCGGCGGGTAGTGAGAGAGGGACGGTACAACCGTGCATGCTGCACCACGCTGAAGGCATCATCGGTCGAGGTTGTAGAGGACCAAAGCTTCATTGCCGATCAGTCTTAGAGCCAGGCCAATGCATTTAGGAAGGCATATGATCTTGTTGTGGAGGAAGGATGGGTGCATCTCAAATAGCTCCGCCTGTAGCGTGTTCAAGTATAGCCTCCACTCTTTCAAACCATTAACCATTGCTATCTTGCACCATGCTTGAGTGGTCATATGGAGTGGAGCACCGACAAAGGCAAGCGGATGATGGACCATGCTCATGCATTTGACAGAGAGGTCATCCGTCACCTTGAAGTTGATATGCATGCCCATCTAGCACTCGAGGATGACCACGGAGCCGAAGAGAGGTCCGCTAGTGGCTGCAGAGGAGAGTCCAACATAAAGATAGCCAAGGACGGCCTGAGAGATGGACATACCTTCCCACATGCTGCTAATGATGCCCAGATTGGCTATAGATAAGAGGTGATCCTGCATGTGGAAGAGGATGACGCCGCATATGCAGATAGCAGCGGCCTTGGCAATGGCTAGGTAGTTCCCCCTCTTCCTCTTGCATTGTGAAGCAATCCACTTAGAGAGGGGGATGAGATGGATGTAGCCCGGGCTGGTCATTGTGCTCAAGTCCCAGGTCTGGGTAGTGACCTCACCGAGGATGGCCCAGGAGTCGACAGGGGCCACGGTGTGAGAGATAAGATGCTTCGACCCCTTGTCTTTAGGAAGCCCCAGCATGAGATCAAGCTCCTCCAGTAGGATAGTGGATTCAAAAGAAGGGAAGATGAATGTATGGGCATAAGGATACCACATTTCCACCAGCGCGGTGATGCTATCCCATTCGTGCACTATCTTGTGGTGGTTCTTCGCCAGCACATGGATGGTAGTGAGCTTCCACTCACGCAGTAAGTTGATAAACACTATGGGGAGCGCTTTTATCACGGGCTCCAACCATGGGATCTTGGAGTAGCGTCTTCCACCCGGGAGGATCTAGAAGAAAGAGAAGAGGTTTAGAAGAAGAAGAAGAAGAAGAAGAAGAAGAAGAAGAAGAAGAAGAAGAAGAAGAGAGAAAATAAAAAAGAAGAGAGAGAAAAACTTACTTGAACATCATGTCTTGAGCTTAGATGGCCAGGCACAGAGGAGAGGTGTTGGAGCTCTTCATAGGCCGTCCTTGCTACCTTTGGACCGCCATAGGGCATGGGGTTGGCTTGGAGAGAGGAGAAAGATCTCTTCATGGCTTGGAGAGAGAGAAAACCAGGAGAGAAGAAGAGAGAGAAGATGAGCTGCAGGTTTGGAGCCCTGCACACCTATTTATAGAGCTCTAGGAAAGGTAAGTCCTCCTAATTCGTCCATAGGTGTTAGAGTGCCACTAGGTTTGGGGTTAGGAGTCCAATAGGTGTTAGGATAGGTCTTAAGATAAGGATAAGGCTCGATTTTAGAGTTTAGCGCACAAAACAGTGTCGCGATGCCCCGATCCGACGCGTTAAGGTCGCGACCTCTTATAGCGTCGCGACAATGTCGCGACCCCCCAGAAGCGTCGCGTTTATATGTTTTGTGTTTCCTTGTGTCTGTACATAGTTTGCTTGTGATATTGTTGTGTTTGTACATGTTTTCTTTACTTTCAGTCAATTATTGCTTTATTTATTTATCAGAAAACCATAAAAAATCACAAAAAAATGGAGCCTCATAGGTAAGTACATGTATGACTTCCTTATCCCTAATCCCTTGCATTATTATATGGTAACCTACTTATTATTGCATTTCAAGGACCGGCTAGTTCTCAACGTGTTCTGGGATCTGAGTTCCCCTTCAACAAAAACAGTGATGATCTAGGTGCGCGTTGTTAATCGTCAGATAGGCCGTTAAGTTGGGTAAGTTTGGGGATGATGAACTTTGTCTTGCACAGTGGTTGTAGGAAGATTCTTGACCCATTCTTGTTCGGTTTAGCAATATTATCCTTGATGTATTTTCTATTTTCTCCTTTCTTTGCATTTGATTTGACGTTTTCTTTTCCTTTAGCCCAGCATGCATCATGTAGGACTTTAAGCTATCATGACTCATCTCTGGCTAATGGTGAGCCCTTGTTGAGTACCCAGCTGTTCTCAATGTTCAGAACAAGAAATCCAATTCCATTCCGAATCAGAAGGTTTGCCTCCGAGTGAGTTGCTCTTGCCAGTCTATCAAGAACTTCCCTATCTGGATTCTCTATCCAATTTTCATCCTTACTCCTTTTGATCCATTTTGATTGTGAACTGCTCCCAAGTTTGAGTCAGAGTTACCTATCTAGCATGCACATGTCCCTCCAAAATGAAACTTGCAGGCCAATCAGCTAGGGTACCTCTCAATTGAGGGGTTAATCATTCTTTTCTCTCCCTTTCGTCCAGACTTGTGTTTTCCTTGCATTTTGCTTGAGCAGCTAACTCGGGACTTTCAAGAAGATTCCAATTGCTTGTTGGTTAGATTGGGTGTCTCTTTACCTTGGCTCCCATCTTTTCAGTTCACTCGACGCCATCTCTGCTTCATCATCATTTCATGACACCTCCACTACACTCCCTTGCAAAGTGCAAGCCAAGGAGGGGCAATCTGTAGACACCCAATTCTGGCCCATAAGTTGAACCATATTTCTTGTTCTCTTAATGAGCCCCAAGTTGGTTACTCACCTTGAGCCCATCTGTTAGCCATGTTTTGAGCCTATTAAAAGCCCAATTTTCACCTTATCTCGTCCAATTATCATTTCAAGAGTTCTCATTCTTAAATCATTGATTATTCTTCTAAATAATTGATCAAAACACAAGAATAATTGATCATCCTTAACACAACGGGTCGTGGTGTCGCGTTAGTCAAGGTCGCATCCCGCTTCGCCATCGCGACAGCCATGCATATCCATTCACGTGCCTTTATGGTCCGACCACCCTGGCCGTCGCGACAAGCCTTGTCGCGTCCCTACGACCTGTCACGACATGATCTGCATGCGCTGGCTTCCGCAACCACCTCCACTTTATCCTCCTTTGGGCTTATCTTCATCTAAACAACCCCCCACAACCCCCAGTCGGGTTTTGAGGGTCCATCTCTCCTTGGAACCCTCCTAGGACTCTTCCCATCCGGATTTACATGTCTTTTATCACTTTTATGGGTCATTATCACTTATGGACGAGATTTTCTCTCTCCTTTCTATATAAGTGACACTCCACTTTCAGAGGAAGGGGGAGGATCCCATTTTGCCATGAAGTGCTGCCAAAATCCTTCCAGGACTTCCCTTTAGCTCGTGGCTCTCATATTCTTACCCATTTCTCCACTATCTACCTCATCAAGCTATGTCTATTCTTTCAAACATGGAGCTTGGTGACTGAGGAGGAGGCTTCCATGGTCTTCCACGGCTTCTGCATGACCAAGGACACCACATTACGGCTAGGGAGTCGCCCCATTGGGGCTCTTTCTTCCTTCCCTTTTCTCATTTTCTATTCATGCATGTTACTATTTTTTCTTTTAGATAGGAACATATCTCTTTCTTTCCCACGTTTTTATACAACCTAAGGGGTTTAAAAACCACCCCCCAGGTTCGTTCCCTCCATGCTCTTCCCTTTTCATTTCATTTTGGATAGATACTTCACATAAATATGGTCTAATAGGGTTTCTTTTGTTGTTTTCATTGTTTTGGCAGGCACTTAAGCAAGGATAGACGAGGAGCTCTTGCTCTCTAGCCGGCTGGAGGGCAGGAAGAAGGTCCCCCCATCACTCTCCCACACTACAGAGAATGTGTCGGCCACTTGCGTCACGACAACAAGAATGCGCCCGGTCGGGGTTTCGCGACAGTGACACTATCGTGACGGGGAGACCCATCGCGATACTAGTAAGTGCCCGGTTCTCACTCCTTTTCCTAGCACGTTAGCCTAGTTTCAATCATGTTTTAGGGCAACTTGTTAGGTGGCGATCACATTTCCTTAAATCCATGCTTTAATATCTAAACATGTTGTGTGTTTCAAGGGGTGCGTAACCCCGTGATTACAGTCGCTAGACCTTCTGACCATCTAGTTATTGGGACCAGATGGGTCTTCATAAACAAAATAGATGAATCAGGAGTGATCACAAGGAACAAAGTTAGACTGGTAGCACAAGGATACTCCCAAGAGGAAGGCATTGATTTCGATGAAACATATGCCCCAGTTGCTAGATTAGAGGCAATTAGAATTCTATTAGCTTATGCATGCTCCCTTAATATCAACTTATTTCAGATGGATGTCAAGAGTGCATTTCTAAATGGTTTTATAAAAGAAGAAGTATATGTTGAGCAACCACCAGGCTTTGAAGATACTAAGTATCCAAATCATGTTTTTCGTTTAAAGAAAGCATTATATGGTCTGAAACAAGCTCCACGAGCTTGGTATGAAAGACTAAGTGCTTATCTTATATCACATGATTTTTCAAGAGGTAAAGTAGATAACACTTTATTTATTAAGAAATTTTCAGAAGGAATCTTAATTGTCTAAATATATGTTGATGATATTATCTTTGGTTCTACTAATGAATCACTCTGTAAATTATTTGAAAATCTTATGCAAAGTGAGTTTGAGATGAGCATGATGGGTGAGCTTAATTACTTTCTTGGCTTGTAAATCAAGCGGACCAAGAGGGTACTTACATTTGTCAAACCAAATACATTTCAGATTTACTATCTAAATATGGTTTTGATAAGTGTAAGCCCTTAGGAACTAATTGGCATGATTGGGTCAATACTCTATCTTACTTCTAGTAGAGCAGCCATAATGTACATTGTATGTTTATGTGCTAGATTTCAAGCTAATCCAAAAGAATTGCATGTCAATGCTGTTAAAAGAACTTTTAGATATCTTATAAATACAAGTAAATTGGGTTTATGGTATCCCAGATATTCTGAATTCAAATTGCTTGGATATTGTGATGCTGACTACGCTGGATGCAAAATAGATAGAAAAAGTACCAGTGGTACTTGTCAAATTCTTGCAGAATGCTTAATTTCTTAGTCTTCCAGAAAGCAAAATTCAGTAGCATTGTCTACAACAGAAGAAAAGTATATTGCAGTTGGAAGTTGCTGTACTCAACTACTGTGGATCAAATATCAACTAGAAGACTATGGTCATACACTTCAGGAAATTCCAATGCTATGTTACAACACAAGCGCAATCAACCTGACCAAGAATCCAATCCAACATTCAAGAACCAAGCACATTAAGGTCAAACATCATTTCATCAGGGATCATGTAAGTAATGGAGATATTTCACTTGAATTTGTTTCTACAGATAATCAATTAGCAGATATATTTACTAAAACTCTTCCTGAAGATAGATTTATATCTATAAGAAGAGAAATAGGTATGTGCAATCCTGATTAAAATTCATTGCAATGCATGCTTCTTTCATTGTAAAACTTTTCTAAGTCCTGAGACTTTGACTCTTTAGAAGTCGGGGTTATGGATTCTGCGACTCTTGAGAAGTCGAAGTTCTGTACTGTGACTCACATAAAATCAGAGTCTATATCTCAATTTAATTTTTTAAATATATATATATATATTATTTAAATTTTATGTAAAGGGCAATAAATTGTAACCGTTCATCTACTCATCTACGGTCCATTACACATTCCCTTTCTTTATAAAGACCCTCTCGTCTCTTATTCCAAATCACTCCTTTTGAATCTTCTCCGACTCTCCTATCGTCTTCCTCTTGCTTCCCGCATTCTCAATTCCCCCTGACGGAACCAACCTCGAAGCTTTTGTAAGATCTTTCCACTTTTCTGAAGGAAGGTAGGTTCTTTAACCTCTATAGACCCTTTCGACATCTCATCTATCATTCCTCTCAGTCTTCTGTTTTGCTTATGTCTAGATGGACTCTTCTAGGGCTCTAGAAAGCACCACTCCTATATAGCCTCCCTTTGAGGAATACCACCATATATCTTCACCACATGTTGAGACCCAGCCTAGGTCTCAGGGGGAGACTAGCAAAAATCTGGATGATGTGGTTGAGCTAATCATGAAGCAGCAAGAAATGGTGATAATTCTGCAGATGCAAATCCAACAGATAGATGTCAAATTCAATTCTATGTCTGAGGAGGTCCAATAGATGAAGGATCTCTTATTACAGTTGGCATGCCAACATGGCACAAGTAATTCTCAAGTTCCTCCTGCTCATCCTGAGCAGCAACACCAACAGCAACAGCAGCCACCAAAGGCAGTAGGTGTACAACCAAAGAGTAGTTCAGAACAGCCTGATAAAGATCAAACAATAGAATCAGAGCAGCAGTAGCCTGCACTAGAAATGCAACCTTCTGAGCAGCAGTTGGAGAAGAGTGATCAGGAGTTAGACCCTCAGGTCAGTACATTTAAGAGAAGGGTTAGGAGAAAGCTTATGAAATATGGTCAACCAGTCTTTCCATCTCTACCCTTGACTATTTCTTCTCCTCCCACTGATCAAACTACTCTTCTTGCTTCTGATCCTACACCTCCACCAGTTACTGAACGTCCTCCTTCCACTTCTCAACCAAAAATAGACCCCCCAGTAAATACTTCCATTTCCTCATTTCCACTAAAGTACCATTTTTAAACTCTTAAGGTAAAGATTCCCAACCTTCACACTCAACCTCCACACTTCTTTGCCTCTCTTCCTCTACCAACTGTTTCATCTACACTCAGTTCTACACCGGGACTATCATCTGGTGTAAGCTCTCAGAGTCATGGCTCCCTCCTTCCACCTTTCTGGTATGCCTTCACCCATCACTCTGAACATCACATGAATCTGTTCAGAGAATTTCTCTTCATAAAAGTCTTTCTTGAAGTCCATGGGATACCAGAATACAAATTTGAAGACTGGCTCCCTCTTCTACTCAAAACTTCTGAAGTTCTTATGGCTGATGTAAATTTCATTACACAGAAAAGCCACAGTCTTTCCCCTTCAGAATTTCTCAATCTTTACCCTGCTGAAGCTAAACAATTCTTGGCAGCCAAATCTAGAAACTGCCTTCTCACCGTTCATCAGCATCTGAATCTAAGGTTCTTTGACCTTTTTAGCAACCACCTTAGAGAAGCCCAGACTAGCTACACTAAAATGAAGATCTTCAATGAAGATAGATTTAAGCTTGGCCTGCCATATGTAAATAAAGGATATTGGAGGATGATACTTCAGGGTAACAGACCTATTACCCCTTCGATGACAATTGGTTTGCCCTCTGGACTGCATCTCAATCTAATAGGTGCCATCTCCTCCAGAAAACAGTTTGCACAGTTAGTCCTCAACAGGCACATCAGGATAGCAGCCAGATTTAAAGTTAAATACAATATTAAGCTATCCTTCCACAAATTTGCAGTTATGAATGCTCCCAAGAGTTCTCAGCATATGAGGGAACTTCAGCATTACTTTGCAGAGTTTGAGAGACTAAATGAAGATGAATGGGCAATAGCATATCCTGAACAAAGTGCAGAATGTCGAAAACTTAAGCTATCTCCTGCTATATATCTTCTCAAAGCTTATCACACTCTTTGAAAGTTTGTGTCTGAGAAATGGATTCAGAGGTACATCATCTACTACCAGGCTAAGGATGCAGCTCACTCCCTAAGTCTTCACTGGAATGTCACTATTCATGACTTTCTTTCCTTAGCTGCTAAGAAGCAGTTTGTCCCTCTTAGGAGCACTTTGTTAGATGATCATTAGTACCATAAAAAAGTCTGCTGGTATCATCGCCGGCATGTTAAGTCTTATAGGAAAATTCCTTCCATAGGACCCTCCTACAATATAGATCCTTATAAGTTTGAAAATTTCTTCCCTGACAATGAGAAGAAACTATGAGATCTTCTTCAGCCTTTTCTGGCTCGCATCCCTCCTTCTCTTTATCTCCCTAGCTCCACCTTTACTCCCTAAATGTAAACATTGCAGTAATCAATATAACCTTGTTTCTCGACATTTGCTGTCTATCTTAACCTTTCTGTTAATGTCACAAAGGGGGAGAAAGAAATACAAACAATTGTTTTTGGATTAACTAGTTTTTGGGAGAAAGAAAATAAGAAACAAATAAGACAGAGATCAACTGTTATGCAAAATCAAATTTATTTTTCATTGTCCATTTAAAAGTTTTTTTTGTCATTAACAAAAGGGAGAGAATTGTTGAGCAACTATTCCTATCTATTTCTCTAAATTGTTAAATAATTAATTATGATATTTTTGCTATGATAAAATCTTTTAATATCTTCGCCTTTACTATTTATGAAAAATAATACTTCAAAAGGCTTTTATGTATACAAACATATTTCTGCCAAAGTTCATGCTTACACAGAACCTAAGTATCAACACAACGAAATTTCTTTAAGTCAACATCGATTACTTTACAAACACCTCGATTTCAGTTCACTTAAACATTGACTTTTGTTGAACATCGATCTCATTCAAAATATTGATTTCACTAAAACATCGATTTCGGTTCAACATTGACTCCATTCAAACATCAACTTCTGTTGAACATCGATCTCATTCAAAACATCGATTTCGGCTCAACACCGATTTCGGTTCGAACATCGATTTCGGTTCAAACATCGATTTTGGTTCAACATCGATTTCATTTAGAACATCAACTTCACTTAAAACATCGATTATCTTCAACATCGATTTTATTTCACTCAAATGTCGACTTCATTCAAACAACGATTTCAGTTCAACAACGATTTCATCTAGAACATCGATTTCACTCCAACATCGATTATGCCTCAACATCGATTTCATTTATACATGGATTATGTTCACATCGACTTCATTCCAACATCAATTACATCCATACATGAATTACATTCAAATATTGATTACACTCAAACATCGATTACTTATATGAAACATTGATTGCATCTGAAGTCGAAGTAGCTGTATTTCTTTTAAAGTCAAAGTTTCTCATATCAACCTCTGTATACCTGTACATAGATGATCTTTTGTGTTTCTATCAGTAAGCACAACTTAATGAAATCATTACATGTGTCTTACATTAAAATATCTTTTACTTAAAGATAGTTTTCTTAAGTCCTATAAATCATATTTCTTTCAGTTAATTTAAAATTCAATTATCTTTTTGGCGGGAAAAATATTCAAATATTAGTCATCTGTAAAATATCCTTTTTGAGATCTGTAAAAGATTTAGAAATATTTTGTTATCCCTTCCACTGACAGGAAGATAAGTTGATCGATAGATGGTCAAGGAATTAAATGCTTGACAGGTATAAGCTGTATGGGCTATCTATCAGAACCTACCTACCATTGTCAGAAACCCCATGACTTTAAGAAAGAGATCGTGTGCATCTGTCTGTTCATTCTTAAATGTTCTGAACTTTTATCTGAACTTCCTCATACTTTATATTCTTTTATCTAACCTACCTCCGAAGGTATGTATGGAGGTGTATGCTTTCATCTTGTCATTTTAGATTTGCAGAACATTTCAATGAAGCATGCCAAGCTTTCAGCCTCTAGCATAAAACTTTAGAATAATCATGAAGATGTCCATCAAGCCATGAAGCTAACCACATAGCATGAAGACGTTGGATCCCCTAGAGCTGAAACGAATGGGTGTCATGACAAAAACCTCAAAGACATCAACATCCAAAGCTCCAACAAATATCCTTCAACGGCTAGCTTCCAACGGGCAAAATTCAAATGGGAAGATATTTGAAGCCTATATATAAGCTTAAGTTCAAACCAATAATAAGAACAGAGAATAAAAGACATAGACATCAACTCCACTCCTTTCTGAAAGCTAAAAGCAGAAGTGCCATTCTGCTCAATCTTCGACTTCCTTGCTAATCTCTGATTCGAAGAAGTCTTATTCTCTTGACTGGCAGTCTGCATTGCAAACTTCTCTTTGTCCACCTTCTCAGTTTCAGAAAGAGCTAAAGACTCATTTCCATTTGTTTCTCTTTCTGATTCTCTGTGTTTGCTCATTTTGTTGAGTAGACACACAAGTGTATTTATTTCACTTCTGTGTAAGATAACCCGCAGGGGGTTTGTACCCTACAGTGCCCCTCTTATGAAGGGAAGACCTACTGGTGTAGGTAGTTATTGTACCCCTTGGTTAAGGGAAGTCTTGCTTGGGAGCAAGTGGGATTGTAATACCTCTCAGGGTTGAGAGAAGCCCAAGCATTCTTGGTAGTTAGTGAAATCCCAAGTGGTTTCCTTGGGGACTGGATGTAGTACTTCCATGTGGGAAGGGCCGAACCAGGATAAAATCCTTGTGCATTTTGTGTGATTGATTTTGCCAAGTTTTCACTTGTTTCACACACATCACACTAAGTACTAATAACTCTATTTAATGTTATCTAGTTTTCAGATAATTTTTAAAGCGTAAAAAGTCCTACTCACCCCCCCTCTAGGACAACAATTGTGCCATCTCGATCTAATAGGAACATTTCAGCGGAATTAAATGAAAGTTTATGTTCAGACACTAAACTATAAATTACATGGAGTAATAAAAAAATGGGTCAAAACATGAATAACTGAGTTAGCCAATGCTGAACAAAGTCTTGAGACGAACAAACCCGATAACGATAAAAGCGATTATCGTAGGTGTAAAACCCACTCAAAATCACACGAAGAGTTATGATGACAAACTAAATAAAGAAATATAAATAATAGTAATGAAATTAGGGTCAGACAAAGATGTTTGGGTTAGTAAAACCATAAACTATGACTTCAGGTGATAAAACCCGATAATGTGTTTCCTTTATTTTATATAACTAACTAAAGTGAAATAGATGTTCAAGGTCAAATCATGTTTAAATAAAAAAAATGTTTATTGGGCCAATAGGTGGTCAAACAAAAAGGAAATAATGTTTAAAATTCGTATTAACCCAATACCATTAGTAAAATGGGTCATTTGAGCTTAAACATGAGTTAATTAGGCCATTAATCATGACACAAACCTAAGCCCAACATGAGAGCATGAAGTTGCTCTTTACTACTTGCTAATTGGTGTTTGATTAAGATGGAAATAGCTTCATATGGTAGTTCTAGTCATGGTAGGACTCTTACCATAAGATTTAGAAACCCCAAACTCATAATTAAACAAACCTAGCATTCTAAAACCATCATAAGACCCTCTATGGACGACTTTAGCATGCTCTCTTCATTGCTGGACGTGGGAAGAATGCCCAGGAGCAACTAGGATGACCTAAGAGCTTGGATTCATAAAGAACATCTTCCCCAAGCCTCTACATCGACCCATAACAACTAGGGACTTCTAAGTGGCCAAAGGTAGGTGATCTCGGGCTCAAACTTAACATGACACATACCATCTGAAAGATCTTCGAGTCTACTTTCATTTTCCCTATTTGCCTAATTTTTATGGTGTGAGTAAAAAGTATTAAGCGTTTATTGTCAAGCAGTTTTAAGGCTTTTCTTGTTAACCATGATTCATGCATATCTAGGTCAAATTGGATGAATCCAAAGACATAGGGTTCTTTTTCTCCAAGTTTCCAACAAGTTTCATGTTAACCATTTTGTCTAAAACCCCTAGAACCTTGAGTATTAAGCCAAACCATGAGATCACGCAACCCAGTCTGCATTCGAGTTGAGTACTTGAATCGTGTCCAGTCCTGTGGTCGTGATTTAAGGCCTCTAAAATGTGATGACTGAGGTGTTTTTAACCCCGTCTGGTCATCCCATCATGAATTTGAAGTCGACCCTAACTCCGACATGTATCGTTTTGTGCGCCGTTTTGGTTTCCGGGTCATATGTAAACCGCATCCAACTAAGTGGACGTGATTTTGACGATTTTCCCGCCCACCTAACCCCTTTGATTTTTGTGTAACTTTGAGTTTGGGGTCCCCTATGGGATTAGAAAAAGGTGTCTGGTCAAGTGGTCACGATTTTGACCCAGAATTAATTTCGTTCCCTTTTAACATGTTAACCATCCTTAAAGTGCGATGACTAGTTCTGACGCGATTTTACTGTGTACCAAAAACTTCTTACTTTGACAAACCTTGATTTTCTGGTTATTGTATGCCTCATTACAGTGTCCTTTATGTCTGTGTGCACCCAAGACCCTAAAAGCTATCAACCACATGTTAAAAGTGTTAATACCGTGAATATGATTCTAATGCTCTATATGAAAGTGATTGATCATACTCTACCTTTGATTATGCCTCTTTGTCCTTATGATCTAGCTTAATGTTAAATATGTCATGCTCTAAGTTGTGCCATAAACCAGCTTGAAGAGAACATGCTATATTTAGAGATGGACCTGCTTTGTTTAAAGCTTTCCTTTAATGATCCTTCCTATTTCATGACTTTCCAAATTTGGACTTTCCTTATTTGATATGCTTTCTGATTATTGTATATACTACCGTTCTTTGCACGCATAAGTTAGGAAAGTCTCCGAGTCACGACACTTACACGCTTGCACAATAGGCACACCTTTCTTGGGGGATTGAAAACTCTCTGCCGGTCATTCCGTATCGGGAGACTAGCGACCTTTCCTATAAGACCTCCGTAAGTCTCCGTGCTCTGAAGATTCCCTCATAAAGACCAAGTTGGTTGTACCATGAAGTTCCCTAAAGATAGAGAGCACTTGTTCCATGTCAGATCTGTCATTTTGATATACTCTTGTCAAGACATTAAAGTTTATGAAACTTAAGATATGTTGTTATGCTGTCCGAATGATCTCTCGAGCTATTGTCATATCTTGAACTCTGTGAATGATCATGCCCTTATTACTATGAGCTTGTTCTTGGAAATCTGTGGCCATAGTATGTACATGTTTGATCGGCACAATGTGAGACTTCGGTCCATTTGTCTAATGCTTGTGCAAATATGGGGCTCTATCTGGTCTTAGGGAGGAGCGCCCCAACGTACTTATTAACCGTGGGAGTATGGACGTGTGGTGCGTGGCATGGCACCAGCATGTGTTCAAGATTTGTGTGAATGTGCCTCGTTTGATATGATACGTTTGTTCTTGTGAATATGTGTTATTGTGTGAATATGTCTAGTTCTTGTTTATGTGATACGATCTCATTCTTGAATTCCTTGTCCAATGCATATGAAAATCTGTACATGATTCGCTATGATATCCGTTGATAATTCTACTATGTTCAGCCATTTAACTTGTTAATAATGTCATGCATGTCTAGTCATCATGTTCTTGTAGAGATTCTGCTTATTTAAAATTCTAATCACGTACATCATTGCCCGCACATTGAGATATAAATCCTGCTGGGCTAGTTTGCTCATACCTACTTCCTAACATTTCAGGTAGTGAAGATGAGGAGTATGTTTCACGATGGGACTTGTGCGCCAAGCATGGAGTACACTTTAGAGAGTCTTT
Source organism: Colocasia esculenta (assembly GCA_014218235.1). Taxonomy (NCBI): domain Eukaryota; kingdom Viridiplantae; phylum Streptophyta; class Magnoliopsida; order Alismatales; family Araceae; genus Colocasia; species Colocasia esculenta. Next base: position 120,088,553 of record CM024762.1, read on the forward strand.
CTTTATTCTAGTTAGTGAGAGATTAGTAATCATTGTAATTTTGTCTTTCTTTGAGAGATAGATGAGGCTAGTAGTGGAGAGTTGTCCATATTTTGACATTGAAAGATTGTAACGTTCACTTATGATGAATAACAGAGTTTTGATTATAGAATTATGGGCCCTATTGATAATAGTCATTTATCCATGGTTTCTGAATGCTTGCTTGTTTGTCACATTCCGAATTTAATTCCGCTGCTAAACTCGGGGGCGTGACAGAGTGGTATCAGAGTCTGGGCTTCCCCTAAGTCCTAGGTAATCAGGAATGATAGGATGAGTGTCATTGGAACCCTCAGCTCGTGTCAAGAACTCTATACTTACTTGGTGAGATTGGGTAGACTCATGGGCTAAGTCTAAAATTTTATTTAATAAATAAATACCGTAAGTTACAAGGCATTAACAAAGAGGGTTGACAATGTGATGATTTATTTTGAAGGAACTTAAATAAACATCAATGGAGGATATACCTGCACCATTAATGGACGAACATAGATCGATCTAGAGACTAACCGAAGCATTACAAGCTGCCCAACTGCTAGAGGATGCCTTAGGAGCTACTGAAGGAGATACAAATGGAAAGAAAAGGTCTAAGGATGACAAAGGAGTTGGGAAAACTGATAAGAAAGAACAAATTACTATCTCGGGAGACTCCAAACCCATAGCCAGAGAGAAACGACCCAACAACAGTAACAGACTGCAAAGGAGAAAGAAGCCTAAGAAGAACAATAGGAAATTAGTTTCCACTCCTGAAGGAAGATGCAAGCACTGTAGCAAAGCAAATCACCAGTCCGAGGAGTGTTGGAGGTTTCAAGACAAATGTTCCATTGTGGTAGCCAAGACCACAAGGTTAAAGATTGCCCTAATGAGAAATCAAGCTCAAAGAATAAATGTCAGAACTAACCAAGGAGGGAGGTCTGGGAGAGATATACTTTCTAACCCGCTTTTTATTTGACCCTGAAGTTACACCACCAATCAATCATTGTATTATGCTTAAATCACTAATAGATTCCTCGTAAGTCCAGTTCATAAACACATATGAATTTGGGGACTAAATTCTTTTAAGTGGGGGAGGATGTAGCAACCTGAATTTTTAAAATATAAATAAATAATAAAACTCATTATCACATGAGGGACATTTCAACAGAATTAAATAAAAGTTTATGTTCAGACACTAAACTATAAATTACAAGGAGTAATAAAGAAAATGGGTAAAAACATGAATAACAGAGTTGGCCAATGCTGAACAAAGTCTTAAGACGAATAAACCCGATAACAATAAAAGCGATTATCGTAGGTGTAAAACCCACTCAAAATCACACGAAGAGTTATGATGACAAACTAAATAAAGGAATATAAATAATAGTAAAGAAATTGGGGTCAGACAAACATATTTGGGTTAGTAAAACCATAAACTCTGACTTGAGGTGATAAAACCCGATAATGTGTTTCCATTATTTCATATAACTAACTAAAGTGAAATAGATGTTCGAGGTCAAATCAAGTTTATTGGGCCAATAGGTGGTCAAACAAAAAGGAAATAATGTTTAAAATTCGTATTAACCTAATACCCATTAGTAAAATGGGTCATTTAAACTTAAACATGAGTTAATTGGGCCATTAATCATGACCCAAACCTAAGCCCAACAAGAGAGCATGGATTTGCTCTCTACTACTTGCTAATTGGTGTTTGATTAAGATGGAAATAGCTTCATATGGTAGTTTTAGTCATGGTAGGACTCCTACCATAAGATTTAGAAACCCCAAACTCAGAATTAAGCAAACCTAGCATTCTAAAACCATCATAAGACCCTCTATGGCCGACTTTAGCATGCTTTTTTCGTTGCTGGATGTGGGAAGAACGCCTAGGAGCAAGGAGGATGATCTAAGATCTTGGATTCGTGAAGAACATCTTCCCCAAGCATCTGCATCGATCCATAACAACCAGGGACTTCTAAGCGACCAAAGGTAGGTGATCTTGGGCTGAAACTTAACATGGCATATACCATCTGAAAGATCTTCGAGTCTACTTTCATTTTCCCCTATTTTGCCTAATTTTTATGGTGTTAAGCATTTTGTGATCGTCACGTAGTTTTAGGGCTTTTCTTGTTAACACCATGATTTACACATCCTAGGTAAAATTGGATGAAACAAAAGCCATAGGATTCTTGTTCTCTAAGTTTCCAACAAGTTTCATGTTAAGCATTTTTTCTAAAAACTACTAGAACCTTGAGGTTTAAGGAAAACTGTGAGATCGCGCAACCCAGTCCGCGTTGGGTTGAGCACTTGAATCGCGTCCAGTCCAATGGTCGTGATTTAAGGCCTCTAAAATGCGACGACAGAGGCAGTCGTAAATTTGAGGTGTTTTTAACCATGCATGGTCAGCCCATCATGAATTTGAAGTCGACCCTAACTTCGATATGTATCATTTTGCGCGCCGTTTCAGTGTTCCATATATATGTAAACCGCGTCCAACTAAGTGGACGTGATTTTGATGATTTTCCTGCCCACCTAACCCCTTCATTTTCATGTAAGTTTGATTTTGGGGTCCCTTATGGGATTAGAAAAAGGCGTCCTATCAGGTTGTCGCAACTTAGACCCAGAATTAATTTCGTTCCCTTTTAACATGTTAATCATCCTTAAAGTGCGACAACTGGTTCTGACGCAATTTTACTGTGTACCAGAGACTTCTTACTTTGACAAACCTTGATTTTCTGGTTTTTGTATGCCTCCTTACAATGTCCTTTATGTCTGTGTGCACCTAAGACCCTAAAAGCTATCAACCACATGTTAAAAGTGTTAATAATGTGAATATGATTCTAATGCTCTATATGAAAGTGATTGATCATACTCTACCTTTGATTATGCCTCTTTGTCCTTATGATCTAGCTTAATGTTAAATATGTCATGCTCTAAGTTGTGCCATAAACTTGCTTGAAGAGAACATGCTATATTTAGAGATGGACCTACTCTGTTTAAAGTTTTCCTTTAATGATCCTGGCTATTTTGTGACTTTCTGAATTTGGACTTTCCTTATTTGATATGCTTTCTGATTATTACATAAACTACCATTCTTTGTACGCATAAGTTAGGAAAGTCTCCGAGTCACGACACTTACATGCTTGCACAATAGGCACACCCTTCTTGGGGGATTGGAAACTCTCTGTTGGTCATTCTGTATCGACAGACTAGCGATCTTTCCTCTAAGACCTTCGTAAGTCTCCGTACTCTGTGGATTCCCTCATAGAGACCAAGCTGGTTGTACCCTGAAGTTCCCTGAAGATAGAGAGCACTTGTTCCATGTCAGATTTGTCATTTTGATATACTCTTGTCAAGACATTAAAGTTTATGAAACTTAAGATACGTTGTTATGCTGTCCAAATGATCTCTCTAGCTATTGTCATATCTTGAACTCCGTGAATGATCATGCTCTTATTCTTATGAACTTGTTCTTGGAAATTTGTGGCCATAATATGTATATGTTTGATCAGCACAACGTGGGACTTCGATCTATTTGACTAATGCCTGCGCAAATAAGGGGCCCTGTCTGGTCCTGGGGAGGAGCGCCTCAATGTACTTATTAATTGCGGGAGTATGGACTTGTGGTGCGTGGCATGGCACCGACATGTGTGCAAGATTTGTGTGAATGTGTCTCGTTTGATATCATACGTTTGATCATGTGAATATGTGTTATTGTGTGAATATAGCCAGATCTTGTTTATGTGATACGATCTCATTCTTGAATTCCTTGTCCAATGCATATGAACGTCAGTACATGATTCGCTACGATATTTGTTGATAATTCTACTATGTTCAACCATTTAAGTTGTTACTAACGTCATGCATGTCTAGTCATCATGTTCTTATAGAGATTCTACCACTACAAGAAAAAGCGACATTTCCGACGGACACAATCTGTCGAAAATCCGACGGAAATTCGTCGGAATCACCGCCTTCCAATAGCTTTTCGTCGAGCGGTCATCGGAAATGATCCGTCGGAAATATCCGGTGAGAAATTTCCGACGGTAATAAAATCTGTCAGCAATCCTTCAGAAAATACCGACCGGAAATTCCGTTAGAAATTACGTCGGTAATTTCTGACTGAAAACGTCGGAAAATTTTGTCGAAAATTTGGTCAGTATTTGCCGACCAACCACTGTCGAAAAATCCATCGGAAATTTCGTCGGTAAATTCTGACAGGAAAATCCGTCGAAAATTTATCCATTGGCACTTTAGACAGAAATGTCGATGATTTTGTTCCGTCGGTAAACTGCATTTTTCGACAACCATCTATCTGTCGGAAAAGCCTATATTTTTTTAATAAAAAAATAACAATGATTTTTCAAACCTGCTACAATACAATATTCATACATTTCACAACAAGTACTCACAATCAATAGAAAATCATAAAACATAACAAATAAAAAACCATACACAAAAATAAATACTAAAAATCAAGACAGGTTTGCTGGATCGTCTGTTGTCCCCGCCTCATGATCGTCAGGTGCCGGAGGTGGATCCTATATTAAAACATAATAATATCGCACACGTCAATTTAACCCACCCGGTCGTGTCGGAGCGAACGACACGCCGATCAGATCCTATTTGGGATTTTGGACCCCCGGGTTGTGTGTTTTCACCCTTTAGACTTGTGTTTTTTTTTAGATTCGTCATTTCAACGCCGAACGCAATCCGGGAATCCAAATCGGATTTCGTCAGTTCGCACACGTCAATTTAACCCACCCGGTCATGTCGGAGCGAACAACACGTCGATCAGATCCCTATTTGGAATTTTGTACCCCCGGGTTGTGTGTTTTGACCCTTTAGGCTTGGGTTTTTCATAGATCCGTCATTTCAACGCCCAACCCAATCCGGGAATCTAAATCGGATTTCATCAGTTCGCACACGTCAATTTAACCCACCCGATCGTGTCAGAGTGAACGGCATGCCGATCAGATCCCTATTTGGGATTTTGTACCCCCGGGTTGTGTGTTTTGACCCTTTAGACTTGGGTTTTTTTAGATCCATCATTTCAACACCAACCCAATCCAGGAATCCAAATCGGATTCCGTCAGTTCGCACACGTCAATTTAACCCACCCAGTCGTGTCGGAGCGAACGACACACCGATCAGATCTCTATTTGGGATTTTGGAGCCCCGGGTTGTGTGTTTTGACCCTTTAGACTTGGATTTTTTATAGATCCGTCATTTCAATGCCGAACCCAATCCGGGAATCCAAATCGGATTCCGTCAGTTCGCACACGTCAATTTAACCCACTCGGTCGTGTCGGAGCGAACGACACGCCGATTAGATCACTATTTGGGATTTTATACCCCGGGTTGTGTGTTTTGACCCTTTAGAATTGGGTTTTTTTAGATCCGTCATTTCAACGCCCAACCCAATCTGGGAATCCAAATCGGATTCCGTCAGTTCGCACACGTCAATTTAACCCGGTCGTGTCGGAGCGAACGACATGCCGATCAGATCCCTATTTGGGATTTTAGACCCCCGAGTTGTGTGTTTTGACCCTTTAGACTTGAGTTTTTTTTAGATCCATCATTTCAACACCCAACCCAATCCGGGAATCCAAATCGGATTTCGTCAGTTCGCACACGTCAATTTAACCCACCCGGTCGTGTCGGAGCGAACGACACGTTGAGCAGATCCCTATTTGGGATTTTGTACCCCCGGGTTGTGTATTTTGACCCTTTAGACTTGGGTTTTTTTTAGATCCGTCATTTCAACGCCCAACCCAATCCAGAAATCCAAATCGAATTTCGTCAGTTCGCACACGTACCCCACCCGGTCGTGTCGGAGCAAACGACACGCCGATCAGATCCCTATTTGGGATTTTGTACCCCCGAGTTGTGTGTTTTGACCATTAGACTTGGATTTTGTTTTGATGACCAAACCTTCCCCATATAAATTAATTCACTTATTTATATATTAATTTTGATGATTAACAAAACAATAGTAATGAATTACTTGAGCCTTGAGGATAGGAAATAAAAGTAAAAGGAAGTTCAAGACAATCAGGTAAAACTCTCACTTCATGTTTTTCCCAAGTCATTACATCGACTTCTTCATACACGATAACGATTTATTAAGACATCGGTTTCTTTGTAAATTATAAAGACTTGCTAAGTCGTCGCAACGATTTCTTAAGTTGTTATAACGATTTCTTAAGACCTCGTAATGATTTCCTCGTCGCAACGATTTCTTAAGTTGTCATAACGATTTCTTAAGACCTTGTAACGATTTACTCGTTGCAACGATTTCTTAAGTTGTCATAACAATTTCTTAAGACCTCGTAACGATTTGCTCGTCACAACGATTTCTTAAGACCTCGTAAGGATTTGCTCGTCGCAACGATTTCTTAAGTAATCACATCGATTACTGTAGAACTCATAACGATTTCTGTATTATTCATAACGATTTATGTATTGTTCATAACGACTTTTGTATTGCTCATAACGATTTGCTTACCACAACGATTTCTTAAGTAATCACATCGATTTCTGTAGAACTCATAACGATTTCTGTATTGTTCATAACGACTTCTGTATTGCTCATAACGATTTACTTACCACAACGATTTCTTAAGTGATCACATCGATTTCTGTAGAATTCATAACGATTTCCTTCTTGATCACAATGATTTACTTACAGTAATGATTTGGTAAGTAATCACATCGATTTCATAAGTGTTTATAACGATTTCATTATTATGATTCAATGATGCTCTGTCATAACGATTTGCCTACCAACTGATAATGATTTCATAAGTCATAAAGGCATCGGCTTTGTTCATATTGATTTGATTGTTATTTCAATATAATACTCTTAATATGCGTTGAATAGTCAAAGTCGTATCTCATCTGTTTGACTGCTATGCATTTAATGTACTCTGAACGTATCTCTCATGCATGCAGACGATATCTTCCACTATTGTGCTATTCTGTCTTCATCTTTATTTTGACAGAAAGGAGCTTTGCTAAAACTAGCAATATCTTTTCCAACTGTGACTAACAATCAACGACAGCCCTAGCTGTCTCCTATTTATTATTGATATGCTTGCAGATACCTGACAAGATTTATCTGTACAAACGTTGGACACAAAAGATGCAAGATATCAGAATATTTCTTTGGCGTGTACTAAAGGATAAAAGACTGAAGATCAGAAGCTTCCTTGCAGACCAGTCTAACGTACACCAGAATAAGAGACAACAGATCTTTAACGTTCAAATTTCAGGTAGAAGCTTAAATACAAGACTACAAGACTGTGAAGACAGACTTTTTTGAATAGAACAACATTCTGTGATAGAGAATTGCCAATCCTTCAAGTCTTCAGTAGTTCAAACAAGAGAGAGGCACTCCTTCCCAATACATCTTAGCTCTTTAGCTCTCTGTGTTGAAAAAGAAATTCCTGTGAGAGCCAGTGAAGTCTTTTGAGAGAAACTAGTGTCAAAATCCTTTCTCTCTCGAGGCTTGTTTGCTTCAGATTGTAGCTGTTTGAGCTAGTTCCTGAAGCCTATTCTTGTGCCTACTTTTATTAGTTTTTATTCCCTTCGGTTGCGAAGGAAGACCTGGTGGTATCCAGGGAGGATTTATTCCCTTCTGTGTGAAGGAAGACCTGGTGGTATCCAGTGTGGTTTTATTCCATTCGGTTGTGAAGGAAGACCTAGTGGTATCCAGGGTGGTTGTATTCCCTTCTGTGTGAAGGAAGACCAGTTAAGGCTAGGTGTAAGGATCCGTGAGGGGGATAGTACCCTTGATAGTGATATCCTGAGGTATTGCTCAGGGACTGGACGTAGGTCTCATGTGGAAAGGAGTTCCGAACCAGGATAAAATCCTTGTGTCTTGTGGCTGTGTTGTTTGTGCGCTTGCTATTTTCATTCACTCTAACTCTAACCTTCGTTTAAGTTGTTGTGTAATCTTTTAGTGAACAGGTATCAATCTAAGATCAAATTTTTATTAACCCATTCACCCCCCCCCCCCCCCCCCCCCCGCCCCCCTCTGGGCTAGCTAGCTAGGCAACAAGTGGTATCAGAGCGAGTCTCTTCGACAAAGAAGAAGATCCAACGATCTGAAGAGTAAAGATCCATGGCAGCCCAGGGTAACTTCGAAGGTCAGTCAGTCAACAGACCTCCTTTGTTTGATGGAGAAGATTATACCTATTGGAAGACAAGAATGGAGTACTTTCTACAAGGCCACGATTACATGATATGGTCCATTGTAGAAGAAGGCGATCTTCTAGTCACCAATGCAAAGGCTCAGTGGACAGATGAAGACAGAAGAAGAATCTCCTTAAATTGTAAAGCCAAGAACACCCTGTGCTGTGCCCTCAGCAAGAAAGAATTCAACAGAGTTTCAGCCTGCAAATCCGCAATGGAAATGTGGGAAAGGCTCAGAATTACCTATGAAGGGACAGATAAGGTAAAGGAGACAAGAATCGACATTCTTGTGACTCAATATGAAAGATTCTAGATGCAGTCTGGTGAATCCATAACCCAAATGTTTAGCAGATTCACAGATATCACAAATGGGTTAGCTGGATTAGGAAAAGTCTATGATGTACCAGATATGGTCAGGAAAATCCTCAGATCTCTGCCATCCTCATGGACTCCAAAGGTAACAGCTATCGAGGAAGCCAATGATCTAAAACTAATGTGATTGGAAAAGTTAATAGGATCCCTCATGGCTCATGAGATAAATATGGAGAGATTAGGAGAATCCTCCAGCAGAAAGAAGCAATCAAACGCTCTCAAGGCCAATGAAGATATATCAGAAGAATCACTGGACAACAGTGAAAGCAGTAAGGACAGTGATGATGAAGAAGCAATGCTATCTCGAAGACTTCAAAGAATTCTAGCAAAGAAAAAGAAGCTCCAGTCTGGGAGAAGATTTTTTAAGAAAAATAAAGATTTCAGAAAACCAGAAGTAAAGGATTCGAAGAAAGGAGAAATGATCTGCTATGAATGCAAGAAGCTTGGACACATCAAGGCAGATTGTCCAATGCTTAAGAAGAATGATCACAAGAAGAAGGATAACTTCAGGAAATTCAAGAAGTATAAAAAGAAGGCAATGGCAGCTGCTTGGGAGAACAGCAGTGACTCAGACAGTGAGTCAAGCACAAGCAGTGATGGAGAAGAAGCCAACCTGGCTCTCATGGCCAATACCGAAGAAAAGGTAACTTCTGACTCTTCCTTTGATTCCTGTAATGATTCAGATTCTGATAATCTAGAAAGAGCCTTTAATGAACTTTATGATAAATATAAAGAAGTATCTAAATTACTTAAAGTTAGTAAGAAAAATGTAATATGTTTAGAAAACACTAACTAAAAATAGAAAATGAAGAATTAGAGAAACAAATAACTGAACTTAAAAGAAGAAATGAGTTGTTATGTGAAGACCTAAAAACTAAAAATAAACAAATAACAAAATTGGAAAAACAGGAAAGCACAGATGAATTAAGAAAACAAATTAAAAACTTAAATGAAGAAAATGGTAAACTATCAAGCACACTAGAGAAATTTACTAATGGTAAAAACTCTCTAATATTAAAAGGTGCTAGAAGAACAGGTAAGAAGAAAAATGGGTTAGGATATACACCCCCATAAAATGAAGAAACCATAGTCTACCCTAAAACATATCCAACACCAAAGTTTATACCTGAACAAGATGTAGCATATAAAGCTGAGTTCAAGTATATAGAAAAGGTAACAAAATTATCCTGTTGTGAGCACTGCAACAAATTAGGACATATCACAATAACATGCCCAACAAAACAAAAAAATGGATAATAAAAGGTAAAATTAACGATACTAACCCATCAGGACCCAAAAAGAACTTGGGTACCTAAAACTTAATGTTTAAATTTCAGGGAAACTCAAAAGCATCCAAATGGTACTTGGATAGTGGATGCTCAAGACACATGTCAGGTAATCAAAAGCTTTTCGTCAATCTCCAAGCTGAAGAAGGAACAGTTACCTATGGAGACAATGGAAAAGGCACAGTGATAGGAAGTGGGTCCGTGAACAACAAAGGAAAATAGTCATTGAAGATGTGCTGCTGGTCAAAGGATTAAAGCACAATCTCATTAGCATCAGCCAGTTGTGTGACAAAGGCCATCAAATTCAGTTCCAAGAATCAAAATGCAGCATATTAAAGGATGGAGCAGTCATCTTTGAAGCATATAGAGAAAGAAATTTGTATGTACTCTATCTTGAAGAGCTCAAGGATCAAGATGTTTGTTTGGAAGCTAGCAAAGATCAATCAACTGAGCTGTGGCACAGAAGACTAGGTCACTACAGTTTGGATGGATTGAACAATCTCAGAAAGAGAAATCTAGTGGAAGGACTGCCAAAGGTCAACACAAAAATGGATAGCATCTGCAGACCTTGTGCAAGAGGAAAGCACACCAAGAAATCTTTCAAATCAAAGACAGTAGTGACCACCTCAAAGCCGTTAGAACTACTTCACATGGATCTATTTGGGCCAATGAGGACTACCAGTCTTGGAGGAAAGAACTTTGGATTTGTCATAGTCGATGATTACTCAAGATTCACTTGGGTATCCTTTCTAGAGCACAAAGATGACACCTTTGATAATTTTGTTAGCTCTAGCAAGAAAGTTCAGAAAGATCAGAAGTTCACCATTATATCTATCCGATCAGAACATGGTGGTGAGTTTCAAAATGAAAAGTTTGCTAAGTTCTGTGATGACCAAGGAATTGAGCACAACTTCTCAGCACCAAGGACACCTCAACAGAATGGAATTTCCGAGAAGAAAAATAGAACTCTTTCGGATATGGTAAGAACAATGTTATCAGAATATGACTTGCCAAGATATTTTTGGGCCGAAGCTATCAACACTGCAAGCTACATCATTAATAGGGTAATGATCAGGCCAATTCTGAAGAAGACTGCTTATGAACTCTACTAGGGAAAGAAACCTAAGATCAATCACTTCAAAATATTTGGATGTCCTTACTTCATCCATAACAATGGAAAAAGGGGCATTGGTAAGTTAGATGCCAAATCAGATGAAGGCAACTTTATGGGGTACACTTCTAAACCCAAAAGTTATAGAGTTTTCAATAAACACTCATTGTTAATTGAACAAACTGTGCATGTTATCATTGATGAATCTAACCCTTCCTTGAAAAAGAAGGAAATTAGTGACATTGATGATGCAGATGACTTGTCCGAAAAATTAAAGAATGCCTCAATTGAGGACAAGGAAGATCCACCTCTGGAAGAACTGCAGCAAACTGAAATTCAACATGCAAATCTTCCAAAAGAATGAAGACATAAGAAAGATCACCCTCTTGAGAACATTATTGGTGATCCATCCGTAGGGGTAAAAACAAGAGGTAATGTAATTCCTTGTAATTATTTAGCCCTTGTTTCTCAAATAGAGCCTAAGACAGTCAATGTCACATTCTAGCAAAACTACATTTATCGAATATGACAGATTTTATGCACGACGAGTAACACACGGTTTGTTCATACCAACTAAGTTTGCGGAATTATTACATGATACTCCTCATTTTAGTCTGAATGAGGATCAAACAAAAGTAATTATAATCTTATTACATTCTCACTCCTAATACAAGAAAACAAAAGATAGCTGCACGACACTTCTGGATATAGGGTGGTTCTCTCAGCACTTAATTCCCCCTTAAGCAGTACCACCATCGTGTTCACCTGAAACATTGAATTGAATGAGCTAACTATCCAAGTAGGATTCAACTTTTCTAAAAGGATTCAAACATAAATATATCCAAGGTAGAATGAGTAAAGATCACTAACATGGTGTGTTCCAAGAACGAAGACACGAGATCATTCAATAACATGTGTTGAACAAGCACAATGTTGGAATTAGAATCAATATTTCAGAATGATACTTGAGTTCATAATCAAAAACAATATTACACGCACAAGTATGACATGATGACCAATCAAGCACGAATTGATGCATGCCAACATCCACGATGTCCTTATCACCCCCGCACGGCCACTGACGAATTCAGGTGCTCTCCCCACGACAGAACCAGCCCTTATTTGCCAGGCATTTTTCTCGAATGAGTTCCAAGACTCACAAAGTGTCATCATCACACACTTATCCTTGTAATGAATCAAGGTATACAAGGATTCACTCATGAATCACACACAAGAATTAAGGAACTTTGTTCCTTCACTAGTTCAGAATTTACGAATCTTACGAGAACAATTTTGTTTGGAACTTTGAAGAAATGGTTCCTATTGAAAGAGAGGTAACATGACTGATTTTTGTAAGGGTTTAGGTAATAAAAACTACCAAATTTAAGTGGTCTATTGGTTGGAACAATTTGGTAAGATTTATAACAAGAAACAGAGTAAAACAAGTGCTAGAAATAGCTTCCTGTCAATGTCTGTCGACAGGCAGAAGGGTGCTGTTGACAGGGGCTGAAAACCAGTGACAGAACTGAAGTTCTGTTGGTGCCTGTCGACAGCAAGGGATGTGGCTGTCGACAGCAACCTACAGATAGTGGTTTTCTGGTTCTGGAAATGGATTCCTGTCGACAGCAAGATGGTCGTCTGTCGACAGGTCTTGCACAAACCTTCAGAAATGGTTCTAAATCAACTATGAATGGTACTAACAAACTCTTCTATCATTCCTAACATGATTAGGACTTAATCCAAACATAATTTTAGCCTCAAACATGAAGCTATCATGACAAGAGAATGAAAGATAAAAACATGTAATGTTGTTCATATGGTTGATCTTTCAAGAAGACAAACTGAAAGGAGAGTTCAAGGAAAATGGATTGGAAAGTCTTTCTCTTAAACTCTCTTCTCTTTTTCACTAAACACTTGTCAAGTTCACACACTTAAGACCTCCATGACCTTTCAATAAATCAATTTTATAACAAGAAAGAACCATCATGGTTCTGTCTACATTACTCAAGAGTACTGATAAAACTCCAGATTTTTGGATCAAGTTAAGAAAGGAAGGAACAATCTATGAACTCTCATGGATTACATGTTGGAGAATATAGTTCTATCATCAACATATTCTCATAATTTACAGAGTAATAGACACAAAGTAGATTCATTTCAAACAATGAACCCAAAGGTGAAAAGTAAGAGAATTAAGAATTAAATCCTACCTTTATGACTAGCACAATCTTCTCCTGATGTTAAATTCCCAAAACCCAACGTATAGTAGTTGAGGGAGTAGCCAACAATGAAGAAAGAGTAGCCAAATAGCCGAGTCCTCCCAGGTTTGCTTCACCAGCTTTCACCACATCCCCTGCAGTAGTTCTAACGCCAGCTAGAGCAAGGACAAGGGTGCAATCGCAGAGATAATGGCTCCAGCTGTGAAGTCTACTCAACAATCTTGTAACAAAGCAGCAGCATAACGGAAGGGAGTTCCAAAAAACTGGTTACAAAGCAGGTTGGAGGATATTTATAGCCCCAAAGACTTCCATGCACAACGACAGGTCGATGGCTAATGTGTCACGGTAAGAATCTTTTAAATCTTACCCCAACACATAGCCCATGCAGCTTTTACCTTGGCTACATGCATGCAATAGCAATAATAAACCATTTCCCAAGTGTGGTGGCTCTTTAAGAGCCTTACACGTACCTCACCAGGAAATTCCCAAAAATGTCTTACCGTAAATACCCCAAAATTCAGCTGGTCCAATGATTACTATGCAAACACATCTAAATGGTGTCCATTTGAGTTCAAATTTCAACCATAACTTATTGTAATGGTTTTACAAATTGTAGTAATTTTAGTTTAATTTTTAGATTTTATTTTACAGTAGGTGAAAAATCACCCGAAAAATGGTCGCATCGACTTAATCTCGAAATCTGTACGTCGAAAAATTCGGATAATTACATTTCTGAGTTCTCCACATTTTTCTGGAAATTATGGTGGTCTCGAATTTTTATTTCGTTGTCGTTTTCCAGTGTCACCCTGTGGGAGCGCGCACTTCAATGTACGACATTAGGGTAACGTTCGATACCATTTATTATACAGAAATATCAAATTTTCCAATTTAAAACTAATGCTTAAATCAAATAACTTTGTTACACATGGTTTTTCAATAAAAAAAATAAAAATTCTGGGGTGTTACAACTCTCCCCCGCTAAAAGAAATTTGGTCCTCCAAATTTAATAACATAAAGGTATGGATACTAACCTGTAAACAAGTCCGGATATTTAATCTTGATGGCGTCTTCAAGTTCCCACGTTGCTTCTTCCTGTCCGCGTTTACTCCATTGAACCTTTAACAAAGGAACTTCTTTGTTCTGAAGTTGCTTGATTTTCCGGTCAAGGATTTGTACAGGTTTTTCTTCATATGCCAAGTTTTCTTGTATTTCCAGATCTTGATATTCAATAACGTGTTCTGGGTCATAAACATATTTCCTTAGCATCGATACGTGGAAAATATCGTGTACATTAGACAACTGTGGCGGAAGTGCTAATTGATACGTCACTTCTCCAATCCTTTTTAAAATCTCAAATGGTCCGATGTACCTTGGACTCAATTTTCCTCTAATTCCAAATCTTCTAATTCCACGTCGAGGAGATACTTTAAGGAATACATGTTCTCCTTCCTGAAATTCCAATTCTCTTCTTCGACGATCGGCATAACTCTTTTGTGATCTTGAGCAGCCTTCATTCTGTCTTGTACCAACTTGATAATTTCTGTGGTCTCTTGGATCATTTCAGGTCCAAGAATATGTGATTCTTTCAGTTCCACCCAACATAATGGTGATCTACATTGGCGACCGTACAAAGCTTCAAATGGTGCCATTTGTATCGTAGACTGATAACTATTATTGTATGCAAATTCCATGATTGTTAAGTGAGTGTTCCAGTCATTTCCAAACTCTAATATACAAGCTCGGCACATATCTTCGATAATCTGATTCACCCGCTCTGTTTGTCCGTCCGTCTGAGGATGAAATGCTGTACTAAATTTCAATTTAGTTCCCAATGCTTCATGTAATTCCCTCCAAAAATGTGATGTAAATCTGGCATCTCTATCTGAAACTATATTCCTTGGGATTCCATGTAATCGAACAATCTCTTTCATATAAAGTGCGGCTAAGACTCTCACTGACCATCTTGTCTTGATTGCTAAGAAATGAGCTGATTTGGTAAGTCGGTCAATGATTACCCAAATAGCGTCAAATCCACTTCGAGTTCTAGGTAATCCCACAATAAAATCCATACCAATATTGTCCCATTTCCACTCTGGCACCTCAAGTGGTTTTAATTTTTGCTGGTTTCTGATGCTCGGCTTTGATTTTCTGACATGTTAAGCATCTTGCTATGAAATTTACAATATCTTTCTTCATATTGCACCACCAAAAATATTTCTTTAAATCTTGATACATCTTAACAGCTCCAGGATGAATAGTATAATATGACCGGTGTGCTTCTTCTAGAATTTGCTTTTTGATCTCACAATCATCCGGCACACATAACCTATCTCGAAATCGAAGATTTCCTTGAGAATCTTCATTAAAATCAGGTTTAGAGATCAATTTTTCCCTGATTTCAATCAACATAGGGTCATTGTCTTGCTGTTCTTTAATTTGCCTCAATAATTCTGACTGAACTGTCAAGTTATTAATAACAATCTTTCCTTCTTGTGATTCCACCCTTAAGCTCAATGTAGAAAATTCCTCTAACAATTTCCACTCCCTTACTTGTAGGTGGCATACTTTAGCTATAGGATTTCTACTGAGTGCATCAGCCACCGTATTGCCTTTCCCTGGATGGTATTCAATTTTGAAATCATAATCTTTGATATACTCCATCCACCTTCTTTGTCTCATATTCAATTCTTTCTGTGAAAACAAATACTTAAGGCTCTTATGATCAGAATAAACTATAAATTGATTATCATATAGGTAATGTCTCCAAAGTTTAAGAGCAAAAACCACGGCGGCTAACTCCAAATCATGTACTGGATAATTTTTCTCATGAATCTTTAATTGCCTTGATGCATAAGCAATGACTCGTTTATCTTGCATCAATACACATCCTAATCCAATACTTGAAGCATCAGTATAAACTTCAAATAACTTTCCCTCAATCGGCAACGCTAGAATTGGTGCTGATGATAAACATTGCTTTAATAACTGAAATGCTTGTTCACAATCCTCATTCCATACAAATGCAATTCCTTTTCTGGTCAATTGTGTGAGAGGCGAGGCAATTCTAGAAAAATTCTGGACAAATCGCCGGTAATAACTAGCCATACCCAAGAAACTTCTTACCTCGGTGAGATTCTTAGGCTGCTTCCATCTGTATGGTTTCTACTTTTGAAGAGTTCACTGATAACCCTTTCTCAGAAATAATGTGTTCTAAAAACATTACTTGCTTTAACCAAAATTCACATTTACTAAACTTCACATATAATTTGTGATCTCGTAACAATTGCAAGGTAATCCGTAAATGCTCTTCATGCTCTTCTATACTCTTGGAATAAATCAGTATGTCATCAATGAACACAACCACAAATTGATCTAAATAAAGTCTGAACACGTCATTCATGAGACGCATAAATGCAGCAGGTGCATTAGTTAATCCAAATGGCATCACTACAAACTCATAGTGCCCATATCGTGTTCTAAAAGTTGTTTTATGAATATCCTGCTCCTGAATTCTGAGTTGATGGTATCCAGACCTTAAGTCAATCTTGGAAAAATAATGAGCTCCAGACAGTTGATCAAATAGATCATCAATTCTTGGAAGTGGGTACTTGTTCTTTATAGTTAATTGATTCAATTGTCGGTAATCTATGCATAATCGCATAGATCCATCTTTTTTCTTCACAAATAATACTGGAGCACCCCAAGGTGAGGTACTAGGTCTAATAAATCCCTTTTCTATCAGTTCTAACAACTGTCTTTTCAATTCCTTCAATTCTTCCATTGACATCCTGTATGGTGTTCTTGAGATTGGTGTAGCTCCCGGCACTAACTCAATCGAAAAATTCACTTCTCTATTAGGTGGTATGCCAGGTAATTCTTCAGGAAAAACGTCTACAAATTCTTTTACCACTGGAATATCACCCAATCCCGTGATATCTTGATTCAGTACCATTACAGAAGCCAAGTACCCTTGACAACCTTTTCGTACTAACTTACAAGCCTTAATTGCTGAGATTATCGGTATTCTTCTAACATGGGGTTTATCAAGAGTCATAGAACAATTTTCCTTTCCTAGAAATGTGACCCACCTTAATTGGCAATCTAAATTGGCATGGTATTTAGATAACCAATCCATCCCGAGGATCACATCATAATCCCACATTTCCAAGCATATCAAATCACCATATAAATTGTGTCCATCACATAAAATCTGACTATCAGGATAATATTCCTTAAGCTTTTTACCCTCACTCAAAGGTGTTGCCACTTCCAATTTTGTAGACAATAAGACTGGTTGTATTTCCAAAGACTTAGCAAAATTATAGCTAATAAAGGAGTGTGTAGCTCCTGAATCAAATAGTACATGTGCAAGTTTTGAGTTTACTGTTAGTGTACCTTCAATCAGTCCGCCTTCTTGCGAGGATTCAGGTTCTACCTCCTGAATTGCTTGTATTCTTCCTTGTTTAGTTTGCCTTGCTTGAGGATTTGGTTTGGCTGACATGTTCTTGATTTTCGGACACTCCGAAATGCGATGTTGATTACTTCCACACTTAAGGCATGCTCCCAACCTACGCCAACAAACCTCTGCTTTATGCCCTTTAACATGACAATGATTACACACTTCCTTATTGCCACTTGGAGCTTTCCCTGTCTTCTTTCCAAATTGTTGCACTTTTGAGGTATTTCCCGACTCAAATTTTCTCTTTCGATCCTCTCCTGACCTTCCTTTAATTTTGTCCACCATTTCATTAGCAGCTTCTACAGCCAGAGCTCTTTTGACCATCTCTACATACGTAGTGATCAGATGAGGAGTTAACTGCATAATATAGACAGGACGTAGTCCATTCATGAACCTCTTGGCCTTTAACTTATCCGTGGCTATGAGATGTGGAGCATATTTAGATAATCGAGCAAATTGAGCCTCATATTCAGATACTGACATTCTAAGTTGTTTCAGATTAGAAAATTTAGTGGCTTTCTTTTCCTGGACAACTTCAGAAAAATACTGATCATTAAACAATTCTACAAACTCATCCCAACTCATTTGACTTGGATCTTCTAATGTTGAAGTCACGGTGTCCCACCATGCTCTAGCATCCCGCTCCAACTGAAAAGTCACTAATCGAATCTTTTCTTCTTCCATGCACTTAATTACTCCAAATATCCTTTCAATGTCCTTTAACCAATTCTCAGCCTCATCCAGGTTAGTACTCCCTGAAAATCTTGGAGGATCTAAACTTCGGAAATCCCTGAATAAGCTTGTTCCATTATGGCTATTAATCTTCGCTACCATCCTCATTACTCGAGTTAAGTCATGTATTGAATTTTCCATTTTCTTCCAACTAGCATCACCTCCGTCCATGACAATATTAGATAATAATCTGAAACATCCAATAGAACATACATTAATTTTCACATCCATACTACTTGCATTCATCACATATACGCATTTCAAATTGCATAACACTTCATTTCATTCATTAGTCAACTAAGTACATCATAGCATGTCATTACAATTCACAACTATATCACTACAGTCTCCTTCATCCAACTTTCGACATTACAAAAACACACCTTCATCAACCTCTTACTTCCCACACACATGGAAGTTTCATACATACAACTAACATTTACACAAAAGGAGAGGTTTTCAAAAAAGTGAGTTGTCTATCCATAATTTCTAATTTCCGGTCAAATCTATAACCGGTTCTGCGGGCGGTGGTTGCTGTTCTTCTGCCGCTCCATAATGCAACTCCCTCGCGGCATTGGTCATCTCCACCCAATACCCCTCGATCTGATGGAATAGCATTTCTTGCCCCAGCTTCAGACCATTCAGATCATTCATGATCTGGTTCATAATATCCAATGAAACATGTGGATTTCCCGCCAAGAAAGCGCTTGCCGTCAGATTTAATACTTCCTCTTTGATCTGTAAGTGGGTTTCTCTCTGTGCTTGAGCATATAGTTCTAGGTCCTGACATAGCATTTCCATGGCTGCTACCAACCTTTGTTGAGCACTCATGTTCATTCTGAAATAATTAACAGGTTTAGCATTCACATGATTAGAAAAATCATGCTAACTAATCCCATGTTTCTACCCCAACTCACTGGTTATCCCTAGGTTTTATCGTACTAAAGCTCTGATACCAATTTAATCTGTCACGTTCTAGCAAAACTACATTTATCGAATATGACAGATTTTATGCACGACGAGTAACACACGGTTTGTTCATACCAACTAAGTTTGCGGAATTATTACATGATACTCCTCATTTTAGTCTGAATGAGGATCAAACAAAAGTAATTATAATCTTATTACATTCTCACTCCTAATACAAGAAAACAAAAGATAGTTGCACGGCACTTCTGGATATAGGGTGGTTCTCTCAGCACTTAATTCCCCCTTAAGCAGTACCACCATCGTGTTCACCTGAAACATTGAATTGAATGAGCTAACTAGCCCAGTAGGATTCAACTTTTCTAAAAGGATTCAGACATAAATATATCCAAGGTAGAATGAGTAAAGATCACTAACATGGTGTGTTCCAAAAACGAAGACACGAGATCATTCAATAACATGTGTTGAACAAGCACAATGTTGGAATTAGAATCAATATTTCAGAATGATACTTGAGTTCATAATCAAAAACAATATTACACGCACAAGTATGACATGATGACCAATCAAGCACGAATTGATGCATGCCAACATCCACGATGTCCTTATCGCCCCCGCGCGGCCACTGACGAATTCAGGTGCTCTCCCCAGGACTGAACCAGCCCTTATTTGCTAGGCATTTTTCTCGAATGAGTTCCAAGACTCACAAAGTGTCATCATCACACACTTATCCTTGTAATGAATCAAGGTATACAAGGATTCACTCATGAATCACACACAAGAATTAAGGAACTCTGTTCCTTCACTAGTTCAGAATTTACGAATCTTACGAGAACAATTTTGTTTGGAACTTTGAAGAAATGGTTCCTATTGAAAGAGAGGTAACATGACTGATTTTTGTAAGGGTTTAGGTAATAAAAACTACCAAATTTAAGTGGTCTATTGGTTGGAACAATTTGGTAAGATTTATAACAAGAAACAGAGTAAAACAAGTGCTAGAAATAGCTTCCTGTCAATGTCTGTCGACAGGCAGAAGGGTGCTGTTGACAGGGGCTGAAAACCAGTGACAGAACTGAAGTTCTGTTGGTGCCTGTCGACAGCAAGGGATGTGGCTGTCGACAGCAACCTACAGATAGTGGTTTTCTGGTTCTGGAAATGGATTCCTGTCGACAGCAAGATGGTCGTCTGTCGACAGGTCTTGCACAAACCTTCAGAAATGGTTCTAAATCAACTATGAATGGTACTAACAAACTCTTCTATCATTCCTAACATGATTAGGACTTAATCCAAACATAATTTTAGCCTCAAACATGAAGCTATCATGACAAGAGAATGAAAGATAAAAACATGTAATGTTGTTCATATGGTTGATCTTTCAAGAAGACAAACTGAAAGGAGAGTTCAAGGAAAATGGATTGGAAAGTCTTTCTCTTAAACTCTCTTCTCTTTTTCACTAAACACTTGTCAAGTTCACACACTTAAGACCTCCATGACCTTTCAATAAATCAATTTTATAACAAGAAAGAACCATCATGGTTCTGTCTACATTACTCAAGAGTACTGATAAAACTCCAGATTTTTGGATCAAGTTAAGAAAGGAAGGAACAATCTATGAACTCTCATGGATTACATGTTGGAGAATATAGTTCTATCATCAACATATTCTCATAATTTACAGAGTAATAGACACAAAGTAGATTCATTTCAAACAATGAACCCAAAGGTGAAAAGTAAGAGAATTAAGAATTAAATCCTACCTTTATGACTAGCACAATCTTCTCCTGATGTTAAATTCCCAAAACCCAACGTATAGTAGTTGAGGGAGTAGCCAACAATGAAGAAAGAGTAGCCAAATAGCCGAGTCCTCCCAGGTTTGCTTCACCAGCTTTCACCACATCCCCTGCAGTAGTTCTAACGCCAGCTAGAGCAAGGACAAGGGTGCAATCGCAGAGATAATGGCTCCAGCTGTGAAGTCTACTCAACAATCTTGTAACAAAGCAGCAGCATAACGGAAGGGAGTTCCAGAAAACTGGTTACAAAGCAGGTTGGAGGATATTTATAGCCCCAAAGACTTCCATGCACAACGACAGGTCGATGGCTAATGTGTCACGGTAAGAATCTTTTAAATCTTACCCCAACACGTAGCCCATGCAGCTTTTACCTTGGCTACATGCATGCAATAGCAATAATAACCCATTTCCCAAGTGTGGTGGCTCTTTAAGAGCCTTACACGTACCTCACCAGGAAATTCCCAAAAATGTCTTACCGTAAATACCCCAAAATTCAGCTGGTCCAATGATTACTATGCAAACACATCTAAATGGTGTCCATTTGAGTTCAAATTTCAACCATAACTTATTGTAATGGTTTTACAAATTGTAGTAATTTTAGTTTAATTTTTAGATTTTATTTTACAGTAGGTGAAAAATCACCTGAAAAATGGTCGCATCGACTTAATCTCGAAATCTGTACGTCGAAAATTCGGATAATTACATTTCTGAGTTCTCCACATTTTTCTGGAAATTATGGTGGTCTCATATTTTTATTTCGTTGTCGTTTTCCAGTGTCGCCCTGTGGGAGCGCGCACTTCAATGTACGACATTAGGGTAATGTTCGGTACCATTTATTATACACAAATATCAAAATTTCTAATTTAAAACTAATGCTTAAATCAAATAACTTTGTTACACATGGTTTTTCAATAAAAAAAATAAAAATTCTGGGGTGTTACAGTCAATGAAGCTTTAACTGATGAATCTTGGATAATAGCCATGCAAGATGAACTAAATCAGTTCAAGAGAAACCGAGTATGGTCACTTGTTCCTAGATCATCCAATCATTCAATTATTGGCACCAAGTGGGTGTTTAGAAATAAACTGGATGAGTCTGGAGTAATCTTAAGAAACAAGGCCAGACTGGTAGCTCAAGGCTATTCCCAAGAGGAAGACATAGATTTCGATGAAACCTATGCATCTGTGGCTAGACTTGAGGCTATTAGAATTTTACTTGCTTATGCATCTGCATTAGATTTAAAATTGTTTCAAATGGATGTCAAATCTGCCCCTTTTAATTGGTTTTATTAAGGAGGAAGTGTATGTTGAACAACCTCCAAGTTTTGGTGACACCGAATTTCCAAATCAAGTATTTAAACTCCATAAGGCTTTATATGGTTTAAAGCAAGCACATAGAGCCTGGTATGAAAGGCTCAGTACGTTCTTATTAGATCATGGTCTCACTAGAGGTCAAGTAGATAGTACATTATTTATAAAATCTAAAGTCAAACATATACTACTTGTGCAAATATATGTAGATGATATTATTTTTGAATCTACTGATGAATCTCTTTGCAAGTACTTTGAAAAGCTAATGCAGGGAGAAGTTGAAATGAGTATGATGGGGGAGCTAAACTACTTCCTTGGATTGAAAATCAAGCAAGGGAAGGAAGGCACCCACATCTGTCAAGACAAGTACACCAAAGAACTGTTAAAGAAATTTGGATTTGAAGGTGCAAAGCCATTGTCAACGCAAATGAGCACATCAACCATAATGGACAGTGATCAAAATGCTGAAGTTGAATATATTGCTGCACACAACTCCTATGGATAAAGCAACAACTTGAGGATTTCGGCATACATATCAAGTCAATTCCACTACTGTGTGATAATACAAGTGCCATAAACCTCACCAAGAATCCAGTGCAACACTCAAGGACTAAACACATTGAGGTTAGATATCATTTCATTCGAGATCATGTAGCTAGTGGTAATTTAGAAATTTCTTTTATAGATACAAATGGTCAATTGACAGATATCTTCACAAAAGCCCTACCGGAAGAGAGATTTACATCTCTTAGAAGGGAATTAGGGATGTGCAATTTGTGAAAAGATTTCTGTATCTAAATTGGCATATAATTTTTTCAGATTATAATGAAATTTTCTCTCTCTCTCTGGCATTAAGCAAAACTCAGCTTATTCACTTTATTTGACCACTATTGCGTTAAAAGTAGTTTGACTCGTCAAACTCTTTTATCGCTTTCTGCCGTTACCTTTTGGCGCCTCCTTTTTCGATAAAGTATTATTAATTAGTCAAATTGTTGTGGGAACGATTCATCTCCCACCTTTACCCTTCTCCTTTATCTGTTCGCCCAAAGCCGATGCCCTAACGATTCCGGCATCGACTCTCCGCAAGATTTGAAGCCTTCTCTTCTTCCCGCGAAGAATCCCTTGAGGGCTTCCATCCCTTCCATCATCTCCCTCCTCCAGAACCTTTTCTCCACTCTACCCATGGCCGCTCCAGCAATCTCCGGAAGTGTAGGGGGCTACAGTGCTGAGTATTTGTCCCATGAGCAGCAGGAAAGGTTTACATTTGTCAAGACAAAGGTTTGCGGAAATAAAGCAGTGGATGTATCAAATCTAGAGAAGAATGGCATGAGCAGTATAGTAGAAACATTGAGAAGGATGCAATGGATGGATATTGCCACCTTCACCGAGGTAAGCTATCCCGACCTGGTGAAAGCATTTTATGTTTGTCTAAGGTCAGAGGCGGATGGATCCCTTGTCTCATCTGTAAAGGGTATCCAAATTAAAGTAGATCGTGAGCTTCTGCACATGTTGTTTGGGGTGAAGACTTCTGGACACAGTGGAGTTCACACAGTGAACGATCAAGCTAAGGGTCTTGGCATTATAGGTCCAGGTTTCAGGCTGAGAGACGGGAAATTAGATATAAATCAGATGACCGCATTCAACCGTCTACTTCATTTTATTATCTGCCAAATCATGGTTCCCCGCAGTGCCACCTTCTCAACTTGCACCAGGGCAGATTCGGATATGATGTTCTGGGTAATCCAGCAAAAGGAGATTAACATGGCCGAAGTCATGATGGAGAGAATGAAGTTTGCCCATGATCAAATCTGGGATACAAAGAGCAGGTTGAATATCTCATTGCCCTATGCTCATCTTCTTACCAAGATATTCAAACATTTTGGAGTAAATCTATCTGGGGCAGTTGTGGAAAAGATGGGCCAGTCTATAAGGTCCAGAAACCTAAAGAAAAGTGGATTCTCAGTGCAGAATGGGATATGGACCAAGACCTTTGTGGCAGAGGGAGAGGCCATCATTGGAGATGTTCCAGAAATTCCAGAAGAAGCAGTAGATCCTCCAGCAGAATTAGGGGTAGAATCAGTAGCAGTAGATCAAGCAGTAACAGAACCTGCAGTGGAAGATCAAGCACAGACTTCAGGATCACCTGTTATGGAGGTTGACTCTCATCCTCCAGAAACTCCAATGGAAGAAGCAGTAGCAGGTGTGGCAGATCCCTTGCCCACCTCCAGAGTTGCCTCTATTCTAAGAGAAGTGTTGGATTCCTTTCCTTCCACCTCAGTCACTTCAGAAATAGGTGGACTTACAGAGACAGAAGCTATGGCACCAGGCCATATTGAAAGATTCAATGCAGAAAATATAATTTTTGAGGAGCCAACAGTTGCGCAAAGGGAAGTAGTGATGGATGAAGCTCCTACTGAGGGGGAGCAAATTGCAAGTGTGTCTCAAGTATCTACTTCTGTGGCCGAGGGTCACATTGAAATGGAGGAAGCTCCTAGCCAAGTGGAGCCAATTGGAAGCGAGCCTCAAATGTCAGAATCAGTGGCAGAAGGCCACAGTGAGGACATTGTTTTGGAAGAAGCTCCCACTCTAGGAGAACAAGAAAATGTTGTTAAATCTGCTCCTATTCAGGGGGAGCAAGAGCTTGGTACAGAAGAAGCACCATCACAGGGGGAGCCCATTGAAAATGCCCCTGTAAATAAAGGACCTGCTACAGGTCATGGTGAATTTGAGGAGCCAATCACTCAGAAAAGTAAAAGCAAAAGAGTGGTTCACCGAAGGCAAAGAAAGAGTCACAGAAAAGTAAATTTGAAGCCTATTATGGAAATGTTAAAGGCTCAAGGAGATATTTTATCATCAGTTCAGTCCAGTGTTCAAGGCATCCTTGCCAGTCAAGCAACCGCCACTTCTGAACTGTCTTCAGTCCGAAATGCTATGAGGTGGTTCAACAAGGAATTGTCAGAAATGAAGACCATGCTATCAGCAAATTCCAGGACAGGTGGACCTTCTTCTTCTGCTACTCAGAGCAGACCAGCAAATGTTCCTCGGCCACCAGGGCCTCCTGCTCAAGAGTCAGGGCCATCTGGGCCATCAGTGCAAGCTCTAGGGCCATCTGGGCCATCTCCTCAGGAGTCAGGGCCATCTGGGCCGTCTGCAGTTGCCAGAGAAGGTCAAGAAAAAGGGAAAGAGCCAATAGCAGCCACCAAGGCCCCTGTCACTTCTACTCTTGCAACTCCAATCCTCTCCTCACCTTCATCTTCTTCTACAGCTCCTCCAGCACCACCAACCTTCAAACACCCTATGCCTCGCACCCAAACCTCATCCTCTCTCATTCCATCTCAACCTTCCTTCTCTCCCACTCCTCTCAAACCTCAGCTCCATCATCACCCTCACCTTCTTCACCTC
Source organism: Colocasia esculenta (assembly GCA_014218235.1). Lineage (NCBI taxonomy): Eukaryota > Viridiplantae > Streptophyta > Magnoliopsida > Alismatales > Araceae > Colocasia > Colocasia esculenta. The sequence goes on from CM024762.1 coordinate 120,114,370, forward strand.
TCGCTGAAACTACTCCAGTTCACCCATATACCTCTTTCAATCCCAAACATCTCTTCTATCCTCCTACTCCTCCTTCTTCTGTCACCCTCATTCTGGACAAACCTCAAATTGGCAGTGTCTTTGACACTAATCTTCCGGATGACTTTGAGAAAAGTACCCTCCTCTCCATTCTATCCATTGCCACTCATGTCCACAGGACTGATCCTCCCAGTCCTGCCAAGAAAAAGAGGAAACATTCATCCTCTGTCAGCCTCCCCTCCTCACCATTATTTCCTCCTCTCTGGTACTCTCTCACCCTTGAACCTCAGAGAAGACCCATCTATAGAGAATACCTTCAAAAATGTATCCTTTCCACTATCTATGGTATTCCTTTCCTAAACCTCTCTGAGCATCTCAACATTGTTCTTCCTCTTTGCCAGCTGTCCCACCCTCAAAAATCCAAAATCTATGAGGGCACTGAGTTCAAGACTGAAGAGCAGTGGGCCAACGTCAAGGGCAACAAGTCTCAGTATTTCAAATACTTGACTGCCCGTGCAGAAACCCTATCCCATAGAGATCACCCACTCACTCTTTCTGAGTGGTTCATTCTTCAGCATAAGACCTCTTGTGGACCATTCATTCTGAAAGAGATCAGGATAGCCAAGAATTTCCAGTTGTACAGTGATTTCTGCTACCTGAACAAGCTGCCTGAAGTCCAGTTCTACAAATTTCATTCAGCCATAGTGATGCTGCGATCAGAACATCCAATAAATCTTCCCCTCTAAGTGGATTTTGCACACCTCCAAGTTGACTCTCCAGTTCTTCTGCCGAAGCTACACTCCTTAGTGTTTGACTCAGATGCAGGCTCCCATGCCTTTGATATATTTGCTAAGCAGATGGGCAGAATGTTAGCTAAGCAGGTAGAATGCCTTCCTTTTTGCGGTTTATTTTCAGAGAATACCACTCTCGCCGCATTTCCTCCCAAGTCTTGGGTCCACTCATTTCTGAGTGTGAAAGGCTTTCTCCCTCCGCATGGGAAACACTCTATAAGGAATCCCATCTTCAGTTGCAAGCTATCAACAGTTCCTTGTTCAGACAAAATAAGCCTATTCTATCAGCAGAAGCCTTCTTGGATCTCAACTCCATAAATCCAATTCAAGAGATATATGTTCAGTGGGCAGCCAGATATACTGCCTTCTATGCCTTAAAGAAGGATCTTCTTGATCAGAAGATTTTCTATCCAATCTCTCTGGATAGATTTCTCCATCGTGCCAGTTTTGGAAAATGCACCTACTTCAGATTCATACTGGACAAAGATCAGTATGGAGAATTCCTGGATCAGCAGCAGCAACTTTACATTCAAAGAATGATTCCAACCATGGGCTCTTCCTTTTCAGTTGCTCCTGGTGTTTTCCACCAACTTTTTGAAGATATGGAGATCAAGGCATGGGCTGTCATTTCACAGCATGCCTCTCTTTTGTCTCCTTTGTATTATATTGCTCCTAATTAATACAAATCTTTCTCTCTTCTTTGTCTCATAGACTATCTTTTTGCTTATTGACAAAAAGGGGGAGAAAACTAAAGCAACTCTGAAAAACATGTCTGTTTATTTATGATGTTTAGTATATTTTGTCATCATCAAAAAGGGGGAGATTGATGACCAAACCTTCCCCATATAAATTAATTCACTTATTTATATATTAATTTTGATGATTAACAAAACAATACTAATGAATTACTTGAGCCTTGAGGACAGGAAATAAAAGTAAAAGGAAGTTCAAGACAATCAGGTAAAACTCTCACTTCATGTTTTTCCCAAGTCATTACATCGACTTCTTCATACACGATAACGATTTATTAAGACATCGGTTTCTTTGTAAATTATAAAAACGTGCTAAGTCGTCGCAACGATTTCTTAAGTTATTATAACGATTTCTTAAGACCTCGTAATGATTTGCTCGTCGCAACGATTTCTTAAGTTGTCATAACGATTTCTTAAGACCTTGGAACGATTTGCTCGTTGCAACGATTTCTTAAGTTGTCATAACAATTTCTTAAGATCTCGTAACGATTTGCTTGTCGCAACGATTTCTTAAGACCTCGTAAGGATTTGCTCGTCGCAACGATTTCTTAAGTAATCACATCGATTTCTGTATTATTCATAACGATTTCTGTATTGTTCATAACGACTTCTGTATTGCTCATAACGATTTGCTTACCACAACGATTTCTTAAGTAATCACATCGATTTCTGTAGAACTCATAACGATTTCTGTATTGTTCATAACGATTTCTGTATTGTTCATAACGACTTCTGTATTGCTCATAACGATTTGCTTACCACAACGATTTCTTAAGTGATCACATCGATTTCTGTAGAATTCATAACGATTTCCTTCTTGATCACAACAATTTACTTACAGTAATGATTTGGTAAGTAATCACATCGATTTCATAAGTGTTTATAAAGATTTCATTATTATGATTCAATGATGCTCTGTCATAACGATTTGCCTACCAACTGATAACGATTTCATAAGTCATAAAGGCATCGGCTTTATTCATATCGATTTGATTGTTATTTCAATATAATACTCTTAATATGCGTTGAATAGTCAAAGTCGTATCTCATCTGTTTGACTGCTATGCATTCAATGTACTCTGAACGTATCTCTCATGCATGCAGACGATATCTTCCACTATTGTGCTATTCTGTCTTCATCTTTATTTTGACAGAAAGGAGCTTTGCTAAAACTAGCAATATCTTTTCCAACTGTGACTAACAATCAACGACAGCCCTAGCTGTCTCCTATTTATTATTGATATGCTTGCAGATACCTGACAAGATTTATCTGTACAAACGTTGGACACAAAAGATACAAGATATCAGAATATTTCTTTGGCGTGTACTAAAGGATAAAAGACTGAAGATCAGAAGCTTCCTTGCAGACCAGTCTAACGTACACCAGAATAAGAGACAACGGATCTTTAACGTTCAAATTTCAAGTAGAAGCTTAAATACAAGACTACAAGACTGTGAAGACAGACTTTTTTGAATAGAACAACATTCTGTGATAGAGAATTGCCAATCCTTCAAGTCTTCAGTAGTTTAAACAAGAGCGAGGCACTCCTTCCCAATACATCTTAGCTCTTTAGCTCTCTGTGTTGAAAAAGAAATTCCTGTGAGAGCCAGTGAAGTCTTTTGAGAGAAACCAGTGTCAAAATCCTTTCTCTCTCGAGGCTTGTTTGCTTCAGATTGTAGCTGTTTGAGCTAGTTCCTGAAGCCTGTTCTTGTGCCTACTTTTATTAGTTTTTATTCCCTTTGGTTGCGAAGGAAGACCTGGTGGTATCCAGGGAGGATTTATTCCCTTCTGTGTGAAGGAAGACCTGGTGGTATCCAGGGTGGTTTTATTCCCTTCGGTTGTGAAGGAAGACCTGGTGGTATCCAGGGTGGTTGTATTCCCTTCTGTGTGAAGGAAGACCAGTTGAGGCTGGGTGTAAGGATCCGTGAGGGGGATAGTACCCTTGATAGTGATATCCTGAGGTATTGCTCAGGGACTGGACGTAGGTCTCCTGTGGAAAGGAGTTCCGAACCAGGATAAAATCCTTGTGTCTTGTGGCTGTGTTGTTTGTGCGCTTGCTATTTTCATTCACTCTAACTCTAACCTTCGTTTAAGTTGTTGTGTAATCTTTTAGTGAACAGGTATCAATCTAAGATCAAATTTTTATTAACCCATTCACCCCCCCTCTGGGCTAGCTAGCTGGGCAACATGTTTTAGATCCGTCATTTGAACACCCTTTACACTTCTGTTAGGTTAATTAATTTAGATTTCTTTTTTTCCATTTTGACATTCTTTAGTGGTTTCATTTCATTCAAAGTATATGAAATTAATAGTAATACTGACCTGGGGGGCTGGCTGTGAGGGGCGTACTCCCTGCATGGCTGAGATCAACTGCTGAACCATATCGCCGAAGTGCGTCCGTAGCTCTTCCCGAATGAGGGTTCTAATCTCCTTACACCACTGATGGGCGGTGCAACAAATGAACTCACGTATGCTGGAGGAGCGGCCGAACTCGCATATGAGGACAACACTGGAGTAGTATCTAGGCTGTCCCCAAAGCCGTACACTCGACCCTTCCTCGGCCCTCCCACTGCGTCGACCCAAGCCTCCGGATCCAAGTCTGGCTAGGGAGTGCCCTCTGCATAGCGATCCGCCATCGTCCTGTCATAGGTCTCCTGCAGAACAAATTAAAACTAAATTATTGAAAACAAATTATTTTAATATCTTAATTGAATTAAAATTTATAGCTTGACTTACAGCAATTGTGCGAGCACTCTCGCTGACATAGTCATCCGTCCCCTTCCGCTTATGAGTCCGATCAAATAACTCGCGAAAAGTAGGGGCACGCTCGAGCTCGTGATGCTTACAATTCAACAAAATTAGTTAGTTTCACAATAATAATCAATGTATTAAGCAATTGAACAATAATATGCTTACCAATTTTTGGCTGTAGGTCGCATAAGATACGGACCCACTAGTATGCACATTCTTCTCCGGATGAGTTGATCGGTTATGTTTTGCCGCCTGTGACCGCTCCTGCCATGGTCCAGTAGCCCAACGCTCATAAAGGGACTCCCAATAGTCCCTCCTCAGCCAAACAGGGCCGTAATCCAGCCAAGCCATAGGATCCCGGTTGCATGTGGTCTTCATTGCCTTGTCCCGGGCCTCCCACATCGACTTTCTTAAATTAGTCTGGGTAGTAGACTCCCAGACAGCTCGAGCTCGAGGGAGATCCTCAGGTCTCGTGAACGTGTACCTCCGCTGTAAAGAAATAAAATTACTCAACTGTTTGCACTAACAGAGATAGTAATTAAATAAATGACTTCAAATCAGTAAAAATTAATAATACCATGAACATGTCAAATAATAAATCTCGGACGGGCACCGGGATCTTTCTCCATGCATCCACTGGTCCTGGAATATGTGCGAGGACCAGCGTCGTAATATAGCGGGAAGCAGAACCGGGATCTATCTTCCCCCTGCAATTGCACATTAATTTTGTACATGAAATGTATAACATAAATAAAAATAAAGTAAGTTTGAAGTGACCAAGTTTACCCTGAGATCCAACATGGCTGCCGTCCTGGTAGTTGAGGCCCCTCCTCATCCGCTGCTGGATGCTGGCTCTCCACCTCTGTTGAAAACAATTAAGTACACTATTGTTGTATAAATTGGAAGAAAAGAAACATACTAATCTATGGAAACATACATGTACCTGGTGGTGAGGAAGAAAGGAAAGGTGGAGCTACTCGCGTGGTCGACGGGGAGGCGGTCCCTGCAAAATTATATACACATTAGAAAATATGAATTTAAATTAAACAATAATATATAGAGTTTTGTGTTTACATATACGTATACTTGTCGCCGGGACGATCGGCGTGGACGGGGAGGCAGTCCCTACATAATTGTATGTACGTTAGATCTCGTGAATTTAATATGAACAATAATATGTAGAGTTTTGTGCGTACATATGCATATACCTGTCGCCGGGATGACCGGCGTGGACGGGGAGGCAGTCCCTGCAAAATTGTATGTACGTTAGAAAATATGAATTTAATATGAACAATAATATAAAAACTCTTGTGTGTACATATGCATATACTTGTCGTGGACGGGGACGCGGACCCTCGGCCTATGGACGTGGAAACCGTCCGACTCCGTCCTCCACGTACCATATCTCTATTGAGATAAATAAAGATATAACATGTCATCAGCACTCAAATTTGAAGTAGCTATTGAATAACATATAATTAGCAACAACACGAAGTTCTTACAAAATGTAGGGTATATTATCTATATTCATCATCAAATGCTGAAGATATGTTTAATTCAGCGTCATCTTCATCATCATCCTCGAATTCGTCCTCATCATGCCGGGACTCTTCCTCCACATCAGACTCCACCTCCCGCTCAAGGGCATTTAGGTCAACTTCTTCCTGTTCGTTATCCTTATATAAGCAAATTGTTTCATTTATATCATCAACACTGAACTGCGTAGAAGCCGCCAACTCTCGTGTGTCACTCCGATCTGATTGGAAAAAATTGTCATTAACACCTTCGAGGTCATCATCAGCCTGGAGAAGCTCATACTCAGGGAATAGCCTTGATTTCACTCTACATGCATCCCACCAATCTCTCAATTTGAGGGATGAATAATTTGAATAATAAACTTGTTGGGCTTGTGCTGCCAGAATGAATGGCTCATACGTACTCAACTTAGACTTATACTTGACATCGACAATCCCATATGTTGTATCATTACGAATAGAGGTCAGATCAAACCAATGACACTTGAAGAGAATTACATTGTTATCTTGTCCCAAAAATCGCAGTTCAATGACTTCTTCGAGAATGTCATAATAGTCTATTTCATTTTCATTGTAGGCACTTCCCTTCACACATACACCGCTGTTCATCGTAGATTTATTCCGTCCATAATCCCTCGTGTGAAATCGGTATCCATTCACAATGTAGCCTGGATAGATGCGTACAATCTTCGAGGGTCCATAACTGATCTCTTGTACTCTTGAATCAGTAACCAAACCTTGTTCAACCTATTATTAAAAAAAGGGACAGACAATGACAAATTATGCCAACTAAGTATGCATAAGAGCATAACACTTATGCTTCAAAATATTTAGACACTTACTCGAGATCTTAACCAAGTAGGAAAAGACTTCTCTCGTTCCTTTTCAACCTGCACGTCAGTCAGACATGGATTCTGTTGCAGTATGACCGAGTCAAACTCTCTGCAATGTAAATGTCACACAACCTCTAAGTTCTGCAGTATTGCTCGCAAATGATGTATTTCATTAGTGTTGAGAGCTTACTCAATGTAAGGGTCTAGTTCTGCGCAATTCATAAATATGTAGATCTCCGCAGCTACCAACTCCTTGTCTTCGAGTGCGTGAGTAGAAGAATATCCAAATGCTCGCCTGGGACACTTGAACACAGAAAGTCGGTCAGACACATTAGAATCTCCACCATCATCATTACGTGGAGGTTGAGTGCGTCGGGTTCGGATCTCTGTGTCAAAGTACATCGAACAAAACTTCGATATCTCTTCAATAAGGTACGTCTAGGTAATGCAGACCTCAACTTGTGCTTTGTTGTGAACTTTCATCTTAAGATCGTGCATCCACCTACGACAATAATTCAAATGAATACATATGAAATATAAAAGATCGTCGTAATGTGAATAAATTGAGACATAGGAATATACCTCTCAAACGGATACATCCATCGAAATTGTACTGGTCCTCCGACCCTAGCCTCATATGGTAAATGGATGATCAGGTGCTCCATTGAATCAAAGAATGCTGGAGGAAATATCTTCTCTAATTTGCAGACTGTTGTATTATATTTTGCTCCATATTTTGCAAGTCATGAAGTCTGAGTTATGATGCAGATAAAATCCTGAAGAATTGACTCAACTCAGTCATTGCTCCCCATATTTGCTTCGACAACAACTCACGAAAAGCAAGTGGCATCAGTCTTTGCATGAAAACATGGCAGTCATGGCTCTTCATTCCGTATATTTTCCCTCGTTGACATTTACACAATGGGCAATATTCGAGACATATCCATCCAAAAATCTCAATTGCTTCAACCATTGCAACACTTCCTTAATCTGTCTAGCCCCAAGCACATATGAAGCTTTAGGTTGCACCACTTTTCCACTAACATGCTGTAGCTCTAGTTCTAGACGTCTGCAAAGTACTTTCAAATCCATTCGTGCCTTGACGTTATCCTTCGTTTTGCCTTTGACATCCATAACTGTGTTGAACACATTATCAAAAACATTCTTCTCTATATGCATGACGTCCAGGTTATGTCGTATCAAAAGTGTTGACCAATAAGGCAATTCCCAAAATATGCTTTGCTTCACCCAATTGTGATCCTTCCCAAAGTCGGGGATTTGTCGGGTACTACCAGCCAGTTGTGATACAGTCGGTAAGTTCTGGACTCGTCTCGCCATGTTTCCACCAGACACCCGTTCCATATCTACCTCCTCCATCACAATTGTATTTTTCATAAAAGAATCCTTTTGCTTTGGAAAGGATGGTCACTCGGTAGAAACCGACGGTGACAATCGAACCAACATGATTTTCCCCCAGATTTCAATACGATTGATTTAGAATCCTCCATGTAATAAGGACATGCCAACCTCCCATGTGTGCTCCAGCCAGATAACATGTCGTACACTGGGAAGTCACTTATTGTCCACATTAATACAGCCTTCAAATTGAAGTTCTGTTTTTTGGATGCATCATAAGAGAGAACCCCATCTGACCATAACAATTTTAGTTCATCAATCAACGGTCTGAGATATATGTCTATATTTTTTCCTGGACTTTTTGGACCCGGAATCAGCAATGAAAGGAACAGATTCTCACGCTTCATGCACATGCCTGGAGGAAGGTTATACGGTGTTAGAAATACTGGCCAACATGAGTAAGATGCCACCGAGCCTCCGAATGGATTGAAACCGTCTATGCATAAACCCAGCCGCACGTTGCGTGGATCCCTTGAGAAGTAAGGATGAGTACGGCTAAAATGAGCCCAAGCTTCACCATCGACAGGATGACTCATTTCAAGATCGTCACGACGGACTCTTTCCGCATGCCAAGTCATGTGTCCAGCTGTCTTCGGGGACATGAACAACCGCTGCAATCTAGGTGTGATCGGAAAGTACCGCAATGACTTATACAGAACATCCTTATGCTTTGACTTGTCCCCTCTCTTAGGCTTGAATCTATCATGCTTACAAATACAACATGATGTCTTATCTGTATCATCTTTGTAGTACAATATACAGTGATTCGAACATGCATCAATTTTCATAAAACCAAGCCCCAGATTATTCACCATCTTCTTCGCACGGTAAAAATCAGGAGGTAACCTCTCTGATTGAGGAAGCATACTCTTGACGAGTAAGAGAAGCTGATCAAAACAACTCTCGCTCATATGAAATTCAGATTTCAAATTCAGTAGCTGCGACACTGCAGACAACCGCGTATGCTTCTCACAACCATCCCATAATGGCTCATCAGCATCTCGAAGTAATTGATAAAATCTTTGAGCTGTATCATTCGGCACTTCTTCATTTGTTTGATCTTCATGAATATTGAACTCCAGACCAGCAACATCGACAACCATGTCTACGTACGTACTTGTGGAGGTAAAATAATTAGCTGGTGCAGACGACTGAATATTCAACTCACCATGAGACGACCATAACTCATAATGGGCAACAAATCCTCTTGTATACAAATGATGCTGCACATCCCATGTCGATATCCACTTTCTATTCTTACAAGCCGAACACGGACATCGGATGTTACCCATCGGATCAACTGCTACTGATGAATTACTCAATGCAAACTGAATAAAACTGTCAACTCCGTCTTTAAACTCCTCTGTCACAACTCCATTCACTATTCCACGGTACATCCATGACCGATTCTCATAAGACATTTTTCCTACACAGATTAAATGTCATGTCATGAGTTAAAATCCAACACACCCTCACATCATTCAAGTACCATACATATGATACATACGTTATATGGAGAGTCCCAGAGCTAATGGGTGAAACAAAGTGTTGACGTAAAGATAAATGAAGAGTAAGCATACATGAATATCAAATAAATTTGAGCACTATATAAATACTTAATGGTATTGAACATTAAAAAGAACACAAAGACTATTTGTTCATACAAATCGTGATGTCTTCATATTAGGCCACCACCACTTGATCGGCTCTTTATTCACCAGCTTCTCATTAGATTTTCTAGGTTTTGAACTAACCACTGATATCTCTAAATATAGTTTGCCAAATACATCTCTTCGTACATAATGGGAAGACATAACTTTCAAAATGTCAAGTTCTTTGACACAATTATTTTCCACAAATTTTGATCAGTCTTTTCCACTAAATATGTACATACTACCACACCAACTGCGTCATAAGATTACAGAATATCGCAGTCCTTTTTCATCTTGAACAATAACAGATAATCCGCTTTTGTTTTCTAAACTTTGTCTTTCTTCTTTCCAAATAATCTTTATGATTTTCTTCATCTTCTCTTTCACCAAAAGTAAACCATCATGCAATCTTCGAATATCCATCGATAATATTTTTCATTCAAACAAACACGTACTTTGATACGTTGGACATTTTTTCTTCTTTGAGTCTAATTTCCAATCGCGAACACTCATCACTAATTAGGAAAAAAATGATAACAATTTATTCATGAGTAATTTAAAATATGAAATTAAATCATAATATGGTAAATATGAAAGAATCAATCAAATGGCTATAAATAAACATACGAATGTTGATTCTCTAACTTGCAGTGCGATGGGGGCGACACGGGTGGGGGGGAATGTTGGGGAGGGGGGGGGGGTCTTCTGTTGGGGGAGGGGGTGGTAGGGATGGGGAAGGGGGTGACTGTGGGTAGTGGCGGATCTAGAATTTTTTTTTAGTGGGGGCAATACATATACATATAAAAATATTAACATATAATATTATAAATAAACACATTATCAAAATAATTTCATTTCTATTCTATTTTTTTTTTTGTAAAACAACCAATATTCTTTTCCTTTGTTTCACAAAAAAATAGAAGGACTTGATTATGAGCATTGTTTTGGCCTCCAACATAGGTTTGTAATCTCTCTTTTTTTTTCTCAATTTGTAAATCCTTATGTGGTAAATGCATCACCACTAGTGCCACCATCCTACTCTCTAAATTTAGGTTTCATGATATAATTTAGAAAAATTGAGAACCGAAAAAATTCATTAATGACAGAATCCTAAGATTATATACATGGATACATAAGTTATACACTAGGTACACCAAAAAATTTCAAATGAAAAAAATATCGAAAGAAGGTAATATTTATTCTAAGACATGAGATAACAACACAAATAAAAGGCAGCACTATATATATCGGTGGTAGTTTAAAAATCAAAGACAACAAAAATAATGCAATTTAAAAAAATTTCAAATTTCAGTGGGGGGTAGTGGCCCCCACTGTAGATCAGCCCCTGACTGTGGAGGGAATGTGGGGGAGGGGATGGGGGGCGACAGGGGTGGGGGAATTGGGGAGAAGGGGGGGGGGACTGTGGGGGTCTCCTATTGGGGGAGGGGGTGGCAGGGATGGGGAAGGGGGTGACTGTGGGGGAAGGGAGGAATGTGGGGGAGTGGATGGGGGGCGACAGGGGTAGGGGGGAATGTGGGGGAGAGGGGGGGGGGGGGGCAGGGGACTGTGGGGGGCTGGGGGGGGTCTCCTGTTGGGGGAGGGGGTGGCAGGGATGAGGAAGAGGGTGACTGTGGGGGAGGGGGGGAATGTGGGGGAGGGACTGTGGGGAGGGGATGGGGGGTGACAGGGGTGGGGGGGAATGTGGGGGAGAGGGGGGGGACTATGGGGGGCGGGGGGGGGGGGGGGTCTCCTGTTGGGGGAGGGGGGTGGTAGGGATGGGGAAGGGGGTGACTGTGGGGGGGGGGGGGAATGTGGGGGAGGAGGGATGGGGGCGACAGGTGTGGGGGGGCTACGGACGGGAGGGGGAGGGGAGGGGAGGGGGGCCGCGAGAGAGAGGTGGGGGCTGCGCACGGGAGGGGGAGTTGATGGGGGGGCGACAGGGGTGGGGGGGCTACGGATGGGAGGGGGAGGAGGAGGGGGCCGCCGAGACAGGGGAGCGGGAGGGGAGGGGGGCCACCAAGAGGGGTGGGGGGGGGGCTACGCACGGGAGGGGTGGGGAGGGGGGGCCGACAGGGGTGCGGGGGCTACGAAGGGGAGGGGGAGGGGAGGGGGGCCGCCTAGAGAGGTGGGGGCTGCACAGGGGGGGAGGGGGGGGAGGGTCGTCGAGAGGGGAGGGGGTACGTACCGGCGGCAGTGTCTCGAAATGAAGCTCGACGGCGGCGGCGGCGGTGCAGGTGGTGCCGCTTGACGGCGGCGACAGCGCTGGTGCAGCTCGACAGCAGCGGCGGGGGGCGGCAGTGCAGCTCGACACGGCGGCGGTGGCGGAGCAGCTCTCGGCGGCGAGGGGAGAGGGAGAGAGAGAGAGAGAGAGGAGCGGCGGCAGCGCTGGTGCAGCTCGACAGCAGCGGCGGCGGCAGTGCAGCTCGACACGGCCGGCGGTGGCGGAGCAGCTCTCGGCGGCGAGGGGGCGAGAGAGAGAGAGAGAGAGAGAGAGAGAGAGAGAGGAGAGAGGAGAGAGATGAGAGAGAGGAGAGGAGAGAGAGGAGAGAGAGAGAGAGATGAGAGAGAGAGAGAGAGAGAGAGAGGAGAGGGAGAGAGAGAGAGAGAGAGGCATTTCACGAGGAGGGAGGGAGCGCGAAAGTGCGGGTTTACCGATGGATATTTTCGACGGAAATATTCCGTCGGTAAGTATCATATTTCCGACGGATATTACCGACGGAGTCTATCGGTCGGTATTTCCGACAAATATACCGACGGAAATATTCCGTCGGCATTTTCGTCGGTATTACCGACGAAAAAATTCTGTCGGAAATATCCGTCGGTAATACCGCTTTCTCTTGTAGTGTACTTATTTAAAATGCTAATCACGTATATCATTGTCCTCACATTGAGATATAAATCCTACTGTGCTAGTTTGCTCATACCTCTTCTTAACATTTCAGGTAGTGAAGATGAGAAGTATATGTCACGATGGGACTTATGCGCTGAGTGTGGAGTACACTTTAGATAGTCTTTCTTTATTCTAGTTAGTGAGAGATTAGTAATCATTGTAATTTTGTCTTTCTTTGAGAGATAGATGAGGCTAGCAGTGGAGAGTTGTCCATATTTTGACATTTAAAGATTGTAACATTCACTTATGATGAATAACAGAGTTTGATTATAGAATTGTGGGCCCTATTGCTAGTAGTCATTTGTCTATGGCTTCTGAATGCTTGTTTGTTCATCGTGTTCCCGATTAATTCCGCTGCTAAAATCGGGGGTGTGAGAAGGGGGGTTGGGGAAGTAGGGGAGAGGGGTGCAGAGGTGGGTGAGGAGGGGGAAATGGTGGTGGGGGTGCCAAAGGTGGGGGAATAGGGCAGGGGGGTCGCCGGAGGTGGGGGGAGGAGGGGGAAGCAAGGGTGGGGGGTGTCGGAGGTGGGGGAGGAGGGGGAAAACGAGGGTGGGGGCGTGGGGGGTCGCCAGAGGGGGGGGGTGGGGGGTCATCAGAGGTGTGCCGACCGTGCTTGGTTACGGTGGCCTTGGCACAGTCCGGTACGACCATGCCGCTGCGATTTGTGACGAGATGGTCAACCGTGTGTAAAACTTAACTAATTATAGATTAGTCTATCATTATCATTTAGCCCCTCAAAATATCTAAATCTTATATATTAGTCCCTATCGGAGAGACTTTTTTGCAAGATTTTAGAAGTTTGGAGGGACTAATATGATAATAACTTAATTTGAGAGACTAAAAAGAAAATATGCATATGTGTAGGGACTAAAAAATAAAAATTCTTTTAAATTTTATTTATTTAATTTGTACGTGCTTGCATGATTTTTCTATTTTCTCTATATTTTTTTTATCTTTTTCATTTTTCCCATATGTGAGTGCATGCATGTCTTCATCTACGTAAATGTTTTTCCGTGTTCATCCATGCATTTTTGTATTCATCTGATACTTGATTTAGTTTCTCAACATGAAGTTTTTCTAACTACATATAATAAACAAATTAATTGATTATGTTTTCAATAGTGAAAAATTCAAGTCCACACCTGTTGACATGGCCATTGATTAAAGTGTTTAGAGATGTGAAAATTTTAAGTCTATAGATTCAATAATTAATTGAGTTCTCCTATATGAATATGAAATCGATTATATCTTTAGTTGTATGTAAGCGACTATCCACTAGTATAATCAATTGATTTTATTTTAATATGAGAATTTCTTAGTCCAAGATATTTGTGATAATTGATTATGTGTTCTTTTGAGGTAAGTGACTAAGCATAAATTTCTTGAAAATTGATTTTGCATTTTTATGATGAGCAACATACCTTAATTTTGTTTGAATATCTTTTCTTTTTTTTAACGAAAAGGACACAGGAGCGAAAGCTAGCTAAGTGCGCTACCCCCAGCAGGGGATAACATTCTCACTCCCCTAGCCCTGCCCTACGCCTGAGATTTTATATATATCAGAAATAACATACAAATGCGGGGCATACCCCTGATCAAACAAATCACAGCAATCTAACAGACGGGAGTCCAGATTTATCAAGAACAATTGGACCTTTACAGCTGGTGGGGAAAGAGGAAGAGGAGAAAATCAATTTATGCTGAGTGTGGCAAGCATGAGTCGCTAAGGCATCAACCACTCTGTTAGCCTCCCTAAAGATATGATCGACGCCAACATGCATCTGCAGAAGTAAAGAACGAGCCAGGTTCCACCACCAGGAACACCTCCAGGACGGGCACTTGTCATGAGTAAAGGACTGGACTAGAACAAGAGAATCAGAGTACACAACTGTAACATGCAAACCATGAAGCTCAGCCAATCTCAGGCCATCGGTAAGCGCACGAACTTCACAAGCAAACTATCTCCCTGGCCATAGAAAAAACTGAAACTCAGAAGGACTTCGCCAGCTGGATTACGCAAGCAGCCTCCCCGCCACAAGGCCCCGGGTTCCCTTTGCACGCACCATCCACATTGAGACAAACACCCTGTTTGGGAGGGATCCACCTGACAATCTGTGGAGTCTTGAGTTTGAATATCTGAAGTGACAGTTAATTTGACTATCACACTATACATTTAATAATCATTCTTTCATCTATTTGAATAAGGTCTTTGATAGTCTGGCTTGAAACTATCTTCTTTATCTGAATATAACAATTACTTATCACTTAAATTTAGACTGATCGATTTCAAAAGTTATGATATGACATCTTAATGCATATATTGTAAGATCAATTTATTATGAACATTGACTTGTTATTGAACTATACAATGTCACCATATTTTTCATAGATAATCTTATCTGTCACACAAATGTTGTCATTTTACAACAAACAAGGACATGACAATACAAAGAAAAAATCTCATTTCCTTGCACGTCGCTAATTTTTCAGTTTTCATGGCAACTAATATCATTTGTCTCTGTAGCACTTGGGAACATAAAAAGGAAATGAACTCTGATATAATACCTTTATCCCGAAGATTTTTCTTACCAACTACGAAAGACTTAAAATTTTCTGCCAGTTTCTATCTTATTATCAAATCTCAAGCACCACATCTACCATCTAGAATGGAAATTCTCATACCTACTAAAATAGGTATTAGACGTTGCACCAACTCAAATATGCACAATGGCTATCTTCACAATTCCATAAAGTTCAATCATCTATACATGCAACTAGAAGCCTTCAAGATAAAATTGATGTCGTCAAGGTACAAGAGAATACATTCTTGAGAAATCACAAATAAGCTTTTAATCCAAAAAAGATTGAATGTGCCTTCAACTTCTTTCAGTCTTCTCACTTTAAGAAAGTCTTGAACGCTCTTGGCAAGCTTCTGTGCGATCAACGTTGAGAAAGAGAGCTTCTTGGCAATAAAGTTTCATTGTCATCCTTCGCCAAGCAATCAACTAAGGACTTCGAGCTTCATATTTGATCTTTATGAGTCCTACTTAGATTTGAGCATCTTGTTGCCATCTTTAGCTTTTAAGAAGACCTTTCTTGGCGTTACTTGTTTGTGAAGTGTGGGTTTGCATGCCAATATTTTTTATCTTATATAGGTAAGACCTAATAGCTGAGAGCTTTAGGTGAGTGTAGGTAAGATCTGATTGTGGTTACACCAAGTGGTTGGCCTCCTTAAAAAGGGGAGACTATGGTGCGGATTGTGCACCAAGTGATTGTAGTCTTTTGACTTTTCAATGAAATCTTGATGTTGTTGCCTTAGAGACTGAATATAAGAGGTTGAAGTGGTTCAACTCCGAATTAGAAATTGTCGTGTGCATGTGTAATTGTTTATCTTGCATGCCTTTCGATTAACATATATTAATTCCGTTAAAGATGTATTCACCCTCTGAATTTCCATAACATGGACAACACATTTTTCATGGACACATGCAAGGAAAGAGGATAATCTAAAAAATTATAACTTATGTAACTGATAATTTATAAAATTTATTCATATTAAGTATTTCAAAATTACATAGCATAATAATAAAAAACAAATAACCTGAAAGCAGAAAAAATTACTCCAAACCTCGTAAAGGTTCAGAAAAAAAACGAAGAAGCCGAACAATATGTTATGGTTTTAGGAGATGATTATATTTGAACAGAAATATATCAGTGTTATCCATGTAAAAATTATCAGATTTGGAATTCTGATATAAAATAACCTTTAAAAAGAAATTGTTATCCCACGGTTGCTTCCCAGAAAAATTTGAAAAGCCAATGCTCCTCTACTTGTAAAAAAATTGTGGATTGGCGTTGTGATTTCTAACGTTCCACTTCCGTTGGAGTTTGGTTTTGACTTATTTTTTAATTTCTAAAAATCATATCATTTTTAACATCCCTCCTTTTTAGCCCCCTTTTAGAAGGTTACCGACTCGGAAAAATTCGAATCAGGTGTCTCCCTCGGCGGAAACAGCAGAACCCGGTATTCAAATTTCTCGGATCTTTAAGTTGTAGTCACATTTGAACAGAAACTTTAGTTCTTTTAAATCATACTAC
The DNA here is from genome assembly GCA_014218235.1 of Colocasia esculenta. Classification (NCBI taxonomy): domain Eukaryota; kingdom Viridiplantae; phylum Streptophyta; class Magnoliopsida; order Alismatales; family Araceae; genus Colocasia; species Colocasia esculenta. The sequence goes on from CM024762.1 coordinate 120,131,107, forward strand.
AAAAAATACTTCCAAGTTTGAGTTTTCAAATTTTGATTTCCCTGTGTTTAGCGACATTGGCTTCTCCTCCTATAAAAACCCAACGGCAACGGTCGGCGCAGGCTGGGAGGTGTGAAAGGAACTTTTTAAACGCATCCAGCGAGGAAAACAGAGCGCTCCGGGGCCGCTCCCTGCTCATTCCCATCTCCACTTCCTTCCTCTTCTTCTTTCTCTCCCTTCGTGTTTTCTTGATCTCTGTTCTGTTGCATTCCTCCTCAGTAGTTCCTTCTCGCCAGATCTGCAGTCGGCATTTCTCCCTCTGCTTGCGTTCTCCCTTGGTGAAGCGGGGGCCGGTTGGACATCCATGGATGCGGCATTTGGCTGGAACTACCGGAGGGTGAGAGGCCAAGCACCGGGAAGCGGACGTCCGGATGCAGGTTTGGTCATCCCTTCTCTCAGATCTGAACTTGGTTGCGCCGTGGCTTTTAGGTTTCTGGATGTTTGTTTGTCTCGGTTTAGAATCTTTCTCTACGGGTTTAGATTTCCCATACTCTGGCTTAGATTTTGGGAATTTTTGTTTCTCTGGAAGCGGACATCCGGATGCAGGTGTGATCATCCCTTCTCTCAGATCTGAACTTGGTTGCGCCGTGGCTTTTAGAGTTCTGGATGTTTGTTTGTCTCGGTTTAGGATCTTTCTCTACGGGTTAAAGTTCCTATACTCTCGCTTAGAGTTTGGGAATTTTTGTTTCACGCATGTGCTTTCATTTGTCTCGGGTTGGGGTTTGTAGCGTCCCATTTGGTGCATTTGGCATGGAATTTTAAATATTTCTGGACGATAATTTGCTTGAATCAGGGGGGTTTGGGAGACCGGTTTTTTTAGCTGGTTCTTCCTGTAGTTTGCATTCCCAAGTATAAATTTCTTCTGTATGAATTCTTTCGTCTATTTTTTAAGTGTTTTGCGACCCCTGCTCTTTTTCTTGTTTGCTCTTTATAATTTGTTAAAGTCAGCGAAATTCCTACCCTCGTACAACTCATTCTGTTCACATTTTTGTTCTTTTACAAGGGCAATATTTTGATATTTCTTCTCTTTTCTTAACTGGAACGGTGATTGATTTATCTTTCCTAGTGTCTTCCGAGTTCCATGTTTGGCGTCTGGACATGTAGGTTTTATGAAAGTCCAAGACCATGAAGAGCATTCTTTCCGCCTGCATGTTTTGTGGAATTGAAGACCCAGACGAAGCTCAGGAACTCGTCCACCTTGTTCATCACAAGATGGACCAAGTCACCAAGTCCAACGACTTGAAGCCAAGTTTTGTGCAGCTGAGTAAAAGAGGTAGGTTTTACTTTGATTAGCACTTTTGACCAAGTTCTTAATTAAAATCTTCTAAAGCTGTGTTTTTCTAATGGTGTTCTATTGTTTACTCTTCAAGGATTTCCTGTTTATCTTTATTAAATCTGTGATGCTTCTCATATAATCTTCTTCTATGTCCTACTTCATATAATCTTCACAACTGTGTTTCTGCACTCTCTGGTCCTTGTCCTTTCCACAAGCATTTGATTTCAAAAATCATGTTTCACTGTCACCAGCTTTCATTATTTCCTAACCTGTTTCACTGCTCTTGGCCTCTTGCCATAATAGTGTTGGCTCTTTGTTGTCCAGGTTCCTTGGCTTCACTGGATTTCCTTGTCTTCTTGACTAAGCTCCATTCCTCTTCGCTCATCGCTCTCTTCTCTCACAACACTCTAGCAGCCATCCACGACTTATTTTTTACGGGTCACTGGCCTTCTTCTACTTCACTGTGTGTATTAGATTTATGTCTCTTCCGCGTGCTTTACCTCTGTATTGTCATACAAGTTGCTAGTTCTCATCCAATGCTGCAAAACATATATAGTTGTTCTTCAATTGTTTGCTTTATAATTTAAAGTGCACTATCTAGGTGGACATGCCTACCTATTTGCTAATTATATTCCTGCCACTCTTTTAGTCATAGATCCACATATTTTGGAAACATTATATTTGTGCATTCTACAACAGGTTTTTTTATTATTATTCAACTTATTTTTGAAAGAAATCGTTAAAATTATTGTGATCTCATTTTAATACTTTTACCCCCTCTTCATGTGCTCTGTGAAGATATGTTGTTCTCCTGTGCACTCTTCCCCATTGATCTCCCTCTCTCATGGATGGCAGGGTCGGGTCGGCTGGGTGAGTCGGACCCAGCCGACCCCGACTCGGGTCGGGTCGGGTCGGTGGAGCCGGCCGACTCCAATGGAGTCTGGCCGACCCTGGGTCGGCCAGAGTAAAAAATTATTTAAAAAATGAAAAAATCAGAAAAAATCAGAAAAAAATCAGAAAAAATCAGGAAAAATCCTAAAATTTACAGAAAATTACCTAGACACATACAACATTCATTGAAATCAAACACATTGAAATTTAAATCTTATCATGTTCATGTACCATGAAGAACAATAACAATGACTAAAGACATAATCATTAATGTTCATACATTGCAAAAATTAAAATATGTACAAGTTGATAACATGAAATAAATAAAAATACCTTCTCAATTTGACATTTCTGAACCCTCATCCTCTACCTCATGAGATTGAATAGGTGGCACATACTCATGTCCTCCATACTGTGTATATCCAAAGCCAAACAAAGAATTTGCAATATCTTGGAATCCTCTTTGGATGCCTCGCGGTGTTGTTGCTTGTTGACTTGAACTTTCTCCTGAGTGTCCCGGGAGGAAGAAACTACCATATCCAGTAGTTTGAATATTGCCCAAATAACTAGGCCCACTACTAGAGCTGATGTCTGAATATGGCAATTTGGGGGACTAAAAAAGGGTGGATATGAAGCCCCGTATCCCCAATCATGCCCTGCTTGCCTTTGTTGGCCTTCATATCCCCCGTGCTGCTGTTTGTGCTTCCCCTTGGCTTCCTTGTTGTTGTTGGGGTGGTTGTGAATAATCTTCATATCCTGACATAATACCCCCAAGCCCATAACCTCCGTGGCTCCAATACCTGCAGCAGCACCATCATCATCATCAGGTGATTGGGTGGAGTCATCACTCCCCACTGTTTTTTCTTTTTCTTTTGTACTCTTCTTTTTGCGACGTTCATAATGTAATTTCTCTGCCTCATATAATCTAGCCAAATGAGATGGCAGGGGTGGAGCCTCAGAAAATGGCTGCCCAATATGTGTCTCTGCCTCAGGAGAGTCCTCTTCACCTTCTTGTGATTTTCTTCTTGGTTCTTCTGTTCTTTTCTTTGTTTGGCTTTGCTTTCTTCTTGCCTTTGTCTTTCTTTCTTTTGGGCTCTAACTGGGAGGTAGATCTTCTCAATTCTGGCTGAGATGAAGAAATACTAGTATCATGTACGGTGGAAGATCTTCTCAATTCTGGCCTCTCAGCTCTCTCAGGTACATGCTCTTCTAATAAAACATCTCCTTCACATGCTTGAACTAGCCGATCATCAGGATGAAAATCAGCTAGCTCTCCCTCAGCTCTCGTCTCCACCCAAGCATGTAAAGGGTGTTCCTCATTTAGCAACTCATCAACATCTATCTCAGGAACCACCTCCTCAAATGGTCTACCAGCTAGCTGCATGAATCTCTGTCTTTCTATCTTTTGCCTTTCTTCTTTTTGCTTCACCCTTAAACGCATATTATAATGACAGTAAACCAACTTCTCTAGCCTATCCACACCCAGCCTATTGCGGATTTTTGTGTGAATAAGGCTGAATGTACTCCAATTCCTTTCACATGGGCTAGAAGAAGTGGTTTGACTTAATACTCTCACTGCAACATACGCTAAGGGATTTGTCCCAGCTTGGTGATAATTGACTTGGATCCACCATTCAGCTGTTACAATAAAATAACCGAACATTAATCATTATAAGGATGGTGAAAGAATATATTTATGATTTTAGGCAAACACCCAAACATGTAAAACCACCTGGACTGAGTCTTCCAGCTGCATATTTCATGTCATATGCTCCGTATATGCCAACTTTCATCTTATATCTCTCCACCTAGAAAATGGAAGACATGAGTCACATGACATATGTCATGTCAAATGATAAAATACATACATATGCAAAGTAAAATATACTATCCTACCTCTGCCACTGCGTCTAATCTCTCATTCATGCTCCTTGCAATGCGAGTGATGACATTCATGGTGCCTCTCATCACTTCTCCGTCATTGTGCACATCATCTTTATATTGAATCTTAGGGTTGAAAAAATACCCTGCATATGATAAAGAGGTTTAAGTATGGTATCATAAAATAATTCAGCAAGTAATTACATAAATAAATTACCTGCTGCATGAAGATCATGGTGGAGAGTCATCTCCCATCGCTTGTCTATGATGGCCCACCATTTTCTGTATGCTTTAGGATTCCTTTCCCTCAACTTTTCCTTTGCCTTGTCCATTGCCTCGTACAAATATCCCATATCATTTTTGTCGTCACCATCAACCATTCTAAGGATAAGTACCAAAGGCTCTATTACTTTGAGGTAGTAGGAAACCTTCTCCCAAAACCGTGCATTGCTAATCAAGTCTTGGACCATGAGTGCAACATCTTTACTATCAGGCCGTAGAGTGTCTACATGCTGCAAAATTCTGTAGAATTAATCAATTGGGCCAATTGATGCCTATATTTCATTAGGCTCTCCAAAGAAATAAAATTGGATGCATCTGGTGGGACCAGCACGAAGGAGATCTCTCCCATCTGTGTACTTCCTCATCATATTCAAATTCTGTTGTGACTATAAATAAAGGAAGTTATCATCTGAGCATCATCAATGATACCATGAATATGAGAATCTTTGCCTATGTCCTCCATCATTAAATCAATGCAATGTGCTGCACATGGAACCCAATAGAGATGGTGTCTCTTTTCCATTAACAACCTACCCGCAGCCTTGTAGCTCGGTTCATTATCAGTCACAACCTGTACAACGTGCTCTTCACCCACTTCCTCCACAACTGCATCCATAAGTTTAAACAAATATTCTGCATTCTTGATTTTGTTAGATGCATCAACAGATTTAAAGAAAATAGACCCTTCGCAGCAATACACAAGAAAATTTATCATGGATTTTCTTGTGGTCCCTGTCCAACCATCACACATAATGGTGCAACCACGTTCTTTCCAAATATTTTTGAAGCTACTCACCCATGTTTTCAACTCCTCATATTCATCATCAAGCCCAGCATCATAAATATACTTCCTTGTAGGAGCCTTAATACCAGGCCCAGCTTCCGCAATTGCATCCAACATACTCTGAAATATGGGCTCTCTGCCGTATGTGCTGGGACACCTGCATGTAAAAAACCATTTGACAATGCCTTTGATTGCACCCTTCGCTGCCTTTGCAGTGGATTTCACTCCTTTCAATGCCTGCTTGATTCCTGGTTGTTTTACAGACCTTGATCTATACAAATATGCATCCATAGGACCCTGTGTACTCCTAGGAAGAGATGTCCTAGAGTCATCTCTAGACACATGTGCACCTGATGTGCCTAAACCCCTTCGTCTCTCATCTTCCTCCGCATAAGAACGGCGACTAGCACGTGCCGCTGCAGTAAACTCAGGATCAGGATCATCATCATCATCATCATCATCATCCACAGGAATTGGTAGATCATAATCTCTACGAATCTGTCTCCCAGAAAGCTCATCTTGAAGTTCTTGTTGCTGCTGAGTTGTCAATATTTTCTGCTTTCTTCCCCTTCAGATATGCTATTATTTCATTTCTCACTTCCATTGGACAATTCGGACATTTTGAAACATTCCCAGCAATCCCAGCAAGATGTTGTTTAAGGCGATAAATGCCTCCAAACATCTCCTTTCTACACCAATTACATTTCACTTTTCTCTTAGATGCATCAAGGAGAGTACCATGAGCCAACCAGGATCAATGGCCTGCTCCACCTCTTGCTCTTCATGTTCATGATGTGCCATATTCCTGTGTAAGAATGATTAAATTGCACGTTAATTACACATAATCCCTAATTTTTAAACCCTATTTAGGGTTTAATTTGGGAATTTATGGAAAAATATCATAGACTATAAATATTGTACATACAAAACTCTAATCAACTCAAATGACCACATTGAACACTCAATTACACATTTATTATATTAATGACCTACAATTCTTATTTTTTAAACCCCTAATTAAGGTTTAAGTTGAGAATTAAAAAAAAACAGATCATGCAATGTTCATACAAAACTCTAATCAAGTAATAACTATATTGGACACTCATTACATAATAATTTACATTAAAGACCTAAATCCCTAAATTTTAAACCCTAATTAGGGTCATTTGGGGATTTTCAGGAAAAACAGTTAATGTAATGCAATTAAGTCTACCAACAACTCTAATCAACTAAATAGTTCTATTAATCACTCAATTGCACATTAATTTCATTCATGACACAAATCCCTAATTTTTATACCCTAATTAGGGCTAAATTTGGAGATTTAAGAGAATGAAGTCATAAACTGTTAAATATGCTATAGATCTACAGATCTATAGCCTATTTACCATTTCCTATTTTTCAGATTTTTTTTAAAAAAATAAAAAATCTCACCTCACAGAAGAGAGAGAAGAGAACAGAGAGAGAGGAAGGGCGCCGGCGGCTGCTTGCAGTGGCGCCGGCGGCGGCGGCCGACGGCGAGCCTCCCGGAGCTCGGCGACGGCGGCGGGCGGCGAGGGAGGCGCTCCGGCGGGGGAGGGGGGGCAGGGGGCTGGGAAGGGGGCTGGGAAGGGAGGTCTCGAGACTGCGCAGACTGCGCAGTCCGGGGACGGATCCCTCCTTAAAGGGGGATCCGCGGGGTCGGGCGGGTCGGGGTAGTCGGGACGCGGTCGCCCGACCCCGGCGGATCCGGCCCGCCTACCGGGAATCGCGCGATCCCGGCCACTTCCCGCGCCAACTCGGGTCGCCGGGCGCCGACCCGACCCGCCCGACCCCGACCCGACCCGCCCGTTTTGCCATCCATGCCCTCTCTGCGTCACCCTCAATTGTGGCAACAAAAAGGATCGATTCAGTGCCCCCTGTTGGCCATTTTCTTCTGTGTACATGTACATACACACTATCTCCCTTCATATCCCCCTCACCATCTCTGTCTATTGAATTTGCACCTAGGCAGCTGAGAGATTAGGTCCTCAGGACTCTAAAATTGCCGTGGGTTGTTTCGGCTCCGTGACAAGTTTGCTAGTTGTAGTGTAATTAGGTACTGGCTGGATGAGAGGGTAATCACATTTGTCTTTTTTAAAGATTTGAGAAGTTCGAAGATTTGTTTGAACTTTTACCCATAAAATATCTAGGCTGTATTGGATATTCTAGAAGATATGGTTATGCTTAGAGAATGATTCTTCAAGAAGTGGGAGTTTCATAACCTTGTTACAGCTAGTTGGACACCTGAGATGACTAAAAAAAGTATAAGTTGCATCTTTATGCTAAACTGCATTTGTTTATGTGACGCTGGTCATGACAAAGAATGTATGAAGTGCCTAAAGAATGGCAATACTGATTGGTGGATAAGCTATTTGTGGTCAATGAGCAAAGCTGTAAGGAGAGATATAATATAGTACATATGAAGAAAGTTCTAGTAATTAATACTAAAGGAGATTCATGCAATAATGTTATATGTGTTTATGTGACTTTCCTATGTAGTAGCCATATTATGTTAAAAAAATATCATATTCATCATAGCATAGCAGCCAGCATGGTCTGTTGGAAAATATCATAGTAGGTAGCATCATAGTCATAGCCTTTTTGTGTATGTCATAGTTGTTAGGTCCTTTTAAGGCCAATGGCATTGAGCTGCCTTTCTGTAAGCTGTAGGCTGGGATGCAAAATAAAGAAGATATTCGCGTCGTCTAGGTTGGTCGCATTTATATTGTTGCGATAGAGCCATGGATTTTAAGGCAAAATCTTTTTGATATTTGAGAATATTTACTTGAGATTTGGCCAAATTGAGGATAACTATCATATTTTTTGCTGAATAATTTAATTGCGCTTACAAATAGTTATTTTTGGCCTGAGTTCCAATAGTCACTCCCTCGACGTTGGGGACTAGCCGCTTATAAGTGAACACTTTCCGAGAGCTTTAATGGTGTTCGCCGTCTCCCTGTCGCTATTGTTTCGAGTTCCCTCTGTTTGATCGGCAAGAGATGAGATGGTCCTTCGAATGTGCGCCTAGGTTGTTCGAGCTGGGAAAGGCAGCATGTTCATTTGAGAGAACGAATTCGATCGCCCCAATGAGACAAAGATCCATACTGGGTGCTAGCCTCGTATGCAAATATTTGGTTAGAAGTGGTCTTGGCGCGCATGTGAACATGTTTGGGCCATAGTTTGGAGATGGTTGCACCAATCCACAATTGTCTTGAGTTGGTTTGCAACTCCCCTTCTAAGACCGATGAGCGTATTCATGTAGTAGAGTGGGCTCTTGGAAAGCTATTTGTGGTCCAATGAGCAAAGCTGTACATATGAAGAAAGTTCTAGTAATTAATACTAGAGGAGATTCATGCAATAATGTTAATATGTGTTTATGTGACTTTCCTGTAGTAGCCATATTATGTTAAAAAAATATCATATTCATCATAGCAGGCCAGCATGGTCTGTTGGAAAATATCATAGTAGGTAGCATCATAGTCATAGCCTTTTTGTGTATGTTCATAGTTGTTAAGGTCCTTTTAAGGCCTATGGCATTGAGCTGCCTTTCTAGAAAGGCTATGGACGCAAATAAAGAACATATTCGCGTCGTCTGGGTTGGTCACATTTATATTGTTGCGATAGAGCCATGGATTTTAAGGAAAAATCTTTTGATATTTGAGAATATATTACTTGAGATTTGGCCAAATTGAGGATAACTATCATATTTTATTGATGAATAATTTAATTGCACTTACAAATAGTTATTTTTTGGCCTGAGTTTCCAATAGTCACTCTCCTCGACATTTGGGACTAGCCGCTTATAAGTGAACACTTTCCAGAGAGCTTTAATGGTGTTCGCCGTCTCCCTGTCGCTATTGGTTTCGAGCTCCCTCTGTTTGATCGGCAAGAGATGAGATGGTCCTTCGAATGTGCGCCTAGGTTGTTCGAGCTGGGAAAGGCAGCAGTGTTCATTGTAGAGAACGAATTCGATCACCCCAATGAGACAAAGATCCATACTGGGTGCTAGCCTCGTATGCAAATATTTGGTTAGAAGTGGTCTTGGCGCGCATGTGAACATGTTTGGGCCATATTTTGGAGATGGTTGCACCAATCCACAATTGTCTTGAGTTGGTTTGCAACTCACCCTTCTAAGCCGATGAGCGTATTCATGTAGTAGAGTGGGCTCTTGGTGTAGATCCGTGACGGGCTTTTCACCTCATTGTCCACATCAAACTTAAAGTGTAAATCAGTCTAACAAGTGAAAACATAGATCCATAAGGAGGCTACCCAAGTTTGCGGCATAGAGTAGCACCGCCGGTCCCAATCTCTCTCCTTCCCATATACCACACCGCGCTAAGTTGCTCTTCCTCAAGTACATTGTCAATTGATGGGAAAAGAAGTGCACCCGCAAGGCATATGGCGAAATCCTCTCATCACCATCTCAAGTTCTGCGTCGCTCCCCACCTTTGTCAATGCTTTGATTATCCATGCCGCCAATTTTTGCAAGTTTATTCTTTTTGTGGCTTGGACATCTTGAATGCCCATTTGAATTCTCATGAACCTCTTTGCATGAAATTCTTCTCGGCATGATTGCCATGTCTTCCTCTTCTTCGTTCATTATTCGCTTTAAAGATGGCTAGGTTTGGGGGTGCCATAATCTAGATGGATTATGGTAGTGTTTTTGCGTAGATGGCTAGTTTTGGAGGCTCCATTTGGACAATATGGTTCTCATGTTGAGGGTGATATTGTAGGTAAGTTGGTAACACGGTTGTTTGTGTCAGTTTGCTGGTTGGATTGTCAAATGATACAAAACCTTATCCAGTCAAAATTGCAGGAACGAGAGCCACATGGACAAAGTGCTATGCTATGAGAGCCACCTCTTGAAGCTAAAATGACGCAATGCTACATAGTGGGAGCCCCTCTTAACATGTGGGGCCATCCTAAAATCCTACCTGCTTGGTGAAAGGTGCGCGGATCACCTAAAGCAGTAATCTAGAAGGGGTGTTGAATAGATTACTATCGATTAAACCCTTTAATTTTCGATGTTAACACTGACTTGATGGAAAGTTAACAGATGTAGATCAAATTCGATCAAATGTGTGTGCTGATGGATTGGGAAGTTAGCAGTCTACCAATGTGTGAACAACCAATCGTGCCCACCATATCGAACGTTAAAAACGTACAAATCATAGGACACGATGATTTAAGGTGGTTCAGAGTGAGTACAATATATAGTACATATGAAGAAAGTTCTAGTAATTTAAAGGAGATTCATGCCATAATGTTAATATGTGTTATGACTTTCCTATATAGTAGCCATATTAGTTAAAAAATATCATATTCATCATAGCAGGCCAGCATGGTCTGTTGGAAAGATCCTATAGCATCATAGTCATAGCCTTTGTGTATGTTCATAGTTGTAAGGTCCTTTTAAGGCCGGGTCCTTTTAAGGCCTAAAAGTGAAAACCTAGATCCATAAGGAGGCTTACCCAAGTTTGCGGCATAGAGTAGCACCGCCGGTCCCAATCTCTCTCCTTCCCATATACCACACCGCGCTAAGTTGCTCTTCCTCAAGTACATTGTGAATTGATGGGAAAAGAAGTGCACCCGCAAGGCATATGGTGAAATCCTCTCATCACCATCTCAAGTCTGCGTCGCTCCCCACCTTTGTCAATGCTTGATTATCCATGCCGCCAATTTTGCAAGTTTATTCTTTTGTGGCTTGGACATCTTGAATGCCCATTTGAATTCTCATGAGCATGAAATCTTCTCGGCATGATCGCCATGTTCTTCTCTTCTTCGTTCATTATTCGCTTTAAAGATGGCTAGGTTTGGGGGTGCCATAATCTAGATGGATTATGGTAGTGTTTTGCGTAGATGGCTAGGTTTTGGAGGCTCCATTTGGACAATATGGTTCTCATGTTGAGGGTGATATTGTAGGTAAGTTGTAACACTGGTTGTGTCAGTTTGCTGGTTGGATTGTCACAAATGATATCAAAACCTTATCCAGTCAGAAGTGCAGGAACGAAGAGCCACATTGGGCAAAGTGCTATGCTATGGGAGCCACCTCTTGAAGCTAAAATGACGTAAAATGCTACATAGTGGGAGCCACCTCTTGAGCATGTGGGGGCCATCTCTAAAATCCTACCTGCTTGGTGAAAGGTGCGCGGAATCACCTAAAGCAGTAATCTAGAAGGGGTGTTGAATAGATTACTATCGATTAAACGCACTTTAACCTTATTTTCGATGTTAACACTGACTTGATGAAAGCTTAAACAGATGTAGATCAAATTCGATCTTTGATGTGTGTGCTGATTGTGATTGGGAAGTTAGCAGTCTACCAAGTGTGTGAACAACCAATCGTGCCCACCATATATCGAACGTTAAAAACATACAAATCATAGGACACGATGATTTAAGGTGGTTCGGAGTGAGTACACAACTCGTGTATCCTACGTCCACTGTCCACATACACACACACACACACGGAAAATTGCTTATAAAGCAAGTTCAACCCTACGCACGGTGTCTGAGGCAAACACGCACTCAGAACAACCACACACACATCTGGATCAAGCATAAGGGACGCTCAAACCACTACTACCACACACACAGAGTAATCAAAAGTAGAAGAAAGGAAGAGTTCTGAGTTGAAGATCAAATCCTATGATGAACTCTTCGATGTGGTCGTCCAGAAGAACTCCAAGCTTCGAGTTGATGACGATCAGATGATGTAGATGAAGCTTGATTTAGATGAATCGGCTTCAACTCCTCACACGAGATGGATCTTCCAGGAACATGCAGGAGGGTTGAAGCAGAGCAGGGAGAGAGCCTTCTTCTTGGAAGGCTTAGGGTTTTGGTGTGGAGGCTCCAGCGGTGTGCGTGGCATGCATGTCAAGAATGAATTTAGGCCGCCTCATCAGCTAAGTCTAACTAAAACCCTACGGGCGTAGCTACTCGAACGAAGTGAGAGGGGGCGAATTAGGTAGTAGTTAGTGTTGTGAGTGTCCGGGGCAGGCGTGTAGTTATGTTGTTGGGAGTGTAGCTATGTTGCTTGGCGACTCCCCGTACACTCACTAACTCTACTCTAAATAATCCCCGTAGGGCCGGGGCTTAGTGAGTAGTTAGTAGAGATAGAGTTAGGCGCAGTCTAATAAGCGGTAGAGTAGGCGCATAATCAGTCAGCTTCCCCGCCCGGCCGAACAAGAGTTATTCTTTGCTAAACAGAGTCCCTGCAGTGTTCTCAGACGGCGAAGCCTCGCAACACGAATAGAAGCCGCAGGCGCAGGTGCGTTAATCGAATCACTAAGCCGAAGGCGCATAGTTAAATAGTCGATTAGTAGTGAATCGGGTAGTCGGGAGTGAGGCGTACACATTGTTGTTTTAGTATATGAGTTAATGAATCGCATAATCAGTCGAATAAGAAGAAGCGGTTCATGAGTCGACGAAGTAGAATAAGTCTAGTTAGGCGGTCGGGGGCGTAGAGTCGAGTCGGCGTAGAAGAGCAGGCGCAGAGCGTAGAGTTACTAATTGAGGTGCGGGGAGTCGAGAAGGTGTTCTAGGAGGCGCGGAGTTCAACACCTGTAGCTACGTATAACTAATCTAGTCCGGCCGTACGGGGAGTAGAGTTAAACACCCGAAGCTAACTAATTATACTAAATTAATAACTCAGGTCCGGGGAATAAGAATCGTATGTTCGGGGAGGAGTTAGGAGATAGAAGAGATAGAGTCGTACCGGGGATTCGTGTAGCAGTGAAGCGTTAAGGTATTAGTATTAACTAAAGCTATGTCTAATTAATACGTGTCGGGGGAAGTAGATGCGTTAGTCGGGGAAGAGAATCGTATAGTTCGAAAGCGGGGATGAGTGTAGTTAACTGAGCTTCTCGTGTTGTTCAGTTCTAACACCTGTAGCTATGTTTAACTAATTAACTCCGGGGAAGTCGTATAGCACCTGAGTTAGCTAGAGTTTAAAGTTCTAGCTATGAAAATAACTCTATATGATCTATAGTGATGTTCTAGTATGGAGAGTCGTGTTAAAAGGGAACACCCTAGATCATATCTTGGTCACACGTTATGACTTATCTTGCGGTGTCGACAGGCACTGCTAGAAAAGACATGTTGGTTGCTGGAACCTTGGGGCTGTCGACAGGTGATCTGGTGTTGTCGACAGGCAAGACAAACTACTGCTTTTTAAGTGCTTCCAGTAGCTTGTTTGTTGCTGTCTTGTCTGTCTGTCGACACATAGCTTCTTGGCTATCGACATGTGATTGCTTGATGTGTATTTCAAGTCTTTTTGCACTTGGGTTTGGTTGCTTTTCTTTTGTCGAACATTACCTACATGAAAGACTTACCTACATGAAATACATTCTAAGTCTTTTGCACTTGGGTTTGGTTGCTTGTCTTGTGTGAACATTCATACCTAGATGATCATAAAACTCAATTTTCATTTCATGTCTTTATCATTTTTGCAACATCAATCATAAAAGACATTTAAGCACAATCATCATCATACACATTGTAACCCAACATTCTCCCCCTTTTTGATGATGACAAAATTACAATTGATGTTCTCCCCCTTTTGTCAACATTTAAAAAGATAACTCATGCACAAATGGATAGAAGGAAGCAAATACCTGTGATTTCATTAATTGAGTAGTACACACAGTTTAAAGTGACACAAGCAAAAGTAAAAGGGAAATAAAGAAATGACATAACTGACAGACGTATGACCCAAACTAGTGAAAAAAGAACTATATGACCCACACTGATCCTAGACAATCGCATCATCATTCCCAGGAGCAGTGGGATGACGAAAATCATGAAACTCCTGTGTAAGGTGATCAAGCTGTTGCTAAATTTATGCTTGAGAATCAGCAAGTGTATCCATCTGGGTGTTGAGCTGATCAAAACGAGTAGAAAATTGCTGAGTCTGTGCCAGCTGATTTGCCATGAATGCCTGAATATCCTGTGCTTCAGCCGGTGGAGCTTGTTCCTCAGAAGCATCTTCAGCACCATCCTGAACATCCATTGGCTCTGGATGTTCATCTTCTTCACTGCCCTCATCTTCAGCAGACTCTTCTTCTACATCTGGCTCCTGACCCTTAAGAGTCCTAGTGACTCTCCCAGCAACTAGCTATAACCCATTCGATGGGCAGCAGTGACATCATAGGCGTTGCGGGACTTGAGAGAGACAAACTCTCCTTCAAGAATATGAATGAATGCCAATAAAGGACAAGAGGGAAGTGATAGGGCAAGCATATGGCATTGACCTCTTAGGAAACATTGCGGGACTTGAAACATTGCTTGATGAGGTCAAGCATGAGTGCAGGCAGATAATCTACTTACCCTTGAGAAAGAAGGAGAAAAGAGACTTGTGAACCTCAGTCACAAGCTCCCTACTGCCATCTTTAGGAGCAATAAGGGTGGTGAAGATGTGGTGGATAATGCAGTGTAGTGGGGGAAAGGAGTTCGCATTCAGCTTGACAATTTCTTTAGTAGGATCATAGGGCTGAAGGGTTATGAGGGTGTTTGCCCCGGAGTTAGGAATTTGTAATGCACGACTGAGGAGATTCGGGGTGATTTTAAACCGTGGTGTCATAGCGATCGGGGAATATCACTTGTGGGAGTAGAGGAAGATGGTCCAGCCCTGGGTGTCAAACAGGGGTTGCAAACCGTCGAACATGTCTTCCAGGGAGACAAAGTCCACATATCGTGGCTGAACAAATTTCTGGGAGACGCCTCGAATCCTGGTGCTTACTCCGGCGCTCTATAGGTGCCCTAGAACCCTCGCCTGCTTCGGGTGAAGCGGGGTGTCGATGAAGCACAACGCTTTCTTTGGGAGCCATAGGAGATGAGATGCACAGAGTGGAGATGAACATAGGAGAGGAGGAAGACAGGAGGCAGAAGAAGCAAGAACAGAAGAAGGGTTGGAGAGGACGGTTTTGGAGAGAAGGGTGTTGGGGTTGAAATAGGGAAGGAAACACCCTTTGGAGGAAGGTGAGGGGTGAAGAGTCGTGGGTTGCCGTTTAAAACCTAGTTGGGTAGGATTTGAAATGGAAAGGGGCCCACAAAACTGGACAAAAGATGAATCGGTTGGACTTCTGAACGGGCCAGAAATCCGGCTGTCGACAGGACAGGTGCAAAATGGCATCTGTCGACAGGTGCAAGGCATACCCATAATATTAATAAGACATATAAATGTTCTACAATGGTGAAGAGATAACTCCGGGAATCTTAAGTTGTAGCATTTAGAAGACATCGTTCGAAAGTATATGAATATACGATGACTCCTTTGAATAAAATCGTTGTAGAAAAATATATTCCTTAGTGGGTGATGTTCAGTTGGTAAGTGAAAGTGGAGCATTTAATAATAAACAATCAGTTGCCCTTGAACATGGAGGCTTCACTCTATTTCATGCATTGAACGATTTTTTTTTTTAAGTTGATGTGGGATAAGTGGTAATCAAGTTCACTGTCACTTTTTGACGTGAAGGTAGACATTTGTGATGTTCGTACCCCCAGTTACTCAGTGTAAGTGACCATCATACCCTTGTGCAGAGATAATACATGGACTTTTTGACGCGAAGATAACATTTGTGATGCTCATGTCCCCGGTTACTCAGTGATTCTCATCATTGCTCTGCTTTTTTCCATTTCATATATTTTCTTTGAATTTTGATGAATTTAGAAATATGTAGCTTTTCTCCTTTTTTTTTAATTGAAGGATCAAGTGCAAAAGGTTATTTAAGGTCAAAGGCCAATGAAAAATATTAAGTTCAAGAACCTTCTTACTTGTTAATCAGAAAAATGATCAACCACAATTCGAGTGAGTTATGTGTTCTAGATGATACAACCTAGAGTCATGCACAGAATGTTATTTTAAAATCATTGTGATTAAGTCAATATCTTTGGTACTATGTGAGTATGAAAGGTTTTAATAAGGTATTAAGGCCCAATTCTCCCCTTGCATAAAGATAATGAGCAATCTCATGGAAATTTTGAGAAATCAAGAGAAATGCATAGAACCAAAGTCATCTGTCGACAGCTGAAAGT
This sequence comes from Colocasia esculenta, assembly GCA_014218235.1. Classification (NCBI taxonomy): domain Eukaryota; kingdom Viridiplantae; phylum Streptophyta; class Magnoliopsida; order Alismatales; family Araceae; genus Colocasia; species Colocasia esculenta. Next base: position 120,147,315 of record CM024762.1, read on the forward strand.
GGGCTGTCGACAGCTACTATGAAACAACTTAAATATGGTTCTGGAAGGGGGGGATTTGTCGACAGCTGGTGTGTTGGATGTCGACAGCTACAAAAAAGAATAGTATTTAGGCTTGGAATTGAGGGACAAGTGGATTAATTGGTCAAGACATGATTACTACATGACTATGAAAGGTGTCCCTCAAGCATCTCACTCATACACCCCTTGACTCCCCATAATGTGTGCATGTGTATAAAGTAAAATTCAAACAATTCAGGCTTATACACACATTGATGCCAAACATTTACACAAAGTATAAGCATCTATGAGCAAGTGAGCATCAAAATTTCATTCTTTTAAAGAGATATATGTGCCAGAGGATGTTTCATCACGCATAATGATAGTTTCCAAACAATTTGATTTGTTCTTTCACATTTCACCATTTGACATAGTCACTACACAAAGAGATCATTGATTTTTGCATAAGCCCAATTCTCTTCTCAATGATGTAAACCTGTCTTTAGACAATGGTTTTCAGATAATGGTTTGGTGAAGATATCAGCTAATTATTTTTCAGTTGGAATGAAGCTAAGCTCCAAGTTCTTGTTGGCTACCTCATCTCTCAAAAAGTGGTGTCTTATTTCTATGTGTTTTGTCCTTGAGTATTAAATTAGGTTCTTAGAAAGATTAATAGCATTAGTGTTGACACATACACATAGGATAGGTGTGCATCCAATGTCAATGTTGTAATCACTCAATTGACTTTTAATCCACAACACTTGAGCAACACAGCTCCATGCAACAACATATTCTACTTCTGTAGTGGAGAGTGCAACGAAGTGTTGCTTCTTGGATGCCCACGAAACCATGCAACCACTTAGGAATTGACAATATCTACTAGTGCTTTTCCTATCAATTTTACACCCAGCATAGTCAGCATCAGAATATGAGACCAAGTCAAAGTTACTACCTGCTGGATACTATAAACCTAAATCGCATGTTCCCGAGAGATATCTAAAAATCATTTTCACTGCAATCAAGTGGCTTTCCTTTAGATTAGATTGATATCTAGCACAAAGACAAACACTAAACTGTATATCTGGCCTACTTACAGTAAGGTAAAGGAGAGAGCCAATCATACCTCAGTATTGTTTTGCATCTACCATGTTACCTTTTTCATCATTTTCTAGTTTTATACTTGTGCTCATGGGTGTAGAGGTTGACTTGGCTTGTTCAAACTGAAATATTTTCAATAACTCCTTGACATACTTCTCTTGATTGATGAAGAAGCCATCTTCATATTGTTTTACCTACAAGCCAAGAAAGAATTGAAGTTCCCCCATTAAACTCATCTCAAATTCACTATGCATGTGTTTTGAGAATTCTTCACACAGTGAGGGTTAGTGGAACCAAAAATAATGTCATTCACATAGACTTGAACAACAATTATATGATTGTGAACACACTTAGTGAATAGAGTTTGGTCCACTTTATCTCTGGAGTAGTTTTTACTAACCAAGAAATTGCTCAATCTGTCGTACCAAGCTCGGGGTGTCTATTTCAAACCATATAGAGCTTTGTGCAATTTGTAGACATAGTTAGGTTTATCATGAACCTCAAATCTAGGTGGTTGAGAAACATACACTTCTTCTTTGATGTAACTATTCAAGAAGATAATTTTAATATCCATTTGAAAATTTTGAATTTGTTTGAGCATGCATATGCTAACAATATTCTAACTGCCTCAAGCCTAGTCATAGGTGCAAATGATTCTTTGAAATCTATCCCAAATTCTTGATTGTACCATTTTGCTACCAGTTTAGCTTTGTTTCTCACCACTATTTACCTCTTCATTCAGCTTATTCCTAAATACCCATCTTGTTCTAATTATTAAAATTTCAGGGGTCCTAGGAACTAAGCTCCAAAAGTTTTTTTACCCACTCTTTACCCTCTTTCAAATTGCCCAAATTCCTCATGCATAACATCTATCCAAGAGTTTTCTTTTAGAGCTTCTTCAACATTTTTAGGTTCCACTTGAGAAACAAATGCTAAATGATCTTGTTCAACATTGTGTCTAAAGTGAGACAATAGTGTGAACTCTATCATTTACATTTCCAATGACATTCTCAAGTGGGTAAGCTTTAGAGTACCTGACATTTCTTATTGTGGATGGAGCCTCTTGAACTTGTTCTTGAAGATGTTGCTCTTAAGGGATTTCCTCTTGGTGTATTTATTCTTAATTTATTCTTGGGGAATTGTTGTTGAGGATTTTGGTCATTTGGCTTGTCTTCTTCAGGTCTGTCGACAACCTCTTCTTAGTCTGTCCTCTTCTTAGTTTGTCGACAGCTGCTTCTCAGCTTGTTCTTCAAGTAATTTTCCTTCTTCATCATCATACCTGCGAGTATTTGCATTGTTAGTTCTTGCATGAGACTCATTAAAAACAACATGTGGAGTCTCTTCCACAGTCCTATTTTTATTGTTAAACACAGCTCTAGAGTGTTCAGAATAGTCTAGAAAAATACCTGGATCACTTTTGGCTTCAAATTTATCTAAATCAACTTTGTCATTGTTATGAATAAAGATTTTGGAGCCAAAGATCCTGAGTACTCAATACTGGGTTTCTTACCTTTCAAAAGCTCAAAGGGGTTTTTCATCACAGGTCTTATCATGACTCGATTGAGGATGTAACATGTTGTGTTCACCGCTTTTGCCCAAAACTCCTTGAGAGTTGGCTTTCAACCAGAAGAGTGCGAGCCATTTCCACCAAGGTTCTATTCTTTCTCTCCACAACTCCATTATTCTGGAGTCCTCGGAGAGGAAAACTTGTGATCAATGGTTCCTGCAGAAATCAGAGAATGAATTATTGTCAATCTGAATGATTATTGTCAATCTCTCCCCCATGATCAGTGCAAATTGAACATATTTTATTTATATTCCCATGCTCAATCTTGTTGAATAACTCTTCAAATTTTTTTAGAACTTCATTTTTACGAGCTAGGAATTTACCCAAGTGAACCTAGAGAAATCATCTACAATGATAAACCCAAAACATTTACCATTGAGACTAAGTGTTCTAGTAGGTCCAAACAGGTCCATGTGCAACAGTTCATTAGGTTTTGAAGTGATTATGGGTGTATTGGATTTGAATGACTTCCTAGTTTGTTTTCCCTGTGCACATGCATCACAAAAGCTCACATTTTTATTGAAATGAATTTCAAGAAGTCTACTTACCAATTTCATCCTCATGATCTTGTGCAAAACATTGTAGCTTGCATGGGCCTACGATGCCATAAAGACAATTCATCCTGCTTATGCAACAAGACACAAATTTTTATTTTCTGGTTCATTTAAGTCAACTAGATAAATATTATTTACTCTTTTTCCAAAAAAATTTACACTTCCTAAGACTTTATCAACAATTTGACATGCATTTGACTCAGAAATGACTTTATGACCTTTATCACACAATTAACTAATGCCGAGAAGATTATGATTGACTATCAACTAAAAGTACATTATCTATTGAGTTAGAGGCATACTTACCTACCTTACCTGTACCAATAATTTGGCCCTTATTGTTATCTCCAAACACAACTTGACCTACATCTTTTTCCACCAGCAAACAGAATTTATCTTTATCGCCCGTCATGTGTCTTGAGTAGCCACTGTCCAAGTATCATTTGTAATTTTGGGCTGCTAGGCATTCCTGCATAGATAGATCAGACAAGAGGTTTTAGTACCCAAATTACTTTGGGTCTCAATTATTCATTCATGCTAAAAAGTAAATGCTTTGGAATCCATACTTGTTTGCATTTCAACTTATTCAAGTTATTCCAGCAATGTGTTTCAATATGGCCAAGTTTCTTACAATTGTTGCATGATGGAGTTTTACTTTTTGCATTTCTTTTGCTGTTGTATTGAGATTGTGGGTATTTTTGCCCTTTTTGTTGCTTAGTTGGCTGGACCTTTTTTTGCATATTTCTAGGCCTGTCAACAGTCCTCTTTAGGTCTGTCAACAGATGCCTTTCCTTTTTGAGCAATTGAGAACTTTTGTTTATTATTCACTTCCTTACCTTTAGCTTGAACATTCTTGCTTGTACTTGGACTGCACTCAACAAATGATGTGATCCATTTTCCTCCAATTTTCTTTTGACTTTCATTTTGAAATCTAAGTCCATGTCTTGTGATATTTGTCTTAACCCCCAAAACAACATCAAGATTTTGCTTTCCTTTAACAAATCTTGACAGATCTTCATTTTTTCTTATTAGTTCCTTTTGAACCTCTTCAATCTTTTTCTTAATCTCTTGGTTTTCATTTTGAAGGGTTTCTGCAAGTGTTTTTAGGACTTGTTTTTCTTTTTCATTTTCTTGGAGTTTTTCTTTCATATAATCCATTTCATCAAAGTGACTTTCCTTTTCAATCTTCAGTAACTCTATCTCTTTAATTAGGATTGCAAGTTGTTCATCATTGCTTGTGCTAGAAACAAGGTTGGTGATTTTCTTTTTTAGTGCTTTATTTTCTGACTTATATTCATAAAAATTTTCAAAAAGTAAAGTGTATACCTCTTCCCATTCATCAACAGTGTAATTTTCAAAGGAAGAGTTTACCTCAATAGAATCCTCACTTCTTGCCATTAGACATTGGATCTATTCATCATCAGAACTTTCTTGTGCATTCTCGTCTTCATCTTCATCACTTCAAGTTGCCATCATGGCCTTGGCTTTCTTATATGAAGACTTGTCCTTTTTCAGCTTTTTCTTCAGCTTTAGGCATTCACCTCTCATGTGCCCCTGTTTCTTGCACTCATAACAAACAATCATGTTAGATTTTTTGTAAGTATCAAATTTATTTGAGAAATTTCTTTTTGGAAGAGTTATGAAGTTACCTGATCCTTTCCTTTTGAACTTGAGGAATTTTTTGAACTGTCTAGTGAGCATTGTCATTTCATCATTCTCACTTTCACTAGATGTTTCAGTTTCCTCATTTTCCTATTGAATCTCTTTCTTGGAGCTTGAAGAACCTTTGTTAGAGGTTTAGAGCAATTGACTTTTTGGGATTTACCTCAATTTCTTTTCTTTTTGGATTTATTTCATAAGTCATTAGGGATCCTATCAATTCATGCAATTTCATTGTTGATAGGTCTTTGGCTCAATGACAGTGGCCTTAGTATGCCAAGTTGATGGAAGAGACCTAAGTATCTTCCTTACTAACTTCACTTTCACTATACTCCTTTTTTAGACCTTTCAAACCATTAATAATGATCATGAATCTAGCAAACATGTCTGAAATAGTTTCTTCATTTTTTATTTTAAACATTTCATATTCAGACACAAGTATGCTAGCCTTGGTTTCCCTTACCTCAGACGTACCTTCGTATATTAGCTCCAATTTGTCCGACATTTCTTTTGCTGACTTACATGTGGAGACTCTTGAGAATTCCTTTGAATGCACGGCGCACTGCATCGTGTTCAATGCACTTCAGTTCAGGGTTCCTTTGCGGATCTGTTCTCTTGTCCAGGTGTCTTCGTCAGCGGGCAGCTCATATGGACCCTTGCGAACTATCTTCCACAGCTCTTAGAAAGACCTACATACGATTTTTTCCAATATGTGTAGTCAGTACCATCAAAGAAGGGAGGCCTAGACATTGAGTGTCCTTCAACCATAAATCCCTTGTTAGTTTCCATTACACAGAATCTCTCCTGATCGTGAGATCAAGCTATTAAAGCTGTAAATCGAGAAACCTCGCTCTGATACCAACTGAAAGGTGCGTGGAATCACCTAAAGCAATAATCTAGAAGGGGGGTTGAATAGATTACTACCGATTAAACGTACTTTAACCTTCTTTTCGATGTTAACACTAACTTGATGAAAGCTTAAATAGATGTAGATCAAATTTGATCTTTGATGTGTGTGCTGATTGTGATTAGGAAGTTAGCAATCTACCAAGCATGTGAACAATCAATCGTGCCTACCATACATCTAACGTTAAAAATGTACAAACCACAGGACACGATGATTTAAGGTGGTTCGGAGTGAGTACACAACTCGTGTATCCTACGTCCACCGTCCACACACACACACGGAAAACTGCTTATAAAGCAAGTTCAACCCTACAATCACACACGCATGGTGTCTGAGGCAAACACGCACTCAGAACAACCACACACACACGTGGATCAAGCACAAGGGATGTTCAAACTACTACCACACACACAGAGTAATCAAAAGTAGAAGAAATGAAGAGTTCTGAGTTGAAGATCAAATCCTATGATGAACTCTTCGATGTGGTCGTCAGAAGAACTCTAAGCTTCGAGTTGATGACGATCAAATGATGTAGATGAAGCTTTATTTATAGACGAATCGGCTTCAACTCCTCACACGAGATGGATCTTCCAGGAACATGCAGGAGGGTTAAAGCAGAGCAGGGCAGAGAGAGCCTTCTTTTTGGTCTTTGCTTAGGGTTTTGGTGTGGAGGCTCCTTGCTACGAAAATAACTCTATATGATCTATATATAGTGATGTTCAAGTATGGAGAGTCGTGTTAAAAGGGAACACCCTAATACAGATCATATCCTGGTCACACGTTGTGACTTATCTTGCGGCTGTCGACAGGCACTCTTGGAAACTGGCTTCCAAAACCATGTTGGTTGCTAGAACCTTGGGGCTGTCGATAGGCAAGCCTTATTTGTCGACAGGTACACTTTATTTGTCGACAACTACTACTTTTTAAGTACTTCCAATAGCTTGTTTGTTGCTTTCTTGTCTGTCTGTCGACACATGCCTTCTTGGCTGTCGACAGGTGATTGCTTGATGTGTATTCCAAGTCTTTTGCACTTGGGTTTGGTTGCTTGTCTTGTGTGTTCATTCATACCTACATGAAAGACATTCCAAGTCTTTTGCACTTGGGTTTGGTTGCTTGTCTTGTGCATTCATTCATACCTACATGAAAGGCATTCCAAGTGAGAAATCATGAATACATAGATGATCATAAAACTCAATTTTCATTTGATCATCTCTTTCATCATGTCTTTATCATTTTTGCAACATCAATTATGTCAATAATAAAAAACATTTAAGCACAATCATCATCATACACATTGTAACCCAACACTTGGGGTTTGACTGTGTGCCATATCTGAATAGCAACGAGGACATCACTTATATAAGAGGGGTAGATTGTATCACCCCATAAATTAGTTTGCTGGTTAAGACATCACATAAGTTGTTTGAGCCACGGGAGCTCCATGTACCCCCTAGCACCCGGGAATACGGGAAGAGGTTGAAAAAAAAAAGAGAAGAAAAAAAAAGTAGAAGAAGAGGCGAGCATTAGAAGGTGGTGTATAGACACCAAGAACATGAAGAAATCAATTCAAATAATAAAGCAAATTCTTCTACTATGCCCTCCTCCTGAATTCATTCATCTTCATCTTCTTGGATGGAGGGGAACCATCACCTTCCATGGCTTAAGCACTTGAATTCTTGAACTCTCATTTTCTTCCCTTTAATGCTTGATTCTTGAGCTTTGGAGAGCTTTTGATGCTTGAGCTTGAGGAGGGGCCTGAACTTGAGTTCTTAATTGTACTAAAACTCCTAAATAGGATGTTATGTTTGCCCTCGGTAGGACATGAACATCATTGAAAATTTGCGTCCACAATCGTCGCAATTTTTAAGCAATTCTGGCTCCTGTTCTAGATGGGAAAGGTGATATGGGTCGAAGTAAGTCGACGCGATTCATGTTGTTATGCGCATCCACCTGCCGCCAATTTTCAAACTATTTATCTGAACATTCATGCTTAATCTTTATGCTTGTCATTACTAATCAATCTTTGAGCGCATGTCACGAAATTAATCACACTGTGATGTCAATACTTCAACTCTAAATGATGCATGTCAATAGTCCCACTATGATATTTTGTGCATAGTCTCATCCACCGCATATCAAGGACCTCGTTGAGATTCAAGTTTCCCTTCATAAAACCCTAAGGCCATTGCGTTTGCACATGAGGATGATGGACCTACGACGGACCCACGCCTTGAAAACTTGGTGTCTTGACTTAACTAATGTAATAATAATTCATGATTATTTTATATTTTTGTGTTTAACTTTTCCCTTTATGGAGCATGCATTATATTTTTGAGCACATTGCGAGAGAATACTCTCGTGTTTAAATGAGGAGAACCACTTAATCTTAATTCTAATTGACATGAAATATTACACTCCGAGTCTAGTACTCAGTCCATTTTGTTGTTTTGGATTCCTATATCTATTTGTCTTTTTCTTCAGATCCACATTGCAGCATGTCCGCAAGTTGGTAAATGCCCCCCCCCAATGGTGAAACCTTCAAGATTGTGTCTTTGGGTACTACCACCACACTGGAAGTTGACCTTCCTCCCTTCGTGCCTACATGGACACCTTTTCTCCTCGTTTAAATATCTCCTAAGGCTTCCCTAAGTTGCTTCATCTTGAGAGAACAACTCCTAATATGGTGTCAAAGGCGTGTCTCATCACACCTTGACGTCTATTTTCAGTCTTCCCATTCCAATCCACTATATTCCTTTCACTCCGTTTCTTCCATTTCATGTCTCTACATTTCACTTCTTTGCAAAGCAGACGGCAAGGCGAGGCAGTTATAGACATGCCAGTTTTGATATCATATTGTGCAGACTTCATGTAATGTAATGCCAGGTTTCAGGTTTCCATGTCGGACGCAGAGGACACGCTTCGGTTCATATCCGTGACCACTTACTATGACCCCTTTTCAGTTCTAAATTTGTGGCTTCTCAAGTTGTCGTGATTAAGTTCCAAAGTAGGACTATGGCAAGGATATTCACAGCCGGTCAAGTCGTCGCCATCCAGAGTTTCCATATTAAAATTTTGGCAATTTTTGAATTTATTTTTGGAAACAAATTCTAGCCAAATATGATCTGCGTCCACTAACATGGACACAATTTTGACTTTCCTCTATTGATATGATCGATTGTCAAAATATAATCGATTCTTCAAATAGGCGTCGGCTCACATGTAACATCTTTCCATTTTTTGGAATAGGGTTAGTGTCTATGTCAATTTTGGAAATTCAAATTGCACGGCGGATCAGCTGAACATGATTCAAAGTTACTATTTTTCATGTGCCAGTCGAGGTATGGAAGTTCAAAATGCATGTCATCTTTATTAGACGCGATTCAGTTAAATGGCGACCGATGTGTGTAATGAGATTCATAGGATTTATTCCTACAAAAAGACTCTCGTGGCCACCTTTTTGGGAGGTTGGAAAGAGGTCATATTTTTGATCTGCCCCGAGAGTGTTGATGCGTCCCAGAGTTCTAGAGAAAGGAAGAGCCCCTCAACCTTGCTTGGAGAGTTCTTCTAGTTAAGAGGTGGTGTTGTTGGATTCTCAAGGCAGACGTGTTTCATTGGAGCATGTCCGAAGCTTCTTCCACAGTGCTATCAACCCCTCTCTTTGTTGCAGCCAGATTCCACCTCTCCCCCTTTGTTCTTATTTCATTTGTTTTAACTCTTTTTATTCATCTCCTTTTAGTGCATGCATCGCCCCTCTATTTAGTGCCTCATGTCTTTGTGTTCTTCACATCAATGTCATACACCCCCCAATACTTTTAGGGGTTTTAAAAACCACCACAAGGTGTGTTCTACTTCATGTAACTATCTTACTTTGATTCTTTGAACACTTGGTTCTAATCCTTTTCTTTCAGTGGTTTTTTAATTCTTATTTGCAAGGTAACCAAGAATCAAGACCTTCTTTATCAGCTGGCCGATTGAAGAAGTAGGAGTCAACTCACCATCATCCCACATTCTTCAGGTAAAAAAGCAAGCGATCTATCCTTTACTGACACCATGTATGCCTGGCGATCACACTCCATTTCTAGTGTGCACATACACACTCTTTCTTTCCTTCTTCCTCCTCTATTTCTTCATATCCATCCTTATCTTTAGCCCCCTTTAATATTTTCTTCAATTTTTCTTTTTGATTTTTAAACACATCCAGACATCTTGAAAATGCCCATTTGATCATGAGGCTTTCAACTACCTCTTTGCATGAAATTCTTCTCGGCATGATCGCCATGTCCTCCTCTTCTCCATTCTTCATCCACATTAAACGTAATGGCAATTCAACCTCTTCGAGAAAGATGGTGGCTTTAAAGGTGGTGAAGACAAAAGTGTAAGTTTGAGGGTGCCATAATTCTACAAGAGCTCCTATAGCCGCCCAATCTAGATGGATATCATGGTAGTGTTTTGCGCAAGATGGTGGCTTCAAAGGCGGTGAAGACAAAAGTGTGAGTTTGGGGGTGCCATAATTCTACAAGAGCTCCTACAGCCGCCTAATCTAGATGGATATCATGGTAGTGTTTGCGTGGATGGCTAGTCTTTGGAGGTTCCATTTCGACAATATATGGTTCTCATGTTGAGGGTGATATTGAAGGTAAGTTGTATGAGCTATGGGAGCTTCATGTACCTCCTAGCACCTGGGAATAATCGGTAGTCCTAGAAGAGGTAGAAAAAAAAAAGAAAGAGAAGAAAAGAAGGGGGTAGAAGAGAGGAGAGCATTAGAAGGTGGTGTACGGACACCAAGAACTTGAAGAAATCAATTCAAATAATCAAACAAATTCAACTTCTACTTACCAATTTAGCTTGAATCAATCCACTAATATGTCCTCCCACCATGTGCATACTCTTGAATTCATTGATCTTCATCTTCTTGGATGGAGGAGCACTTAAATTCTCGAACTCTCCTTTTCTTCCCCTTTGCAATGCTTGATTCTTGAGCTTTGGAGAGCTTTTGATGCTTGGAGAGAGCTTGAGGAGGGGCCTAGAGGTGAGTCCCCAATTGTATTACAACACCTAAACAAGATGTTAAGTTTTCCCTTGGGTAGGATAGGAACATTGTTGAAAATCGCATCCACTACAATCGTCGTGGCTCTTGTTCAAGATGGGAAAGGTGATGTGTCGGAGAAAGTCGATGCAATTCATGTTGTTGTGCACGTCCATTACACTTGCTGCCAATTTTCAAACTATTTATCTGAATATTCATGCTTATGTTTGTCATTGCTAATCAGTCTTTAAACGCAGGTTAAAAAATCAATCCCACCGTGATGTCAATACTTCAACTCTGAATGATGCATGTCAACAGTCCCACCGTGATATTTTGTGCACAGTCTCAATCAGTGCATTTTTTTTAACTATATGTTATTATTCTATTAGAGTAATATATCAAGAACCTTGTGGTTCTGATGAATCTGAGATTTGAGTTCCTCTTCATAAATAATAGTGATAATTACATAAAATTCTTAGCCCTAAGGCCATTGCGTTTGCACGTGAGGAAGATGGGCATTCCTAGAAAACTTGGTGTCCTAACTCAGTAATGTAATATCATTATCCTTGATTATTTTATATTTTTGTGTGTTTTACCTTTTTCTTTAGCCCAGCATGCATTATAGGTTTTGAGCACATTACAGGGGAACACTCTTGTGTTTAAATGAGGAGAACCACTAAATCTTAATTCCAATTTACATGAAATATTCCACTCTGAGTCCAGTACTCAGTCCATCTTGTTGTCGCTTTTAAATTGCTTTTTGAGAAACCCCTTATTTTGGATTCCTATATCTATTCATCTTTTTCTTCAGATTCACCTTGGTTGCAGACATCCACAAGCTGGTAAACGCTCCCCCAATAGTGAAACCTTCACGATTATGTCCTTGGGTACTTCCACCACAGTGGAAGTTGATCTTTCTCCCTTCGTGCCCACGTGCACACCTTTTCCTTTCGTCTAAACATTTGGTTTCCCTAAACTGCTTCATATCATATGGTGAGGAACAACTCTTATCATATGGTGTCGAAGATGTGTCTCATTACACCTTGATGTCTACTTTTCAGTCTTTCCATTCCATTCCACTATATTCATTTCACTTCGTTTCTTCCATTTCGTGTCTCTACATTTCACTTCCTTACAAAGCAGACGCCAAGGAGAGGCAGCTGTAGAAACGCCAATTTTGACATCATATAGTGCAGACTTCACGTTATAATGCAACACCTCAGAATGGCTCTCTTCATTTAAGCATTTGAGTGCTTTCCCTATTTTTTTGGATTTTTCTAGGTTTTTTTCAGAATTTTTCTTGTGGACCAATGAGGGTTAGGTTGAAGGTTAAATCCATGTCGGACACAAAGGTTGCGCTTTGGTTCATATCCATGACCACTTACTAGGACGCCTCTTCAGTTCCAAATTAATTGCTTCTCAAGTCATGATTAAGTTCCAAAGTTTGACTATGGCATGGTCAATATTCGTGGTTGGTCAAGTCGTCTGTAGCGACCCTGGATATTTATGCCCAATAAGGCTCCATATCCAGACCCGCCTCCCGCGAATGAACCGAAGTCTCACAAGGGATAGCTCACACACATATCCAGTAAGAATATAAAAGATAACCACAAGAGTATAGATACAAAAAGTACATATATTTATACTCAATTACACAAATTATATTATCCCAATACATTATTACATGTTCAAGAGAAAAAGTATAACTACGTAGGGTATACCCCGAGAGAGCAAAGTTCATACAACAACAACTACAACTCAACTGCTGGTGGTAAAAGTCTGCCACGACACTGCTGCAAGCCAAACACATTGCTAACACTTGAAAGGAACTGTAAGGGAGTAGACCTCAACCACAAAGGGTCTCACTGGTGACACTAAAGAACTGCTACAGCAAAATGTGCTAACACAAATGTACTTACACTGCAGCTAACCATAAGCACACTAGCTAACACAACTCATATAAGGTAAGGGAAACAATTTGACTAGTACACACCAATTCACCACGATAGCTAAATCCGACTAACTGCAAGTCACACAAACAAACCATCAACGAGAAGCAATAGGACTGGTAACTAAGGGCTAGTCCACCACACATCTTAGAATACCAAAACACATTGGAGAACTACCCCCAGAAGGGTAAAAACACGGCGAGTGGAAGGTCACACAACACGACCTCCATGGAGCACGACTCAACCTCAACACCTGAAAAGATTGGCAGCCCGCGTGCCACCACAGCTGGTTACCCACAAGGGGTACACGTACGTACCATAACTGAACCACCATTGGAGAGTCACCGCTCATAACCACAACCACTAAAAAGCTCAAGTTGGAAGGAATGACGCTGCCACACAGATTATACTAATGGTTCATGATGCCAGTATCCCATCCAGACAACACCATACAAGAACTACCTCTTAGTCTCGCAACCACAGACATAAGGTCCAACTATCGCTTTACAACCACACTGTAAAGTCAAGGAATAGTAGAGACCAACCAACACCACACCTGCAGACCACACAACTGTAGGCCCATGTCTGGCACCTTTAGGGCCTCTGGCCTGAGCTCCCAAAAGTGAGGCATTGGAAAACATGACTAGCTGGGGCCCACTACGTCTACTGGTGTCCGTACCCTTAATCACGAGTGTGCTACAAGCGATCGAACACAAACTCTCACACAAGTCGCTGCCCCTGTCTTCTTTCCCTCAAACACAGGAGTGAGGGTGTCCAAGAAGACGACACAGACCTCTACGGTACACAGTACCGAGATAAACCCTAAGCAACCTTGTGCCTGGCTCACAATGAACTGGGGGTACCCGATTAGAGAGGCATTCCGGAATAGGCACTGGACCACCAAACTCGGAAACACAAAGCCGCAACAAATCACTAACAAACACATAAAACCTATACTCTTAAGCCATGATAAATCACACTATAAACTTGCTTGTCATTGGTCAACACATGACTTCCACAGCAACGACATATCACTAAGCACATTAACCACTAAACCTCTATATGATAACATAATTAACATGTTGAAACATGATTAACATAATCATAATTAACATACTACCATAACCTACCAACTAGCTAAAAGCCAAACATTCATATAGCATGCTTTGCTATCATTAATCTACTTAAACATCATAAAACATTATTATAAACCCAAGGCTAGGCCCATACAGGACCATCACTGCCCAACCACCACAAGTCAAATTTCGGAAGCTGAAACGCGATGGACAAAGTCGTCACCATTCAAAATGCGACGGACACCACAGTTGTGATTACAAACGAACGTGACAGGGCCCAGTGTCGCGACATGAACGTGATGGCCCAACACGTTGCCACCAAGTCAACTGACTCAGTCGAAGCCAAATCGCGATGGACCAAAGTGTCGCCACCAAACCAATCGATAAGAACGCAATGGGGCAATTTGTCACCTTCAAGGAACGCGACAATCCAAAGCCATAAACGCGACGTACATAAGCGGCGTGTTTATGCCAATCAGTCCAAACACAACAATCGAAGCATGAATGCGATGGACCACTGTGTCGCATTCACGATCAAACCATGACGGGGTAAACGATCGCGTTCAAAATGCGACGGCCCGACCCGTCGCCTTCTCAAGCAAATGGTCAAGCTCTCCTTCTACACCATCCAAACACCATGTAAACTACACCGTGAACCATTAAATTGGCGAATAACTATAGCACACCACACATAATAGGATTCACAAGCTCTAAAACCCTTTAAACAATAAAAATCACAAGGGAAGTCTCCCTACCAACTCTTAGAGCATGAGAAACGCGAAGAACGCCACACCGCCGACAAGTACACACTCCGGACCCCCTCCTCGGGTGGAAACCACGCCAAACGAGCTCCCAGAAAGTCAAAACTGCCAAAATTGCCGCAAAGCCTCCTCCCCTTTATCGGACAGAGCCACCTTTGCTCTGTCTGGCCCGAAACATAGCATTAAGTGCACAGTAAAAATCACGACTTAGTTAGTCGTCACATTTAAAAGACCTTAAACACGACAGACCTGACAAATCGCATCGCGCCACGGAAAGGTGGTTCGAAGAATGCGACGTATGTAGCCGTTGCGTTCAAAACGCGACGACATACACCATCGCCTTCTTCACTAGAAAACATGTGGGTTGTTTGGGCTAAAACCTTGGCCTACAACACCCACACCACACACGGGAACCACAACCGAGGCTCTATGACCCCACATTGGTCATGAGCACCACACCAGAACCATTAAAACTTGGATCCGAACGACCACAACGTTACATTACTATCACCAAAAAAGGAATGTCGTACTCAACATTTAGAAAGAAACCACGGCAAGCCGGACTACCACCTAAAAAGAAATATAGCTATTCACAAACAAGTATGATACATTTCTTCCGCACTTGCCTTTCAAACCATTATGTTCTAATTGATCTATTCTGCTTAGTCCTTGCTCATTCTGCTTTTCTTACTGTTTAGTCCATTCCACAACTTTTCTGCCCTTCTGACTGATTCAATCCATCCTTCCTTTACCTTACAATTTAAGAGATTCTAACCTGCCCTTGGCGCTTTATCTCCTTGGACTCAACTTGCTGCCACATTTTCATGACTGTGTTTACAACATTCCTTTCTGTGTCATTTTGCTCATTCAAGACCTTTCATCATAAATTGCAGTCTTGTGATTGTTCAAGACCTCTCATCATAAACTGTAACGACTTAAGAAGTCGATACCCGGAACCCTCTAAGTACCTGACCCTTGGACCGCCACCCACGGATCCGAAGACCCAGAAGGGTTAGAAATATGTCTAGTGAGATATACAACAAGTTACAATGGCTAAACAAAATAAAAAAATACAATAGCAGAAGAAATATATACACAATGTCCCAGATAATAATTCAAGTGCAAAAGAAAATAAGTACTAACCACTGCCAACGCTGCTGACCAGAAGCGACACGATGCTGAATTAGTGGCCACCAGGACTTTTGCACTAAACCATCTTCTGATCCATTACCTCTCGGTACTGACTTGCCATTATTGTTCCTTCATCTGTTTATTATTGCTACCTGTAATCCTGCCCTATTTTACTCATATTCTGAACTGTAAATCCTTTTCAAAAACCACTGCCTCTATAATTAATTATGAAAAAACCTTAATTTAGAAAAAAAACTTCAGAACCTGTGGATCCTAAATCTGCCATGCTTCCGCTGCACCACTCTGATTACACCGAATACTTGTCAAAATACTTTACTAACACTACTCTCATTATCACTACCAATCCTTGCCATTTCTGCTACCATTTTAACGCTGCCTGAATTCAATTCTGACTTTATCTGCATACCAAAACCATCTATTAAGAACTTGAAACACATATTCAAATACCATTGGGAGAAAATGATTGAATTTTTGAACTACTTTCTATAATACTCCGATTTTGTTTCACTCCCATCTGTACTATATACTTGAATTTTGAATTCTGCCATACTACCACTATCATACTTTGCTCTTTTTTGTTTACTGAAAATTACAATCTAATTGGCTAATCAAACTAAATTTGTAATAAATTTTTTTTTCAAAGTAACTTATTCGTACTGTCGTGATACTATATCCTCTCATCATGGAATAAAACTGTTCAATCCACTCTGTACATGCTCTACCATTAACTCCGCCCAACTCTTTCAATTCTCTACTCAACTGATCAAGCCTTGCTGTTTATATTCTGCAATTCACTGACTTCAAAAATTTTCAACTATACACATTTCTTACTCCTGCTCTATCTTGCCATAATCTTATCTATTCCCTATTTCTCAACCAACCTGTCTCTGCTATCACATCAAATTCTAAAAATACTCTATTAAAAGAATACCTCTGTTCCACTAAATTACGGATTTTATACTGCCACATAAACTATTATTACACATTACTTTAACTTTCTAACTAGTACATCTACTAGTGTCCGTACCCCCAACCACGAGCGTGCTACAAGCGATTGAACACAAACTCTCACACAAGTCGATGTCCCTCTATTGTCTTTCCCTCAGTCGGATGTACAACTCAAACATAGGAGTGATGGTGTCCAGGAAGACGATACAGACCTCTACGGTATACACAGAACCGAGACAAACTCTAAGCAACCTCGTGCCTGGCTTACAATGAACTTGGGGTACCCAACTAGAGAGGCATTTCGGAATAGGCGCTAGACCACAAAAGTCAGAAACACAACGCAACGAATCACTAACGAACTCATAAAACCTATACTCTTAAGCCATGATAAATCACACTATAAACTTGCTTGTCATTGGTCAACACGTGACTTCCACAACCACCACATATCACTAAGCACATTAACCACTAAACCTTTATATGATAACATAATTAACATGCTGAACATGATTACATAATCATAATTAACATACTACCATAACCTACTAACTATCCAAAAGCCAAACATTAATTCTATAGCATGCTTTGCTATCATTAATCTACTTAAAAATCACAACACATTACTATAAATCCAAGGCTAGGCCCATACAGGACCGTCACTGCCCAACCACCATAAGTCACATTTCGGAAGCTGAAACGTGACGGACACAATTGTCGCCAATCAAAATGAGACGGACACCATAGTCGTGATTACAAATGAACGTGACAGGGCCCAGTGTTGTGACATGAACGCAACGATCCGACACGTTGCCACCAAGTCAACTGACTCAGTCGAAGCAAAATCGCGATGGACCAAAGTGTTGCCACTAAATCGACTGATAAGAATGTGATGGGGTAATTTGTCGCCTTCAAGGAACACGACAATCTGAAGCCATAAACGTGACAGACATACATAAGCGATGCGTTTATGCCAATCAGTCCAAACACAGCAATCGAAGCATGAACGCGATGGACCACTGTGTCGCGTTCACGATCAAACTGTGATGGGGTAAATGGTCGTGTCCAAAATGCGACAGCTCGACCCGTCGCCTTCTCAAGCAGACGGTCAAGCCTTTCTTCTACCCCTAACAAACCATCCAAACACAATGTAAACTACACCATGAACCATTAAATTGATGGAACTAGCACACCACACATAACATGATTCACAAGCTCTAAAACCCTTTAAACAATAAAAATCACAAGGGAAGTCTCCCTACCAACTTGTAGAGCATGAGAAACATGAAGAACGCCACACCGCCGACAAGTTCATGCTCCGGACACCCTCCTCGCGTGGAAACCACACTGAACGAACTCCTAGAAAGTCGAAACTGCCAAAATCGCCGCAAAGACTCCTCCCCTTGGCCGGACAGAGCCACCTCTGCTATGTTTGGCCCGAAACATAGCATTAAATGCATAGTCAAAATCGTGACGTAGTTAGTCGTCGCATTTAAAAGACCCTTAAACGTGACAGACCTGACCGTCGCCAATCGCATCGCGCCATGGAAAGGTGGTTCAAAGAACGCGGCATATGTAGTCGTCGCATTCAAAATGCAACGACATACTCCGTTGCCTTCCTCACCAGAAAATCTGTGGGCTGTTTGGGCTAAAATCTCAGGCTCACAACACCCACACCACATACAAGAACCACAATCGAGGCTTTATGACCCCACATTGGTCATGATTACCACACCAGAACCATTAAAACTCAGATCCGAACGACCACAATGTTACATCATCGCCCTTTAGAGTTTCCATATTAACATTTTGATATTTCTGAATTTATTTTTGGAAACAAAATCCTGCCAAAAAATGATCCGCGTCTATTAATATGGACGCGATTTTGACTTTCCTCTATTGATATGACCGATTGCCAAAATATTAATCGATTCTTCAAATAGGCGTCGACTCACATGCACACGTTTGAATCTTTCCATTTTCTGAAATAGGGTTAGTGTCCATGTCAATTTTGCAAAATTCAGAATGTGCGACAGATTAGCTAGACACGATTTAGAGTTACTATTTTTCATGAACTAGTCGAAGTATGGAAGTTCAGAATGCGCGGCGTCCTAATCGGACATGATTCTGTTAAATGTCGACTGTTGTGTCCAACACAATTTATAAGATTTATTCCTACAAAATGACCCCCGTGGCCACCTTTTTGAGAGGTTGGAAAGAGGTCATATTTTTCAGCCCAGATAGTGTTGTTGCATCCCAGAGTTCTAGAGAAAGGAAGAGCCCCTCAAGCTTGCTTGGAGCACTCTTCAAGTTAAGAGGCGGTGCTGTGGATTCTCAAGGCAGACGCGTTTCATTGGAGCATGTCTGAAGCTTCTTCCACAGTGCCAACAACCCCTCTCTTTGCTGCAGCCAGATTCCACCTCCCCCTTTGTTCTTTTTTCATTTGTTTTAAATCTTTTTATTCATCTCCCTTTAGTGCATGCATCTCCCCTCTGTTTAGTGCCTCTTGCCTTTGTGTTCTTTCACATTAGCGTCATACACACACACACCCATAGTTTTAGGGGTTTTAAGAACCACCACAAGGTGTGTTCTACTTCATGCAAGTATCCTTTGAACACTTGGTGATATTGGAGGTAAGTTGTTTGAGCCATGGGAGCTTCATGTACCTCCTAGCACCCAGGAATAATGGGGTTCTTTCTCTTTTGCATAAGCCCTTTTGTAAGGTGGTGCTGTGCTCTTGATGTGCTTTTTCTCCTTTACTTAAGAAAAAGAAGTGAAGTAAGGAAAGCAGCTGAAGCAAGGTGCCTAAGCGTTCAAGTTGCGAGTTAGGGGAGTGAGCTTCCAGTCATTTAGTAGAATATGCCCGAGATAGAGAAAGTGGTGGAATATGAATTAGGTTAGGAAGCACGGGAAATCAAAGCACTTCGGGTAGACGTTAGCCTGTAGCTTCAAGCCGGAAAGTTCAGTCTCTACGAGCATCCGTTTGAAAGCCTTCCCCTATTGTAGTTATGGCACGAGTTCTCAATGAAAACGTCAGTCTGGTTAGTTCCGAAAGTTAGGTGAAAGTCTCGCGTAATTTCATATCCGCTCGGGAGGTAAAGCTACAAACCTTCCTTTAGCCGTCTTCTATTGTATCTGGAAGCTGGAAGTCAGAGAAGCGTCAATCTTCAAGCCAGTGATCAAGAGAATACGATAAGGGCTTGCCTCTTTTTAGGGCTTTCCATGGAAGGGGTTCAGGCTTAGCCTAGCCCTATGAGTGAACCGTAGCTCACGAACTTTAGGAACGAACGTAAGCCAGTTGAAGTAATACAGTTGCTTTTGCCCAGAAAGCAATCGGAACTAGGAGGGACATAGTCTTTTCAAAGGAAAGGTGACATGAAACATAACAACTTAGGACTGTTAAGGAGTTGTAGCTTCTATCTTGCACGGTATCCGGATAAAGCAAGAAAGCAAGCGATAGATCCGGGAAGATAATTTATCTTGACTTGACTCTTTACTAGAGCAGAGCAAAAAGCGCTGACAGAGAGAGCAGAGCAGCAAGAGAGAGCGGAGAAGAGCTTACTTGAACCACTGGAAGGAGAGTAAAGGTAAATATATTGTTCCTTAGAATAGGTTTTTGTTCTTTCTGGTAGTGGTACCTTACCTTTTATTTAGTGCGCTTCTTTTTTGCTTTCCTTTACTCGAACTATAAGATAGCTCGAGAAAGTCCGTACGAGAGAGAGGATCTGTATCAGGAAGAACCACTCGAAGGAGAGGAAGGTAAGCGCATTTCATTTGGAAAGGACAACAACTATAGCGTAAAAGCGCTTGCTGGTTCATTCTTCACCCTTGCTTGCGATAAGGTTAGCGGTCGGCTGTAAGAAAGAAGTCGAATCTAGCGCACGCATCTCTTACCATTCGTTAAGTCGGCAGCTGCCAATAAGCTTTTCTTTTCGTTTTGTCCGGTACCTTCTTTCTTTCCTTAAGTGCTAGTATAGTCCCTTTCTTTCATGAAATAAGCGCTTTGATCTTAGTGTGGCTGCAGTGTGTTCACGTTCCACTCTAGCTGCTCCACATCCTAATTATTGGAGTGCTAGCAGACAGATCTTTTCTCTTTACCACAGTAAGTGGAGGAAAGAAGAGGTGCGAAGCGATTCTTGAAAGAAGGTTCTTTCTCGTGCTTGCTGCCGGGAAAATCTCGTAACTGAGTAATGCCCTGCTAGCTGCTTAAGCTAAGCTGATTAGCCCCGTCTATCTTCGGAGATATCAAGTGTCTTTTAACAAGACTCGTGATGAAAGCAGTCTATTCTTTTAGCTCTAGTAAATTGATAACTACAAAAGCCCTTCGTGAAAGAAGCTTTTAGTGGAATTGAGTGTTGGTCGGTCCCCTCGCATTGGAGTGCTTGCTGGTTGAAGGGCTAGTATTTAGCACAGTACGGGGAGCAGTAATACAAAAAAAGCTGTAACAAAGAAAGAAGTCGATTGCTACCATTCCTGAAATCAGGTTTTTATAGCTCATCAGCGCATACAGACAGAGATCCTTTGATTGGATCTTGACTAGAGACGGGAAGAACCTAAGGAAGACTCCATAGCTGATAGAAGCTGGACTCTAGAGAAAGTTCAAAGTGATCTGCACTATAGCTTCTCCCAGTCCTGCTTAGCGCCCGGCCCACACCTTATTAATAACAATAGCTGCAGTGGCTTAACAACACGATGGAACGATTGCCAATAACAACACGCGGAGTCAACTCCTTAGCTATTTATTACAAAGCAACAGGTGTCCGCCTCTTCCTTAAAGTCGAGTGGCTTCACGCCTCCCCGCATCCGATCCCCGAACTCCTTAGCATCCGATTCCCTGAACTCCTTAGCATCCGATTCCCCGAACACGCATAGTTAGTTACATAGCTGCGGGTGTGGCCTAGCTGACCTGACACGCATAGTTATATACTACAAAAATAGCTGCAGGGGCTTATAACAACACGATTGCCAACTACGCGCTTGCCCGCTCCTCTCAGGCTTACCACCCGGCAATCCTTCGTTCCGCTTCGCTCATAGTGACTTATTTCGATTCATTAACCGCTACGCTTTGTTTAGGTTAGGGGGCTCCCCCTATGCTCATATCTTATACTTAGCCGAAGGCGAAGATGTAGATGAATCGTATGCGTGTTGTTCTACTTCTGTTGCTCTGTAGCTAAGTAATAAAAGAACTCTTATGCGCCTAACAGAACGTAGCAGCAAGGGACAACCGACCCATACAGACAGCCAGCGGGGAGGATGGCACTACTGGCAAAGACCGTCTGGCGAAAACGCCGCAGGCGCGAAGCGTGGTAGGCCTGCGCCGGGGGAGCAACGCATAGGGGGGAGCCCGGACGGTGGAAAAGCCAGGGGAGGTAAAAGGTTGTTAAGAAGGTCTCGGGCAAATGTTGTTAAGAAGTTCTACTGACATCTAGTCTTAAGGGGCGCCCCTTCCAATTGAAGTAGGAGTTGGAGTTCAAGTTTTAGTGTACTATAGATAAGGAGAAATTGCCTATGCCTAATGAGTCTCGTATCCATAGCCTAAGCTAAACCTATCCAATTAAAGTGCCATATGAGTCAAGAGCTAGAGAAATAAAGTAGGGAGGAGAGCGGATTCTCTTCTCGGGCAAATGGTGAAGTTCTTTCTCTTTTGCATAAGCCCTTTTGTAAGGTGGTGCTGTGCTCTTGATGTGCTTTTTCTCCTTTACTTAAGAAAAAGAAGTGAAGTAAGGAAAGCAGCTGAAGCAAGGTGCCTAAGCGTTCAAGTTGCGAGTTAGGGGAGTGAGCTTCCAGTCATTTAGTAGAATATGCCCGAGATAGAGAAAGTGGTGGAATATGAATTAGGTTAGGAAGCACGGGAAATCAAAGCACTTCGGGTAGACGTTAGCCTGTAGCTTCAAGCCGGAAAGTTCAGTCTCTACGAGCATCCGTTTGAAAGCCTTCCCCTATTGTAGTTATGGCACGAGTTCTCAATGAAAACGTCAGTCTGGTTAGTTCCGAAAGTTAGGTGAAAGTTTCGTGTAATTTCATATCCGCTCGGGAGGTAAAGCTACAAACCTACCTTTAGTCCTAGAAGAGGTTGGAAAAAAAAGAAAAGAAAAAAAAGGAGTACAAGAAGAAGAGAGCATTAGAAGGTGGTGCATAGACACCAAGAACATGAAGAACAGGAAGAAATCAATTTAGATAATCAAGAAAATTCAACTTCTTTCTACTTACCACTTTATCTTGAATCAAACCACTAATATGTCCTCCCACCTTGTGCATCCTCATGAATTCATCAATCTTCATCTTCCTGGATGGAGGGGCGCCATCACCTTCCATGGCTTGAGCACTTGAATTCTTGAACTCTCCTTTTCTTTCCCCTCTGTAATGATTTTTGAGGTTTGGAGAGCTTTTGATGCTTGCGGAGAGCTTGAACAGGGGCTTTCATAAGCCTATGGTTGTTCATGGTTTAGAGGTGAGTCCCCAATTATACTAGAACTCCTAAACAGGATGTTAAATTTGCCCTTGGGTAGTTCAGGAACATTGTTGAAAATCGATTCCACTACAGTCATTGCGATTTTTTAGCTTCATTCCGGCTCCTGTTATGGATGGGAAAGGTGATACACGTCGAAGTAAATCGACGCGATTCATGTTGTTATGTGCATCTATACACCTGCTGCCAATTTTCAAACTATTTATCTGAATATTCATGCTTAATCTTTATGCTTGTCATTGCTGATCAATCTTTGAGTGCAGGTTAGCAAATCAGTCCCACTTAAACACTGAATGACGTGTGTCAACAATCTTATCATGATATTCTGTTCACAGTCTCATCCACTGCATTTTTTTTACTATATGTTATTACTCTATTAAAGCATATCATGGATCTTGTGGTTCTGATGAATATGAGATTTGAGATCCCCTTTATAAAATAATTGTGATAATTGCAAAAAATTCTTAGCCCAAGACCGTTATGTTTGCACATGAGGACGAAGGACCCACGCATGGAAAACTTGGTGTCCTGACTTAACTCAACAATGTAACAATATTATCCATGATTATTTTATATTTTTGTATGTTTTAACATTTTCCTTAAGCCCAACATACATCATATAGGTTTTGAGCACATTGCGGGATCACTCTCGTGTTTAAATGAGGAGAACCACTTAATCTTAATTCTAATTGACATGAAATATTCCACTTCGAGTCCAGCACTCAGTCCATCTTGTTGTTGCTTTCGGACTGCCTTTTGAGAAATCCCTTATTTTGGATTTCTATATCTATTTGTCTTTTTCTTCAGATCCACCTTGGTTGCTGCACATCCACAAGCTGGTAAATGCTCCACCAATGGTGAAATCATCAGGATTGTGTCCTTGGGTACGTTCACCATGCTCGAAGTTGATATTTCTCCCTTCATGCCCACATGCACACCTTTTCCCTTTGTCTAATCATTTGGTTATCTCCTAAGACTTTCCCTAAGCTGCTTCATTTTGAGCTAAGGAACAACTCTTATCATATGGTGACGAAGGCGTGTCTCATCACACCTTAGCGTCTACTTTTCAATCTTCCCATTCCATTCCACTATATTCTTTTCATTTTGTTTCTTCCATTTTGTGTCTCTACATTTCACTTCCTTGAAAAGTAGACGTCAAGGCGAGGTAGCTGTAGACACGTCAATTTTGATATCATATTGTGTAGACTTCATGTTATAATGCAAATTCTCGTAGTGGCTCTCTTCATTTAAGCATTGGAGTGTTTTTCCTATTTTTCTAGATTTTTAGGAATTTTTTGGTGGACCAATGAGGTCAGGTTATATCCGCGTCAAACACAGAGGATGCACTTCAGTTCATATATGTGACCACTTACTAGGACACCTTTTAAGCTCCAAATTCGTGGCTTCTCAAGTCATCGCGATTAAGTTTCAAAGTTCGACTATGGCAAGGTCAATATTCGCAGTTGGTCAAGTCGTCGCCATTTAGAGTTTCCATATTAAAATTTTGACAATTTTTGAATTTATTTTTGGAAACAAAATCTTGCAAAAAATGATCCACGTCTACTAATATGGATGCAATTTTGACTTTCCTCTATTGATATGACCGATTGCCAAAATAATAATCAATTCTTCAAATAGGCGTCAGCTCACATGAACGTGTTTCAATCTTTCCATTTTTGAAATAGGGTAAGTGTCCATGTCAATTTTGGAAATTCAGAATGTGTGACGGATCAACTAGACGCAATTTAGAGTTACTATTTTTCATGAACCAATCGAAGTATGGAAGTTCAGAATGCGCGACGTCTTTATCGAACGTGATTCAGTTAAATGTCAACCGTTGTGTCTGGTGCGATTCATAGGATTTATTCCAATAAAAAGACCCCCACGACTACCTTTGTGGGAGTTTGGAAAGAGGTCATATTTTTTATTAGCCTAGATAGTGTTGCTGTGTCCCAGAGTTCTAGAGAAAGGAAGAGCCCCTCAAGCTTTCTTGGAGCACTCTTCAAGTTAAGAGGTGGTGTTGTCGGATTCTCAAGGTAGACACATTTCATAGGAGCATGTCCGAAGCTTCTTCCACAGTTCCATTAACCCCTCTCTTTGTTGCAGCTAGATTCCACCTCCCCCGTTGTTCTTTTTTCATTTTTTAAAACTCTTTTTATTTATCTCCCTTCAGTGCATGCATGCCCCTCTCTTTAGTGTTTCTTATCTTTGTGTTCTTCACATCAGCATCATACACACACACATCCCCATACTTTTAGGGGTTTTAAAAACCACCATAAGGTGTGTTCTACTTGATGCAAGTGTCTTACTTTAATTCTTTGAACACTTGGTTCTAATCCTTTTCTTTTGGTGGTTTTTTTAGTTCTTATTTGCAAGGTAACCAAGAATCAAGACCTTCTTTGTCGACCGGCCGATTGAAGAAGTAAGAGTCAACTCACGGTCATTCCGCATTCTTCAACTAAAGGTAAGTGATCTATCCTTTACTATCTCCTTCGGCACCCATGTGTGTCTGGCGATCACACTCCATCTCTAGTGCACACACACACTCTTTCTTTCGTTCTTCCTCCTCTATTTCTTCATATCCATCCTTATCTTAGCCCCCCTATAATATTTTATTCAAATTTTCTTTTTGATTTTTAGATGCATCCAAACATCTTGAATGCCCCTTTGATCTCTCATGAAGCTTTCAACTACCTCTTTGCATGAAATTCTTCTCGGCATGATCACCATGTCCTCCTCTTCTCCGTTTTTCATCTGCTTTAAACCTAATAGCAATTCAACCTCTTCTACAAGAGCTTCTATAGTCACCCAATCTAGATGGATTTAATGGTAATGTTTTGCATAGATGGCTAGGTTGTGGAGGTTCCATTTGGACAATATGGTTCTCAGGTTGAGGGTGATATTGGAGGTAAGTTGTTTGATCCATGGGACCTTCATGTACCTCCTAGCAGTGGGGAATAATGGGTAGTCCTAGAAAAGGTTGAAAAAAAAAGAAAAGAGAAGAAAAAAAAAAGGAGTAGAAGAAGAAGAGAGCATTAGAAGGTGGTGCATGGACACCAAGAACATGAAGATCATGAAGAAATCAATTCAAATAATCAAGCAAATTCAACTTCTACTTACCAATTTAGCTTGAATCAACCCACTAATATGCCCTCACACCTTGTGCATCCTCTTGAATTCATTGATCTTCATGTTCTTGGATGGAGGGGCACCATTACCTACCATGGCTTGAGCACTTGAATTCTTGAACTCTCCTTTTCTTCCCCTTTGCAATGTTTGATTCTTGAGTTTTGGAGAGTTTTTGATGCTCGGGGAGAGCTTGAGGAGGGGCTTTTATAACCCTATGGTTGTCTATGGCCCGGAGGGGAGTCCCCAATTGTACTTGAACTCCTAAACAGGATGTTAAGTTTGCCTTCGGGTAGGACAAGAACATTGTTGTAAATCACGTCCACTACAGTCGTCATGATTTTTAAGCTGCATTCTGGCTCCTATTCTTGATGGGAAAGGTGATACGTGTCGGAGTAAGGTGACGCGATTCATATTGTTATGCACGTCCATTACATCGGTCGCCAATTTTCAAACTATTTATCTGAATATTCATGCTTAATCTTTATGCTTGTCATTGCTAATCAATCTTTGAGCGTAGGTTAGGAAATCAGTCCCACCGTGATGTCAATACTTCAACTTCAAATGATGCTTATCAACAGTCCTACCGTGATATTTTGTTCAGTCTCATCCAATGCATTTTTTTATTATATGTTATGACTCTATTAGAGCATATGAAGGACCTTATGGCTCTGATGAATATGAAATTTGTGTTCTCCATAAAAAAACTAGTGATAATTTCATAAAATTCTTTGTCCTAAGGCTGTTGCGTTTGCACATGAGGATGATGGACCCACACCTGGAAAACTTGGTGTCTTGACTTAACTCAGCAACATAACAATATTATCCTTGATTATTTTATATTTTTGTATGTTCACCTTTTCCATTAGCCCTACATGCATCATATAGGTTTTGAACACATTGCGGGAGAATACTCTTGTGTTTAAATGAGGAGAACCACTTAATTTAATTTCAATTGACATGAAATATTCCACTTCGAGTCCAGCACTCAGTCCATCTTGTTGTTGCTTTCAAACTACCTTTTGAGAAATCCCTTATTTTGGATTCCTATATATATTCATCTTTTTCTTCAGATCCACCTTGGTTGCTGCACATCCACAAGCTGGTAAATGCTCCACCAATGGTGAAATCATTAGGATTGTGTCCTTGGGTACGTTCACCATGCTGGAAGTTGATCTTTCTCCCTTAGTGCCCACGTGCACACCTTTTCCCTTCGTCTAATCGTTTGGTTATCTCCTAAGACTTTCCCTAAGCCGCTTCATTTTGAGCTAAGGAACAACTCCTATCAATGGTGATGAAGACATGTCCCATCACACCTTGGCGTCTACCTTTCAGTCTTCCCATTCCATTCAACTATATTCCTTTCACTCTGTTTCTTCCATTTCGTGTCTCTACATTTCACTTTCTTGCAAAACAGAAGTCAAGAAGAGGCAGCTGTAGACACACCAATTTTGACATCATATTGTACAGATTTTATGTTATAATGCAATGCCTCAGAGTGGCTCTCTTCATTTAAACATTTGAGTATTTTCCTATTTTTTTGGATTTTTCTAGGCCTTTTAGGAATTTTTCTTGTGGACCAATGGGGGTCAGGTTTAAGGTTAATATCTATGTCGGACATAGAGGATGCACTTCAGTTTGTATACGCGACCACTTACTAAGACACCTTTTCAGTTCCTAATTCATGTCTTCTCAAGTCGTCGTGATTAAGTTCCAAAGTTCGACTATGGCAAGGTCAATATTCGTGGCTGGTCAAGTCGTCGCCATTCAGAGTTTCCATATTAAAATTTTGGCAATTTTTAAATTTATTTTTGGAAACAAAATCTTGCCAAAATGATCCTCGTCTACTAACATGGACACGATTTTGACTTTCCTCTATTTATATGACTGATTGCCAAAATAATAATCGATTCTTCAAATAGTCATCGGCTCACATGGACGCATTTCAATCTTTCCATTTTTGGAATAGGGTTAATGTCCATGTCAATTTTGGAAATTCAGAATGTGCAGTAGATCAGTTGGATGCAGTTCAGAGTTATTTTTTTTCTTACGCCAATTGAAGTATGGAAGTTCAGAATGCGTGGTGTACTTATCAGATGCGATTTAGTTAAATGGCAATTGCTATGTCCGATGCGATTCATTGGATTTATTCCTATAAAAAGACCCTTGTGGCCACCTTTTTGGGAGGTTGGAAAAGAGGTTGTATTTTTTATCAGCCCAGAGAGTGTTGTTGCATCTCAGAGTTCTAGGGAAAGGAAGAGCCCCTCAAGCTTACTTGGAGAGCTCTTCAAGTTAAGAGCCCTTGCTTCAGCCATATTCCACCTCTCCCCCTTTGTTCTTATTTCATTTGTTTTAACTCTTTTTATTCATCTCCCTTCAGTGCATGCATCGTCGCTCTCTTTAGTGTTTCTTGTCTTTGTGTTCTTTACATCAACGTCATACACACACACACACACATACTTTTAAGGGTTTTAAAACCACCACAAGGCGTGTTCTACTTTTCATGCAAGTATCTTACTTTGATTCTTTGAACACTTAGTTTTAATCCTTTTCTTTTGGTAGTTTTTTTGTTCTTATTTGCAAGGTAACCAAAAATCAAGATCTTCTTTGTCGCTCGCTCGATTCGAGAAGTAAGAGTCAACTCACAATCATCACACATTCCTCAAGTAAAGGTATGCGATCTATCCTTTACTATCTCCTTCGGTACCTATGTGTGCTTGGCAATCACATTCCATCTCTAGTGCACACACACACTCTTTCTTTCTTTCTTCCTCCTCTATTTCTTCATATCCATCCGTATCTTAGCTGGGGGTATAAACGATCCGAGTCGAGCAGAGTAACAATTTGCTCGAACTCAGACTCATTTATTTTTATCAACATCATAGTACTCGGCTCGATACTCGCCGAGTACTTATATTTCTATCCGAACTCGACTCGATTCATTGTTGAAATGTTTGAACTCGACTCGACAAGCCACTCATTTACATAAATGAGCCCAAACTCGAGCTCAAAACCGTTCTCGCTTGCACGAGTTCAAGAATGCTCGAACTTGCACAATTTTAAAAATTTTGATTCAAATTGAACTCGAATTTGAGATTTAAAAATTAAAATTATCTTGGCTCGACTGAGACTCGGAGTCGAGTTGAAGCCTAGAGGGTGGGCTAGGAAAGGAACTCGTTGAGTGTTGAACCACTCTTATATTTTACCCTTTTATTTTGATGATAACAAAACTCATACTTATCGTAAATGTCCTTAGTATACTTTAATATCAATTTTATCTCATGAATATTGTATTTTCCATCGCTTCATAAAAATTTACACTAATCTGTAACTTAGGCATTTGAAATTCAACTCCGTCATGTATGTTTTGATCATGTTCAGTCGAAGCTACACTTCGTCATATCCGAAGTCCACTTTGTCATATCTGAAGCTGATACTTCATCATGCATGATTTTGTCTTGATCAGTCGAAGCCTCACTTCGTCATATACAAAGTATACTTTGTCATAACTGAAGTTCACTTCATCATATACGAAGTTTACTTCATCATATCCAAAGTTCAACTTCGACCGAATGCGCTGTTGTCCGTTCATATACGAAGTTCAGTTCGTCATATCCGAAGCTACACTTCAACATATTTGAAGCTTCATTTGACCAACTGCGTTGTATCTTGGCCAATTGAAACAGTCTACTTCGACCGACCACGTTGTATTTTGTCTAGTTGAAGTGTATATTGATTGCTGACCATTTCAAACATCGATTGCCTTAAACATTGATTGTCTTTTAACTTAAACATCGATTGCTTTAAACTTGAACATCAATTATCTTTAAATATCAATTGTCTTCAAACATCGATTATCTTTTTAACTTAAACATCGATTGCTGTTAAACTTGAACATCAATTGCCTTTAAACATCGATTGCTGTTATATTTAAACATCGATATCTCTTCATTCACATCAATTATTGTTATATTGCACATCAATTGCCTTTACTTATCGATTATCTTTAAGCAAACATCGATTGCTTCTATATTTCACATCTATTGAAGCTATTGCATAACAGTTCATGAATAATTAATGTATTTTATATCAATTACTGTCAGACATTTCTAGACAAATGATTTATATCTTGTCTTGATTTTTTGTCTAAAAAGATTTCATTTTGAAAGACCATTTTTATATGCTAGACTTGAAATATCTTTGTCATTTCAGAATCCTTATAAAAATGCAAAAGTATTCTCTCTGTTATCAAGTTCAAATGTTTTAGCATGAGAAATTTGACTCTAAGGTGTTCAAATTTAAAATCTCATTTCCATTGTCTTGAAACTTGAAAGATATGCATATCTACTCTCTCACTCACTGCCAGACATATGGTTCTTACATTGCATGACAGATGGTTGGCAGAAAATGCAGTGGTAGGTATAAGCGATATGGTATATCCGTCAGAAGTCACCTACCATATCTCTCTTTCTATCAAACTCCATGTTTTGAGGAAAAGTCTTTGCATGACCTATACAAACGTCATTCTATCTTTAAATGCATTGTACATCTGTTTGTTTGAATTCTCTTTTATGATCTTCTATTTTATCATATCTTACCTACCTCTAAAAGAATGGAGGTACTTGCATATGTTTTTCTTGACCATGCAAACACTCAACTACCTACAGAAGCATGCAAGCTATCCATAGTAGCAATGTGCCATTGCACATAAGACTAATAGACGTTTCTCTCAAGCCATCTTTTCAAGACCAAAACATCACAACTCCAACGACCAGATTCAAATGGCTATCTGAAGAATTTGAAGGTAAGGAGCTAAAATTCGAAGATCATAAAAGAAGAGAATGATCCCATATCAAGAGATCAAAAAATAAAGAGTGTGAGATGTACACAGAGATACCACCATATACCACACTCAGAAAGAAGAAGAGCACATAAGATCTCAAGAGTCATCTGTTCAAGCTGTGACTTCCATGCTCTCTTGCATTAAGAAGTTTTTGGGTGATGTTTAGAAGCTCTAGATTTTCTCTTGTCCATCCCTTTAGAATCAAAAGTAGTTAGAGCATTCAATCCTATTTGTAATCTCTTCTTGATCTTCTGTGTTTACTCATTTTCTGAGCAGATACACCGCATTCTTTTCAGTGTAGAAACCAGCAGGGGGTTTGTTCCCTGTAGTTCCTCTTTTGTAGAAGGGAGGGCCTACTGCGGTAGGAGGTTGTAATACCCCTCAGTGAAGGGAAGACTTACTTGGGTGCAAGTGTTTGTAGTACCCCTCTTTGAGGCCAAGGATTCTTAGCGGTTAGTAGAAAATCCCAAGAGGTGCTTGGGGACTGGATGTAGGACTCCTATTGGAGAGGAGGTCCGAACCAGGATAAATCTTTGTGCATTTGTGTATGATTGTTTCTATTGAATTCATTTCATTTCACATGCTATACTAATCTTTATTTCTATTTAAGTGTGTTTCAAAATTAACCATCTTAACAGAAATTGCGAAAAGTCCTATTCACTCCCCTCTAGGACATCTACAACGCCATCTAGATCCAACATTGAGTTGGGCCTATGGGATACCATTTTATAGCCACTCCATCCAGCATGTAATTTCTAACACTCAATATGGGATTAATAGACACACACCAGTACACCACACATGGGCGCGGCTGATGCAAGGGGTGAGCAAGGTGGGCGGTGGGTGCAAGGGGTGGGGAGGCCGGAGAAGGCCACTGCGAGCACCCCTGGCACCGTCATGTCAGCATCCTCCAATGCTGCTGCTGGTGGATCCACCGAAGAAGGCCAGTAGACCACTGTGTTTGCACTACACCTCCTCTATTGTTGCCATTGCCCCTGCACCGGTTGTTCCA
This sequence comes from Colocasia esculenta, assembly GCA_014218235.1. Taxonomy (NCBI): domain Eukaryota; kingdom Viridiplantae; phylum Streptophyta; class Magnoliopsida; order Alismatales; family Araceae; genus Colocasia; species Colocasia esculenta. The sequence goes on from CM024762.1 coordinate 120,179,456, forward strand.
TCCGACATAGGCGAGGGGTTCGCAGTGGTCGCCGGAGACTCCGTTGACCCACCGCGACGCCGGGCTTGGGTCGTCGATACCTGCACAGTGAGTAGTCGGGAGGAAGATGATGACCTACGGTACTTAGGGACCTGAAAATTTTTTATTTTCTGTTCATACCCTTATTTACATCATTTAATTAAAATCAAAATTTATGTATATACCGCCATTTGTATGATTTATGCATATACACCCACAAATTTAATTGTTTATATCTAAGTCCTAATAGTATTTGATACTTCAATAATGGCTCTCTAAAAAATAAATAAATCTATTTATATCTTCATATTTATTATAAAAAATTCAAGTATATTAAAGAGTAATTTATCGAGTACCTTAATGAGTACGTTGTTGAGTACTTTAATGAGTTGTTTGCGAACATAATCGAGTCAAGCTAATCTTTGTTTAAACTCGACTCATTTATGCATCGAGCTTAATTTTTTGTTCAAGCTCAGCTCGTTAAGTTAATAAACGAGGTGATTTGACCTTTTATTGAGCCGAGTTTCGAACTACTTGTCGAACATATTGGCTCGTTTACACCCCTAATCTTAGCCCCCGTTTAAAATTTTCCTCACTTTTTCTTTGTGGTTTTTAAACACATCCAGACATCTTGAACTCCCTTTGATCTCTCATGAAGCTTTCAAGTACCTCTTTGCATGAAATTCTTCTCGACATGATCGCCATGTCCTCCTCTTCCTCATTCTTCATTTGCTTTAAACCTAATAGCAATTCAACCTCTTCCAGCAAGATGGTGGCTGCAAAGGTGGTGAAGACAAAAGTGATAGTTTGAAGGTGCCATAATTCTACAAGAGCTCCTATAGCCGCCCAATCTAGATGGATTTCATTGTCGTGTTTTGTATGGATGGTTAGGTTTTGGAGGTTCCATTTGGACAATATGGTTCTCATGTTGAGGGTGATATTGCAAGTTAGTTGTTTGAGCCATGGGAGCTTCATGTACCTCCTAGTACCCGGGAATAATGGGTAGTCCTAGAAGGGGTTGAAAAAAAACAGAAAAGAGAAGGAAAAAAAGGAGTCGAAGAAGAAGAGAGCATTAGAAGGTGGTGCATGGACACCAAGAACATGAAGAAATCAATTCAAATAATCAAGTAAATTCAACTTCTACATACCAATTTAGCTTGAATCAATCCATTAATATGTCCTCACACCATGTACATCCTCTTGAATTCATTGATCTTCATGTTCTTGGATGGAGGGGCACCATCACCTACCATGGCTTGAGCACTTGAATTCTTGAACTCTCCTTTTCTTCCCCTTTGCTATGTTTGATTCTTGAGTTTTGGAGAGTTTTTGATGCTTGGGGAGAGCTTGAGGATGAGCTTTTTATAACCCTATGGTTGTCCATGGCCCGGAGGTGAGTCCCCAATTGTACTAGAACTCCTAAATAGGATGTTAAGTTTGCCCTCAGGTAGGACATGAACATTGTTGAAAATTGCTTCCACTATAGTCGTCGCAATTTTTAAGCTTCATTCTAGCTTCTGTTCTGGATGGGAAAGGTGATACACGTCGTAGTAAGTCGACGTGATTAATGTTGTTATGTGCATCCATTACACCTGCCACTAATTTTCAAGATGTTTATCTGAATATTCATGCTTAATCTTTATGCTTGTTATTGCTAATCAATCTTTGAGCGCAAGTCAAGAAATCAATCCCACCGTGATGTCAATACTTCAACTCTGAATGATGCATGTCAATAGTCCCACCGTGATATTTTGTGCACAGTCTCATCTAGTGCATTTTTTTTTAACTATATGTTATTATTCTATTAGAGCATATCAAGGACCTTGTGGATCTGATGAATTTGAGATTTGAGTTCCCCTTCGTAAAAAAAATAGTGATAATTTTAGAAATTTGTTAGCTCTAAGGCCTTTGCATTTGCACATGAGGACAATGGACCCACGCCTAGAATACTTGGTGTCCTGACTTAAGTCAATAATATAATAATATTATCCTTGATTATTTTATATTTTTCTGTGTTTTAACCTTTTTCTCTTGTCTAGCTTGCATTATATAGGTTTTAAGCACATTGTGGGAGAATACTCTTGTGTTTAAATGAGGAGAACCACTTAATCTTAATTCCAATGAACATGAAATATTCCACTCCGAGTCCAGTACTAAGTCCATCTTGTTGTTGTTTTGGATTGCCTTTTGAGAAGCCTCTTGTTTTGGATTTCTATATCTATTCATCTTTTTCTTCAGATCCACCTTAAATGCAGTATGTCCACAAGCTGGTAAATGCTCCCCCAATGGTGAAACCTTCAGGATTGTGTCCTTGGGTACTTCCACCACACTGGAAGTTGATCTTTCTCCCTTCATCTAAACATTTGGTTATCTCGTGAGGCTTTCCTTAAGCTACTTTATTTTGAGCTGAGGAACAACTTCTATCATATGGTGCCGAAGGCGTGTCTTATCACACCTTGGAGTCTACTTTTCAGTCTTTCCATTCCATTCCACTATATTCCTTTCACTCAATTTCTTCCATTTCGTGTCTCTAGATTTCACTTCCTTGCAAAGCAGAAGCTACGGCGAGGCAGCTGTAGACACGCCAATTTTGACATCATATTGTGCAGACTTCATATTATAATGCAATGTCTTGTAGTGGCTCTCTTCATTTAAGCATTTGAGTGTTTTTCCTATTTTTTGAATTTTCCTAGGCTTTTTAGGAATTTTTCTTATGGACCAATGGGGTCAGATTGAAGGTTAATATTCGCGTCGAACACAGAGGATGCACTTGAGTTCATATCCTCGACCACTTACTAGGACGCCTTTTTAGTTCCAAATTAGTGGCTTCTCAAGTCGTCGTGATTAAGTTCCAAAGTTCGACTATGGCAAGGTCAATATTCATAGTTGGTTAAGTCGTCGCCATTCAGAGTTCCATATTAAATTTTGTCAATTTTGGAATTGATTTTTGGAAACAAAATCTTACCAAAAATGATCCTTGTCTACTAACATGGACACAATTTTGACTTTCCTCTATTGATATGATTGATTGTCAAAATAATAATCAATTCTTCGAATAGGCATCGACTCACATGGACACGTTTCAATCTTTCCATTTTTGGAATAGGTTTGTATCCATGTCAATTTTGGAAATTCAGAATGTATGGCGTCTTTATCAAATGCGATTAAGTTAAATGGCAACTGTTGTTTCCGAAGTGATTCGTAGGATTATTTCTATAAAAAGACCCCCATGGCCACCTTTTTGGGAGGTTGGAAAGAGGTCATTTTTTTTATCAGCCAGAGAGTGTTGCTGCATCTCAGAGTTCTAGAGAGAGAAAGAGCCTCTCAAGCTTACTTGGAGCGATCTTCAAGTTAAGAGGATGTGCTGCCAAATTCTCACAGCAGGCACGTTTCATTGGATCGTGTCCGACACTTCTTCCACCGCGCCATCAACCCCTCTTTGTGCTGCAGCCAAATTCCACCTCTCCTTCTTTGTTCTTATTTCATTTGTTTTAACTCTTTTTATTTATCTCCCTCTAGTGGATGCATCTCCCCTCTCTTAGTGTCTCTTGTCTTTGTGTTCTTCACATCAGCGTCATACACACACACACACCCATACTTTTAGGGGTTTTAAAAACCACCACAAGGTGTGTTATACTTCATGCAAGTATCTTACTTTGATTCTTTGAGAGCATTGATTCTACACACTAGGTTCTAATCCTTTTCTTTTGATGGTTTTTTTTTTGTTCTTATTTGCAAGGTAACCAAGAAAGAAGACCTTCATCGTCAGCCAACCGATTGGAGAAGTAAGAGTCAACTCACAATCATCATGTATTCTTCATATAAAGGTAAGTGATCTATCATTTACTATCTCTCTCGGCATCCACGTATGCCTGGCGATCACACTCCATCTCTAGTGCGCGCACACACTCTTTCTTTCTTTCTTCCACCTCTATTTCCTTATACCCATCCTTATCTTAGCCCCCTTTAATATTTTCTTCAATTTTTTTTATGGTTTTAAAGACATCCACATTCACTAGAAGAAGATGAAGAGAAAAAGGAAGATCCTTCTCTAGAAGAATTGCAACAACAAGAAGAAACACATGAGGAACTACCAAAGGAATTGAGGTATCACAAAGGTCATCCAAAGGAAAACGTAATAGGTGATCCTCAAGCTAGGGTAATAACCAAAGGTATCTCTATCCCATGTGATTATCTTGCATTTGTTTCTCAAATTGAGCTAGGACAACTAATGATGCACTGACAGATAAATCTTGGATCCTAACTATGCAGGAGAAACTTAATCAGTTCCAATGCAACCAAGTCAAGTCCCTTGTGATTAGACCTTTTGACCATCTAGTTATTGAAATCAAATGGATTTTCAGAAACAAAATGGATGAATCAGAGATAATTACTAAAAATAAGATTAGACTGGTAGCTCAAAGATATTACCAAGATGAAGACATTGATTTTGATGAGACATATGCTCTAGTTGCTAGACTAGAGACAATCAGAATTCTATTAACATATGCATGTTCTTTGAATATCAATCTATATCAAATGGATGTAAAGGCTTTTCTGAATGGTTTCATAAAAGAAGTAGTTTATGTTGAGCAACCGACATGTTTTGAAAATAGAAAAATTCTGATCATGTTTTTCATTTAAGGAAGGCACTGTATGGTCTGAAACAAGCCCCAAGGGCTTGGTATGAAAGATTAAGTGTTTATCTTTTATCACATGGTTTTTTAAGAGGAAAAATAGATAGCACTTTATTTATTAAGAAATTTTCCGAAGAGATCTTAATTGTTCAAATATATGTTGATGATATTATTTTTGGTACTACTAATGAATCACTTTGCAAAATCTTTGAAAATTTTATGCAAAATGAATTTGAAATGAGCATGATGGGTGAGCTTAATTACTTCATTGGCTTGCAAATCAAGCAGACCAAGGAGGGGACTCATATTTGTCAAACCAAGTACATTTCAAATTTACTTAAGAAATTTGGGTTTGATAAGTGTAAGCTATTAGGAACTCCCATGAGCTCAGGTATAAAGTTAGACAGTGGTACTACTGGCAAAAAGGTAGATCAAAAGATATATAGAGGAATGATTGGGTCACTGCTATCTAACTATTGGTAGACCAGATATAATATTTAATGTATGTTTGTATGCCAGATTTTTGGCTAATCCCAAATAATCTCATTTAAATACTATTAAAACAATTTTTAGATATCTTATAAATACAAGTAAACTAGGTTTATGGTATCCTAGGTGTTTTGAATTTAATTTGCTTGGATATAGTGATGCTGACTTTGCTAGATGCAAAATAGATAGAAAAAGCATCAGTGGTACATGTCAATTTCTTGCAGGTTGCTTAATTTCTTAGTCTTTCAGAAAGCAAAATTTAGTAGTATTATCCACAACAGAAGCAAACTATATTACAGCTAAAAGTTACTGCACTCAACTGCTATCGATCAAACATCAACTAGAAGACTATGGTCACATATTGAACGGAATTCTTATGCTCTGTGACAACACAAGTGCAATCAACCTGACCAAGAATCCAATTCAGCACTCAAGAACTAAGCATATTGAGGTTAGACATCATTTCATCAGGAACTATGTAAGTAATGGTAATATCTTGCTTGAATTTATTGATACTAATCACCAACTAGCAGATATATTTACTAAACCTCTTCTTGAATATATGTTTACTTTATTAGAAGAGGAATAGACGTGTAATTTTGAATAACATACTAGCCTATAGCTAAAAATACTAAGTGTTGATATCCTCTGTAGGCTATCATCACTTCGACTCTTGTTACAATGCCATTTGAACTCCTCACAAGTCGTAGTTGATTACTGCAGCTAAAGTTGGGGTCGAAGTTACTCCACTTGAGTCGAAGTTGTGCCTTCAGTCGAAGTTGCATTGCTAGAGTCTAAGTTGGAAGTCAAAGTTATGGAGTCTAAGTCATGGTAATCTATGGTTGAAGTTTATATATGTTATTTGAAATTTTTTAAAAAATGGGGCAGAATAGAATATGATTTTCTTTCCCTTCTCTTTTTGTTTGTCCTATTCCAAAGTCGATGTTGAATCACAGTCATTGATCTCAAGTCAACCTTTGAACTCTTGCCATCTATCTACCAAAAACATTCCCTTAAAAATACAGACTATTCTTCTTTACTCCAACCTACCCTCATTTTTAAACCCTTGAAATCTCTCGTCGTCTTACTGGTTGTCATACTTATCTTCTACTCCAAGGAGTTTCTCACTATTTTCATCTTGATCATTTCACATTCTTGAAAAGGTAGGATCTTCATCCATGTTTCGAACATTTCATCCATTCCCTTGCGCTCATAAAAAGTCATTCCTATCGTTTCTGTCTAGATGGCTTCGTCTAGGGCTTTGGATGCCTCCTTCTTCACCCTTGTTCAATTTCTGAGGATGTGTGCAACCAAAGCATCCCTATGTGCTGAAAAGTTGTAGATTTCTCCCAATTAACCGGAAAGCTAAGCATTGTGTCAAATATTTTGGAAGCCATGGAATGGAAGAAGCTCTACAAAATTCAGAAACCTACATTCGCAGACGCAGTAAAGGCATTTTATGTCAGTTTGAAAATTTCAGAAGATGGGTCATTGGAAGGATATATCAAAGGCACAAAAATTAGAGTTTCATAAGCTATTCTTGTAGAAGTATTGGACTGTCCGACAATTGGTCACAGACTTAGTGAAGCTGTGACACTAGAAAGACAACGTTTGGGCATAATTGGGGCAAAAGGCGATATTCACAAGAAAGCTCTGTTGATCAACCAACTTTCTGCAGAGAAAAGATTGTTGCACGCCATCATCACAACTATCATCACGCCAAGGATAGGCACTCACTCTTCCATTTCTGTCAGGGATGGAAATCTGCTATTTTGGGTGATTTAAAGGCCTCCAGTCAACTAGCTTCAGGAATTATGGATAAAGTTATTAGCTCCATGAATTTGAATGGATCTCTGCCATATGACCCCTTGTTGATAGTTCTATTCAGAAAAAAACAATACAAATTTGGAGACTGAGATTGCTTCTCAAATCAAGGAGAGCATTGAGCTATCTATACTAAGAAGAAGCCATTACATCTTAGTGGATAAAGTTCAAAATTTGTGGACTTGGTACCCGATTGCTTACATGAGGTATTTGCTGATGTTGTGTTGGGTACATCCTTAGTTGATCCATCAGTTCCATAAATTGAAATTGAAAGTGAAAAAGTAGAAGTTGCATCCACTGTGGCAGAAGAGCAAGAAGCACATCCAGAAGACACAATTGCTCAAGTTATCTGTGACATTAAAGGGAAACACATCTTAGAAGAAGATATTGCTCCTCAACAGCCAAGTGTGACTATTGAAGAAGATCTACCTCAACATCATCCTTTTCCTCCACATGTTGAGACCACTTTTCCCTCACATCATCCATGGTTTCAGGGGGAGTCCAATAGAAGCAAATCTTTAGATGATATTGTTGACTCAGTTCTTAAACAACAAGAGATGATTAGTATTCTTCAGATGCAAATTCACCAAGTGGATATCAAAATTGACTTCATGACAGATGAACTACAACAAATGAAGGACATGCTCTTCTAGTTTGTTTGCAGTCAAGATAAGGGAAGCACCCCTATGCCAACAACAACAACAAAGGAGCCAACAACAATAGAGGCACCAACAACAGTAGCAGAGGCACCAGCAATAACAGTAGCAGCACCAGCAGAAGTGGAGACAGAACAAGTAGCAGAAGTAGAGGCAGAAAAGGCTGACTCTCCTCAAGAGACTCTTACTCAGGTATTCAAACGAAGAATAAAGAGAAAAGTGGTCAAGTCCAGATCCAAGGTTTTCCCCACTTCTCAAGCCGAACCTTCCCTTGCTTTTGACTAATCTACTACACCTACACCTCCACTACCTCAAGTCGAAGCCTTTCAAACTCAACCTACTACATCACTATCTCCTATGCCACCAAAACCAACTGACCAACCTACTTCCTCCAGACTTGCATTTAAACAACCTGTAAAGCCTAAATCCTCTAGTGATGAATCACACACAAAAAGCTAAGACTTAGAGACTCAACCTAACATTTAATTATGTCCACCTACATTCTTCTCCAGTCTTTCTATAACCTCTAAACCACCTAAGGATCGGACTTAACCATTCATTGCCAATCTTATACCTAGAGAAGAAATCCCTAGTCAGCTTGGGTAGCAAAGAAAAAAGGCAGTCAATGAGAAAGAATTTCCTTCTTTTTGGTATGTCTTCATCCATCATTCAAAGAAGAATTTTAAGTTGTTTGAAGAATTTCTGAAGATAAAGGTGTTTCTAGAAATTAATGAGCTACCTGGATATAAATTTGAGGATTGACTCCAATTTTGCTAAGAATTAAGGAAATACCAGAAGCTACCCTATCAGCTATCATTAATAAAAGTCTGAGCTTGATAGTTGAAGAATTCTTGAGAGCCTACCTAAGTGAAGCAAACAAAGGCAAACTAGTGCCTCTCAGTGTAAAGAGCCACCTAAATTCTAGATTTTATGATATGTTTAGAAAGATCTTGAAGAAATATCAAGAGACATTTACCAGGATGAAAACATTTAATGAAGAAAGATACAAATTGGATTTGCCAGATGTTAATCTAGACAATCGATGTTTCCTTTAGTAATCGATGTTCAAGTGGACAATCGATGTTTTCTTTAGTAATCGATGTTCAAGTGGACAATCAATGTTTCCTTTAGTAATCGATGTTCAAATGGAAAATCGATGTTTCCTTCAGTAATCGATGTTCAAGTGACAATCGATGTTGGTCTGCAATTGATGTTCTAAAAGAACAATCAATGTTTCCTTTAGCAATCGATTGCTTCTATGCAATCAATGTTTTCTTCAACCAATTGCTTTTATGCAATCGATGTTTCCTTCAATCGATTGCCTTCTATGCAATCGATTTTCTCTCCTTGATTATTAGGAATCAATGCGGCTTTTAAACACTAATCAATGGAGGATTTTGTTCTCCCATCAAGATGAGCCCTTCCACTGACCAATAGGGCTGCATCAGAAATTGATATAGCTTTGAACATCAAACGATTGAGAGCCTAGTCTTGAATCCATGGTAACAAAATGACAAAAGAATTATGACGAGGCATGGGTGGTCCTTACCTACCCCTGTCCTTTTCCCTAAAATAAGTCAACATAGGCATGACCAGGTATGATGGTCTGACCTTTTGGTGGACCAAGTCAATAATTAAATATGGCATGGGTATGGTTTGGGGTATGGCCATAGGTAGGGTGGACCTTTGACAAAAATCCCACCATCTGTACCATGAACATGGGGACCCGTAAGACGAACTTCTATACTCCCTTCTAACCCCCACTGGTCATGGGAAGAGGAACTTAGAGTTGATGGGAGAAGCCTCAAGAGCAGTGATTGACCCGAAGCTTGGAAACCTTGGAGCTTCATCCATCATTTCTTCGAGATTTGAAGAGGAAGCAAGAACTCTGAAGCGGTTATGGTAGGTTTTCTCAGGCACAAACTAAGTATCTTTAACTATCTAAGATGTTGATTCAAGTCATGTACCTTGAATTGTTTAAATTCTATCTAGTAGAGTGGTTAGAGGTTCCTGACCCTCACCCCATTATAAAAGACCCTTTTTGTCTCTTCCTATTTGTTGTATTCTTCGACTCCAACTTCTAAAATTCAAACCTTAGATCTGCCTGTTCTTGAATTCAAAATCCCAAAAATAGAGAGAGAAAATATATATGTAGGAAACCCCTATGATCCGTTGGCATGACTTGATTCCTTAGGCTCCCTCTCTCTTACTTCGCTCACTGAACCTTTGGCACTCTTATTGTGAGGCCCCCGAATTTTATGCATTTAATAATGTTTATTTGGAGCATATTACAAATAATTAATTACTCATGTGCATGTGTATGTGTATATAATACTTTTGTGAGTATACATGCTTAACTTATTTTGTACATGTGGTATATACTTAAATCCTATGTATATTGAATTTAAACAATGTTATGCGTATAATATGTGAATATTGTTATACAAATGTAGGTATAGATGAGTTTATTTCTGTGCATATAATATATTTAAATATGCATGTATTATCTAATTGATGAGATGCATATTGTATTTATATGTTCATGCATGTTGTATTTAGTCATTCATGCATAATATATGTAACTACGATGCATAAATGTATATATATATATATATATATGTTTATTTTGTGTAAATGATAATTATCAATATCTAGGCATGTTAAATTGTCTATGATGTGTATGGTACTTAAATAATAATGAGCATATTGTGTTTATATATGCATGCATAATGCATGTAACTATGTTGTGTATGTATATGTATGTATGTTATTTCATGCATGTTATCTTTAATTAAGATTAGTACAACTTATATTTAAATAAATAATGTGGAATGCATGTAGTTATATGGTTAATGTATATTTATTTATTTCAGTGCACATTTAGTTGGTTGTGATGTAATTTTATATTTATTTTAGAGTGCTATTGATTTCTAGCAGAGAGACACAGTTGGCGGCCACATAGTGTGCCACTGACTGCATGGCTCTGTTGGCGTCCACATCGATGGACGCCAACAACTCTGTGGGTGGCACCATATCTGGACGCCAACTCTAGGTTGGCTACACCAGATGTTGACGTCAATATCCCTGCTGTGTAACGGTTCCAAATTTGGTAACGCTCGCGTTTTGCCCGGTTCCAGTTTAGGAAACCCTCCTAAAACCTTAGAGAACCTACCCTAGTGCGTACCCCGAACCCTTGAGCTTATAAAAACTCCCTTTTCACCGGAATAGAGCCCTTTTTGGCTTGTTGGGAAAAACCCTAGAAACCTGTGCAAAACCTGAAGTTTGGAGGATTTGATCTGGTGTTGTGGTGCGACTTCCGTTGTTCTTCTTCGACTAGAAGATGCTCTATACATAGAGGAAGCATCTCCAACTCCAGGGTGCGACCTACATCGACAGGAGGATCAGATTTCAGCGGATTTTGAGGACCTTCTTGGCACTGGCCGAGGAGGGCTTCTTCGACCAAATCATCTCTCCAGTGATTTTTTTGAAGGCAAGTAGCTTAATGAATCACTCCATAGACTTGTCTATTAGGGTTTTGATAATTTTATGGATTTTTATTTCATGCTTGGACCCCCTAAAATTCTGTGTTTTTGTGTTTCGGCCTGCACTTTGTGCAAGCAGGAAGTTGGCGGCCACAGTGTTGCCGCCAACCTCTTCTGTGAACGGCAACAGATCCTGCCGTTTACTTATTGGCGTCCAGACCCTGGACGCCAAGTTCCTGTTGTTTTCCAGAACAAATGTTGATAGCATTTTGATTTGTAAATTGTGATTTCCGGATCTGTGGTTGTCTGTGCATACTGTGGGATTTATGTTGAGTCAGGTACAAGCAATAAGTCATATCAGAAGGGTGTATCGAATTTCTGTGATTTGCATTAATTATTGAAATTTCTGAAATTGAATGGTGAGTACAATATGGTCATTTTTAATTGGGTATAATTAGATATGTCGTGATTTAGGGTTCATAATCTTTCCATGATAGTATAATGACTGTATAGAGGTGTTGGGATTGTTGGATGTGACTGATTTACTATGAAACCTATTTTTTGAATTTAGTGATAAATATGCCTGAATCATGTTTTAATTGTTATAATTATTTTGCTAGTCTAAAAAAATTGGAAAAATTAAGCATGCAACTTGTTTATTGGTTCTAACCTATGGTAAAATTTGGATCTGTTCTGATGATAGTAAGGGTGATTATTGGTTAAACCATGTTTAATTGGATTTCTAGATAAATCTGTAGGAAGCTTGTTTTAATTACTATAAATTGTACACTATTCAGAATATTATGAAAAATTTTAAATATGTTCCCTATGTTATATTTAATCCGTGGTTAAAATTTGATATGAGTCTGAATAGTGTGCACATTGTTATAAAATTCTGAAGCTTAATGTACCATATTTATATCGAGTCTTAATTATGTTTAGAATGTGATTAACATCATGATTTAGTTACTGTCAATTACTGTTTATGACTGATTGAGAGTCTGAATGTGATAAGTTATATTTCATAACGCATATGTGTGTATGTGCATGGGAAGTGAAAGAATAAATGCATGTGTGGGTGAAATATATAATGTGATAAGATAATTTAAATGTGCCCATAAGACACTGCCACCCTAGATGCTTAGAGTTGTACTGTGGTAATGCCCCTATGGGAAAGCTCAAATATGATATGTGACACCCTGGACAAGGGTCTTGATAAATTGTGACACCCTGGACAAGGGTCTTGATAAATTGTGATACCTTGGGAAAGGGTCTTGTGAAACCCTAGAGGTGGACAAGTTCCATTGGTAATGGTGGGAAGGGATTTCCTTGGTTTCTGTAAGAACCAAGACTTGATTACTATGCTTAGTGCTTAAGTATGGTGATTAAGTACATGAATGTGAATGTGAATGTGCATGTGCTATATGACCGTCTAGTGGTGGTTTGGGCTGTGTCTTGGCATTGTGTAAAAATGAACATAAGTATAATGTGAAAAATGACATGTGATTGTGGCACAAGGTATGTGCAAGATAGATGTGAACGTGGCACATGTTATGTGCAAAGTGAAAAGAAATATGTGTGCATATGAAAGCCAAGGATAAGTATATGTGTGCATGTCATGAGAAAATAGTACAAGTGTAAATGTTAATATTGTTAAACTGATATCCTATCTTGTACCATGTATAAATGTGTGTTATCATACTCATGAATTAGATCATTCCTTGGTGTGCATGTGATAATATGATACTTATCAAATGATAAAAGTGATATTATGTTAGTATCAAGTGTAAGTGCATGTTTTTATATCCATGAATCATAACTACTTGATGTACATGTGTTTAGTATTATGTTGTGTAGTTTAATGTGGGTTATATGCAAGTGTCATGAAATTGTGATAAATTTTCTATAAAAATAGCAAGCTAAATGTAGAGTGAAATGTTATATTTGCATGTGAAGTGAGTTAGATATCATGCTAGGAGTATTACCTTCATTGTACATGTTTCCATGATTAATGTGTAAACCTGCGCAATGATTAAGAATAAGTATGCAAGCATGTGATTGGATGGTTATACTCATGTTAATGATACCAAGTTATTAGTATCCATGTTTAGATTATTGTTCTACATGTGTTGGATTAATTGTTTAAAACAATTCCATGTTTATTTCATTTATGTCATAGCATGAGCATGTATGAAATTAATCGCTGAATTCTAACATGTTAATAGTGTTAAATTGTTAGAAAGCATGATTGGTAAATATATGGGTTGAAATTTAAGTTACTTGCTGAGTCTATTATGTAGACTCACCCTCTCTAAACATTTTAGGAAATTTAGAAGCCAAGGAGAAAGCAAGGTCCGACGAGGAGCGTAGAGAATAATTGAAGACTTGTAAATTTAATTTCCAGTATGTAATTGTAATTTAAACTTGGATATGTATTTGAAACTGGCTCATGTTAATGTTTAATATGTTATGTCATTTCTTTATTGGACTATATAGACTGTGGTGTGAGGATTAAAGTTGATAGAATAAGAATTTGTTTAAATTCCATTGCATTAGTATTCTCTATTTGTGTATATCTCAGTCCATTTGTTACTTGTTGGGGTTTTCTCCCCTATAGCAGCTTGCTTTCATCCGATGTGGGTTGGTATAACCGTACCGAGTGGAAGTGGGTCATTACACTTATAAATGGTACTCTTGTCGTTCTTATTCCTCCAGAGTACTTCCAATTCTGAACGATGTACTGCTACTCATCTGTTGGAATTCTCTTGGCCATCATATGTTCATGCACTATTTGGGACTTCGGTCCAACCAACCACATGCTTGTGCAAATGTAAGGGGCATGTCTAGTCCTAGGGAGGAGTACCCCAATGTATTTGTTAAACCAAGGAGTATGGACTTGTGGTGTTGGCATGACACTGATATGTTTGCAAGATTTGAAAGTGCCTTATTGATATGCTATGATATGCTTGTTGTCACACCCCAACATGGAATATCGAAACGTGGGGTAGTTGCAAGTAAGCAAGTATAGAGCGTATAATAGACATCAATCTATTGGACAAAGAATAATGCTAGATCAAATATATTTCATTGATAACTCCACTAATGTCTATTACAACCACTAATTTCAGAGCCATTACATAGGGCCCAAACGACATCATTACATTTAATGAAGATAAAGGACTAACTACGACTCTAGCACAATACTAATGCACCAGGGTACTCTTGATTCACTCCTGGTCATCCCCATCTTCATGAGTGTCATAGGTTTCCTCAGTCTCACCTGAGAACACATATCAAATAACATAGGGTGAGCGATAACGCCCAGGAGGACTTAATCTCATGATCATGCATGCTTTAAATGATTAATGTATTAAAGAGTAGAATAACTAATGATAGAAAGCGAGAGTCAAGTAATGTCGAGTAAGTGATAGCACAATAGCATGATTCAAATAGCACGAGTGTCAAGTATAGCACAAAGAGCAGGATGGCCATAGCATAAATAACATAATATATTTCACGATAGCACACGAGTTGAGTATAGCATAGCACTTTGATTGTCATTTAGATAGTCGAGATAGATAGCACTTGAGTGTAATACCAAACACTCTGGTCATGAACTCCCGTGGTAAATTGCACTTTTGGGCACACCTCCCAGGACCAGATCGGGCCCTTTATATTGCCAAGCATTAGTCATATTGTTTATCTTTAGACAATCAGTCAAATGGCCATAAAGAGTACCAAGAATAAATGAGAGTATTTGATGAATAGATGAGAGTGTAGAGAACATGAATAGATGAGTGAATAGAGTATAGATGAGAACTATGGGCCAATGCGCATGAAACAACGTTAAATAGGTGATAGTAACGGTTACACAACACACATGATTGGTGCTGGCAGTTAGGTAGAATTCACTAATCAACCACTGGCCATGCTACGAACATAGTCCAGAGGCTCGACATGATCTCATGGTAAGAGAGAGAGCATTCTAAGGCTGTTTGGATCGTACTGATCCTTAAAAGATGTTATTGGTATTGAGGGTACAACCGGCTCGTCGACCATGTGGGAATCCATGGACAGAGGAGACTTATGAAGGCCTTGAACAAGGATTCACTAGTCCGATAGAAGGAATATCCGACGGAGAGTTTGTCCAAGTCAAGAGAAAGTGTATTATAGAAACAAGTTGCTCGACGTTCTAGAGGAATTCTAGAATAGTGGAGCGTCGGTAACGGTGTTCCAAAACCACGAGAGAAACGAAGACAAGTCGATTATAAAATAGGGTACAAATGTATATTATTGAAATAATTTACCATATGTATTATGAAATATTTTAATGCCATGTCAAGCCATATTGGATGGTTACAAGTATGTGCATGTGATAGATAAATCATAGATATGAAAGGTCATGTGTATGACTTTTAAACAAACTATTACATGTTTATGTTCAAACATCTTCTTACTGCGTTTAAGACTTTAAAAAGATGTATAGTCACTATAGAAAGACAAGAACCACAGAAATTTAGGGTTTATGTACAAAATTCCAGAAGGCGACGTACCATTATAAGGATCGGGACAAGGTACTTCTAGAACACGATGGGGTCTGTCAAAGAACGTGATAGGTCTGTCAGGGACTAACAGACAGAACGCGACGCAAGGGCCTATCGTGTTCATAACACGATGGGTTCCTTGTCACGACCCACCCTTGAGAATGCGACCTATCGTGTCGTCGCGTTCTCAAGGTTTCTGCCTGAGCCCGAGAAGGGAAAAACCTTGCCTTTAATTGCGGTCCAAGCTTTCCAAGATTGACACATGGGCGTTTAAAATTCAAAACCTCGATGTACAGTTGATGAAAAGTCATGAAATAAGTTTTAAATGAAACTAGACTTGTAAGAGTATAAACAATAAAGAGTAATTAGAAACTTATCATGGTATTGATGGGCTATGATCTGGTCCTTTCTCGATGAACATAGAACATGACACAGTGATGGAAAAAGAATTAATTCAAGCCAGGTACTCAATAGAAATTGGGGAAAAGCATGGCAAATGATTCCTGACAACATGTAGTATGCATAGTAAAAATTACACAGCACGAGATCAAGTGTAGATAGAGATTTAGGGTAAACATGATGGGTCGGGTACATGTTGTCAGGAAATTTACATGATAGGGTCGATAGAAATTAGGGAAAAGAGAGGGCTTTTGTTCTTGGTATCAAGACAGTCTACAAATGAGAGTAATTTAATTTAGTTTGTGAGATTGCCTACTTTTGGGACGATTTGACTTCTAGGGCTAGAACTCAAAGAACAAGCTTGTAGATCTTCTAGAAAGTCTTCTCCCCACGATTTCCTCCTCCAATGGCCTCTTCTCTATGTCCAAGAAATCCCAACAACGCAATAGGGTCGGCCATGAAGGGATAGGGGGTGTATTTATGCATCTAGCATGTTTAAGTCCTAATACAACTCTAACTTCCATAAAACTTCGAATTTTCCTTTTTTCCTCCAACCTTCCTAGCTTTACTCCTCCTAATTGGGTTAGGTTGGGTTCCAATTTCGTACCTAGCTAATTAGGGTAGGGTTAGGAGTCCAATTTGGATGTATACTAGCTATATTATTGATTCCCTTGCCCTTTTTAATTTAGGAAACAATATGGTTACAAATTTTAGGGTATTTTCTCTTATTCCATATTTCAAAACTCCTATTTTTGCCCAATAACTTTTCTATGAACCATTTATTAAAGTCCATCACTTATTTTTGGTTAATGGGTTTTAATTTATTCATTTTTTCTTTAATATTTAAATTTATTTATTTATTAAAAATATTGGGTTGCTACACTTGTTCATTGTTATGTTTTTGCTAAATAGCCAAATTTTGCGATCTGATTGATTTGCATCAGTTCTGAAAACCCACCTCTTTATTTGTTCAACTAAATTGTGCATGTATTGTAAAGGCAACCTCGGTAATTGTATAAATGAACCATGTATTCCGAAGGACTTTGAAACTCTTGCCACTGTTTGGAATGTTCCAAGAAATTGGGACTGTTCGTAATCTATTCACTTGCCATCTTGATTTATTTAAAAATATTTTCATAGTTAAATTTTGTACTGCCTAACCTCCCTTGAATTCTACTACTAATGCATTAATCATGTACATAATTGTCCGCACCTTGAGATGTAATCCCTGCTGGGCGCAAGCTCATTAAATTCCTTAATATTTTCAGGAAGTGAAAGTGAGTGTGAGGAGACGGACGGGGCTGGGCAAGAGTGAAGAGAGAACCCCAGTGTTGTCTTTTGGTGGAGATAAGAATAAACAAAATCTCTCTTTTGTTTGGATCCATTCCAAAGTTGTAATTATGTAGAATCTTGAATAGACTCTAGAAAACAATAATTTTATACACCACTCGAGTGCCTTGAAAAGTGTTTTTATCATGTATGTTCGATTGCTATCACCAAAGGTTTCTGTCGACTAGTACTGCCTGAGTTCTTCGGTGTGTGTCTCCCAAACCTAGTTTAAATAATTGATGTGTCCATCCCATTTTACTTGGTCACGCCCCAATCATTCCCATGAAATTTTATGGTGAATTTTGGGGCGTGACAAAAGGTGGTATCAAAGCGACGACTCCTTGGGTCGCACTGATTGCGGGAAACCCTTAGCATTGATCAACCTAAGTTGTCTCCAGTTAGAAAGGTCCATTACCAAGTGAGATGGGCAGAGCCATGAGTCGAAAATGCCAGGTGCAATAACCAAACCCTAACAACCTTCGCCTTTTTGAAGGTACGACCCTATCCAAATGGCTACTGAACAGGCTCAACGCAGGGTGGTAGAACCTATGGGAGCGGAACTCCATCGAAACTTCCATAGCATGAATTCCCCAGTGTTTGAGGGGAGCACTGACCTAGATGTTGCTGAGCACTGGCTCAAGGAAGTGGAGTGGATCTTCAAGGTTATGCAATGCACTGACCAAGATAAGGTGCTATTGGCCACCTTTCAACTTGAGAAGGATGCTCATACTTGGTGGGAAGCAGTGGAAGCTACATTGCAAGGACGGCGAGTGACCTGGACTTAGTTTGTAGAACATTTCAACAACAAATATTTTCCAAAAATGGTGCAAGAGATGAAGGTAGCGGAGTTTGTTGCACTGAAACAAAGGGGACTGACACTGGCTGAGTTCAAGGCACAGTTCTTACGACTGGCTCATTATGCACCTCATCTGGTGGGGATCGAAAAGATGAAGTCCAAGAATTTCTTAATGGTCTGAGACCCCAATTCATCACTCAACTGGCGCTGATGGACATCCAAGTCTATGCGAATACGGTGAGGAAGGCCCAACTACTCGAGGATGCCATGGACACTTCTGAAAAGATTAAGGGAAGAACCGTCAAGATGGGGCAGACCTCTGCTATAGGGAAATTGCAACCAAACCCTGGGAGAAAAAGGCCTAGTGGTGACCTAACTATTCAAGTGGATAAGAAGCCAAGAGGTGCAAGTGTGCAGCAAACAGTGGCCCAGCTGGGAGGATGCAGGCATTGCAGCATGAAGGGACACCAACTGGAGAATTTCTGGAGAGCATAGGGCAAGTGCCTGCAGTGTGGGAGTCTGGACCACCAGTTTCTTGACTGTCCTATGATGAAGGAACAACCAATTCAAGACAAGCGTTAGAAGGGACAGAAGAAACAAGGTCGCCTCTAAGCAGTGATGGAACCAAAAACCTCGGAAGAAGGAGGAGTAATGGAAGGTACCCTTACTATACTTTCCAGACCTGCTGTTACTTTATTTGACACTGAGGCAATGCTCTCATTTATATCTCAACAGTTCACCGAGACTCTTCCTGTAATTGTAAAGCCTGTTGTGGACGTCTCGTTTCCGCGCCGTCCCCGGCTGACCTCTGAATCTTCCAGACGCTCGCGGACGCCGCCGAACTCTCGTTGGTGATGATGGGGTTGTCGGTTGACCTCGTTGACCCTCCGGTTGATTGAGTTGACTAGAGGGAAAACAAAGAAAACAAGCGGAATGAAGAGGATTTTTCATTTTTATTTTATTTCTAATTTCTGGGGTGGAGGCACGTACTTTTTTGCTACCTCCTTGAGTTGGTCAGCCTTTTTCCGGGTACGTACTTTTTGCTACCCCTTTTGACCTTTTGGCTTTTCTTTTCCCCTTTGAGGCTTGATTTGACATTTTGCCCCTTGCTTTTATTAGTTGCCCCTGTTTTATGGTGACCTTGTCCTTTAGATGAGAGTGGGTGGTCCCCTACTCGTAGTTTGTTCCATTTCCAGACACGACCGAGTGGGAAAAGAATAGGGGAAACACATTGACCGGATGAGACTGCCCGAGTGTACTTATGATTTTCCAGTTAGGGGTAGTACTCCAACATCATGTGGTGTGTGAAAGTCCGACCTCATTAATAACCCGAAGTAGAGTTTTTAGCCCACAACATTGACACGTGATGAATGACTGACTGATTGACTAAGAGTAAAGTTTCTTGAGGTAGACTGCATTCCAAGGGTGCGTTAGCTCAACTCCCTCGGCATCCACTAACCTATAAGCGTTCCCTGAGTATGCTTCTTTGACAACGAACGTACCCTCCCAATTCTCTTGCAATTTGCTCCTAGGACCTGGTGCCTTTATGATTTTGCGCTTTAGGACCAATTCACCTACTTCAAATTTTCTCTCAAGAACTCTCTTGGCATAAAAACGTGCAATTCTCTGACGATAGACTTGAGCATGGTCAGCCGCTATCATCCGCCTTTCATCCAAGAGTTCAAGTTGTGCTAATAAAGCCTCCCGACGTTGACCGGGGTCAAGTTCAGAATCCAATTGAACTCTAAGGAAGGGAGGAAGATCTCGTATGGGAGTATCGCATTTGATCCTACTCAAGGCATAGGGAGTTTGCCCCGTGGGAGTTTGGACCGAGGTGCGGTAAGCCAAAGAGCTTCAACCAGATCTGGCCAGTTAGCAGTGAGATTTGCATGTTTTCTTTGTGATTTTAATGAGAGTCTTATTAGTAGCTTCCGCTTGTCCGTTACCTTGTGGATAATATGGGGATGAATAATGCAAATTAATGCCATATTTACCACACATGTCGCGGAGCTCCTGCGAGGTGAACTGTGGTCCGTTGTCGGTGACGATATCCCGAGGCACGCCAAACCTTGCAAGAATGTTGCGCTTGATGAATTTGACGACCGTTGAAGCTTTGACCTCTATGAATGCTTCTGCTTCAGCCCACTTTGTGAAGTACTCTGTGGCGGTCAGAATGAAAGACTTCTTACGGATTTCTCCTGTTCTGTCTGCGAGTGGACCAACCACGTCGAATGCCCACATGGCGAAAGTCCATGGAGCGATAAGGGGATGAAGAGAGGAAGAAGGAGCATGGATCTTGTCACCGTGCATTTGACATTTAGCACAGTGGCAGACAAAGTGAGAGCAATCCTCTACCATGGTAGGCCAGTAATAGTGTCTTAGCAACTTTTGGGTGATTGCTCTACCATTGACGTGGCCACCAAATTCGCTAGAGTGAGCAGCTTCAACAATGCTTTGGGATTCGATTTCATCTAGGCAACGGAGATAGACCTCGCTGAGAGATCTTTTGTAGAGAACGCTACCTAAGATCTTGTACCGCTTGGAGACACGGCGAATAGCCCGTCTATCAGCAGAGATGGCATAATCGGGAAAGGATCCATCTTTGAGGTAATTCTCAATGTCAAAGTACCAAGGATGGCCATCATCGAGATTGATTTCAGGCTCCTTTGAGAGTGCCTGGATTCGATGAGAGGGAGTTTGAAGTTGAGCAAACCAAGGGTCAGAAAGAGAAGGAACTCTTAACCTTTGAACGGAAACGGTTTCGGAGGACTTCCTTAGAGGGATAGGGATGGATGAAGCTAGAGAAGCGAGGAATCTGCTAGAATGTTCTGGGCCCTAGGAGTGTGGACGAGGGTGAGCTTCCTAAACTGCCGGATCACCTTTCCTACCAACTCTTGGTATGGTTTCAACTTGGGATCCCGGGTCTGTACCTACTAAGTGATTGCCGGAGTATCAATTGCGAATCTCCAATTATCCTTAACTCTTTGACTCCGAGCAACAATGCCATTTTCAGCCCAACTAAGAGCGCCTCATACTCAGCCACATTGTTCGTGGCTCGGAAGGTTAACTGGTAGGCGTGCGGAATGACTACCCCTTCCGGCGAGAGGAGAACTGCCCCTATCCCACTCCCTTTAGAATTGAGAGCCCTGTCGAAGTAAAGCACCCACGAAGGTTCACCATCAATAATGGCTCCTAACTCTTCATCGGGAAAGCTTTCATCAACAGGAGAGTAAGAAGGTAAGGGGTGGTGGCCAAATGCTCAGCTATAGTATGCCCCTTGATTGACTTTTGGTTGACATAGGTGATATCAAATTGGTTAAGGAAGCTTTGCCATCTCATCAACCGCTCAGTCAGGACGGGCTTCTCAAGCAAGAACTGAATTGGGTCCATACGCGCCAGAAGTTTCACCTCATGAGCTAGGAAATAATGCTTCAACTTCTGGGAAACCCAGACGACGGCCGCACACGTTCTTTCCATGGCGGTGTACTTCTTTTCAGCTTCACTGAACAACTTGGACAGGTAGTACACCGCTCTCTCCTTCTTCTCGTCGTTGTATTGGGCAAGATTGCTCTAGTTGAGTCTTCTGTGGTGGACACATAGAGCAGTAAAGGCCGACAGGGACGGAGGAGCAAGAACAGGGGATTGAACAAATAACTCTTCAATTCATCAAAGGCCTTTTGACACTTATCGTTCCAATCAAACTTTGCCTCCCCTTTTAGCATCTCATAGAAGGGCTTACAACGGATGGTGCTGGGAGATGACCTCCTAATGAACTGAAGTCTGCCGATCAGCCCTTTGACTTCTCTAATATTCCTAGGAGGAGTCATATCAATTATTGCTTTGGCTTAGTTGGGATCTATCTCAATTCCCCCTTTCTAACAATGAATCCTAGCAACTTACCCGAAGAAACTCCGAAAACACATTTCTTAGGGTTCATCTTTAGCTTATGTCTCTAGACTGTTGGAGAACCGCCCGGAGGACTTCAGCATGGGCCATGTCGGGTCTTCGCTTTAACCCAAGACATTGTCCACATAGACCTCCATATGCACATGCATCATGTCATGAAAATTGCCATCATTGCCCTTTGATAGGTTGCTCCCGCATTATTCACTCCGAAGGGCATGACGACATAACAGTAAGTCCCCCAGGGCATTGTGAAAGAGGTTTTCTCCTGGTCTTCCTCTGCCAGACGGATCTGGTTGTACCCTGAGAAACCATCCATGAAAGATAACATCTCAAACCAGCAGGGTTGTCCACTAGGACATCTAGTGTGGAAGAGGAAAATCGTCCTTTGGCAAGCACGATTAAGGTCTCAGAAATCTATACAGATTCTAACCTTACCGTCCTTCTTCATCACAGGGACGATGTTAGCTACCCAATGTGGATATAGCACAACCCTAATGAATTTGGCTCTATACAACTTGTCAATCTCCTCTTTGATCTTGAGTGCAAGCTGGGATATAGCCTCCTTAGCTTTTGTTTGACGGTCGTTGCGTCGGCTTTAGAACCAACCGGTGTTCGACCAAGAGGTGTCGAGTTCCGGTATGTCCTCGTAGGACCAGGCAAAGCCGTCGAAGAATTCTTTGAGGATAGCTACAAGGGCTTGCTCTTCTTCTACACTCAAGTTGGCACTAATTAACACTGTCTTCAGGGAGTCTTCGGTGCCAAGATTGACTTATTTGGTAGATTCATCTGCAGCCGTGGTGGGCTCGTCGAACCTCTTTGTGCCATCCACATAGGAGCTCACTGGGTCTTCTTCTTCCAACCCAAGATCTCCTAGCCCCATCTTTCTCATTGAAATCTAGCAAGTAAACCTAAACCGTCATCTACAGAATCACCTTCCTCGAAATCTGCTTCTACGAGGGCAGGCTCCTCAAGAAACTCAGGAACTTGACTGAACTTGGCACACCTCTCAGCCAATGCCATGACATATCAGGCAGGGACTTGCTACCCTTCTCTTTGTGAATGCATGGCTGAGAGGGACCAGCTCTCCTAATCCTAACTCTCGACTGGCCCTAAACCTGACTCTAAGCCTGAATCTAAACTGATCTAGACTGCTATGCACAGGACTATGTACAAAAGTATGTACAGGGGAAGCACCCCGAGAGGAGTGAGGATCTAGAGGGAAAGCGTCGGCCCTTGGCCGAGCGGAAGAGATTCCAAAGAGGAAGGGTGCTCGAGGAGATCTCGGATTTCCAATTTTGATAATTGGCATTTTTTTGGGAGTCAAGGCCCAAAACCATGAGCTTCTGCTGGCTCAGGGCAGCCTCGACTGGCCAAGTGGGAGATGGAGAAAGGATTGGAGGAGAAGTAGGGGAGGAAGAAGTGGATGTAAGATCTGAATCGTGTGGAGGGGACACGGAAGTAAGGGGAGATGAGGACGGAGATGGAGATGGTGAAGAGAGGGGATCGGACCCAAAGGAGGCCAAAGTCATCACAACTCCCTCCATTTCTGTCACCTCTTCTTCTTCTCTTCATCGCTTTCGGAGCAAGACAGTTCTTCTATTAACGGCTTCCTGGTTCCCAGTTGGGTGGGTCCTTGGACAAAGTGCTCTTTCAGAGTCCAGGTAAGAGGTTGATAGGGTATGAATGGATTTGGATGAACTGGGTCGGGGTGGAAACCTAGACCAGCTTTGGCTAACAAGTTCCTAATTGGCTGAACACTATGGATTTGTCCTTGCTTATCGCTGCCTAGTCCGCAACCATGAACATAACCGATATTTTGCCATTATCTCCCAACCTTTCCCCTGAGGTATGGATCTGCTCAAGCTTTCATCAGATTGGGGGATTGGCTCAGATCACAGGGCGAGGGGAAGTCAAAGAGAGACATGACTGGTTCTTCCCCTTGTCTGGAATGAAGAGGTGTGGCATCTGCTCTGAGGTGATTGCATTGAGGGTTTCCAAGGTAGGAATGCTCTGATTTTGATAACCCGCCCATTGAAAGAAATTTGAAGCATGGTAGGCGGTGGAAGGGACCGCTAAAGTCTGCTCTAGCCAAGGACGACCGAGGATGGCCTTGTAGGCCGGGTCGACGTCAGAACTAGGAACTCGGTGGACATGGTGACTGGTCCGATTCCTAGCTTAAGAGCAATCTTGCCTTTGGCAACCCTTTTGGAGTTATCATAGGCGGCGATGGTGGAGCAGTTCTTCTCCAGATTCTCCTCCCTCAAACCTAATTGCTTGAGGGTCTTCATCGGCAGACATTGATAGATGCCCCGGTGTCAATGAGGGTGGAGTCCACCGAAACCCCATTAAGGCTGACGGTAAGACAGAGAGGAAGTGAACGACAATCGGGGTGGCAAGATCTTTATCCGAGAAGGAGATTGAAGGTCCTTGGGTGAGGGAGAGGATAACATTGGTGACCCCACTGGAGGAGGTCATCATTAACCATGATCTTCTGGAGGAATTGGAGGAGGGTGGACTGATGAGACGGCGACCTCCGAATCAATTCTAAAATGGACACTTTTGCGGGTGTCTTATCCAGATGTTGCAGATATCATATTCGGTGTCGGCAGGAGTGGAGGTCCACTGTCCTCCTCATCTTGGGATGGCCGCAACGGTGGAGGAACAATTCGGTTCAGATTGTGACGTTAAAGGCCTCCTGGGACTTAGGGAGAATGAGTTGGGGGGTCTGGTAGATGACTCACCGGCAGGGGAGGTGAGGATAGTGGGGTAGGCATCTTGGGGAGGTCGGATGAGCACTAAGGGTCTCTCCTCTAGAATGGCATCTACTGACGTGGAGGGCTCCTGAGACATGGATACCATTCCTCGAAGCCCTCTACCCCCCATTGTTGCTCTCTCCTCACAACCCGGGGTCCTGAGTGTATCATGGTATGGACATTTTCCTGGGGCTGGAGGAGGAGGGATTGTTGTTTTGGTAATTGGGGAGGGGTTTTGGAAAATGCCTAGCTCTTTCTTGGTATACTTAGACTTTGCTATGGCTACCTTGACATCCCCCCAGTTAATCCTCCCTGATCGTTCACTCATACACCCAGTCACGAAATGTGAAACAATTGTTGATGTCGTGACCATGGGTGCGGTGATAAGGACAATACTTTGAAGTATCCAGCCTTGGATTGGTGTTTTCCCTTTGCGGGGGAAGCCGGATAGCCTCACAAGACATGAGGGCAAAGAAAAGTCCTCGAGGGTCTCTGGAAGAGGAGGGTAGTGAGACCTCTTAGGACCAGGCCGAGTGTAGCCAGAAGAAGGGGGAGTACAACAGAATAAGGTTTGGAGGGATGTGACGGGAATTGGTCAGGATTGGGAGAGGATTAGAGGGCTTGTTGGGAGGCCTCAGCGATTGACTGCAGGCACTGACAGACTCATTGACGGTCACCCCTTCGGTGGTAGGTGCCGCAGGAGCCTTACGTGCCTTTAGCTTCCCCTCAAAGAAATGTGGAGAGAAGAGTCTTTGATTGATTTTCAATCACCCTGGCTCTTTTATAAAGATGTGAGAAGGAAGGAAACTCACTTAGCATTAAGACAGAGCGGAGCACAGGGTGGTGTTGGTGACTAACAGGATTATGGCTTGGGACTCCGGGATAGTATGTCGGCACTGGAGGCCATGGATCTCCATCGGTTAGCATAGGTGACAAAGTCTTCGTTCGGCTTCATCTTTTCCGCCACCAGGTGGGAGTGTAGGGATGAGTGGCCATGTATGAAAAATGTGAGATGAATCGCTCAGAGACAATGTCAATTAACGAGATCCGATGTAGGTAGAGATGTGAACACCTCAAAGCTTCCCCTTCTAACGATTGTTGGAAGAGGTGAACTAAGAGGACCCGATTGTAAAGCGACCGATGGAATCCATGGTGAAGCCAGCGAGGTGGAATTGGGGATTAGAGGTCCCATCATACTTGCGGTACTTTGGGGCCTTGAAATCGGGGGGAAAATAAGTGTTGGGAAGCTTGCAATAGTTTTGGAGTGAGTGAGGTTTTGACAAAGATAGGGACTCAGTTAGGAGCTTCCTAACAAGACCTTCCACCTCAGAACAGGGAATGGATTCGGATTGGGTGGGGGGCGTGATTTGAACAGGTGATGAATGGGCGGAAGGAGGAGTGAGAATAGGAGTAGGAAACAGAGCGGAGGTAGTAGGGGAAGGAAAGAAGTAGAGACGAGCACCCGGGGTGAGGTGACCGGCCTAGGAGGGGCCTAGATGTAGAGGCGTTGAAAGGGATAGGGATGGAGTGGAAGGAGACACCGCTGCCCAGATGGTTGCTTGGAAAGCATAGAAATAATTTCATCGTGTGAATAGAGAGACATGAGTTTAGAAAACTCGGGGTCTTCTTGAACATTTTGGGCGTGAGTGGGGTTGACCCTCAAGCTGACTTCCTCATTGTCGGCCTGGGAGGATGATTGGACTGATTCTCGGGCTGAACATCGGTGTTTATCATACGACAATCTCATTGACATTATCATCATACTCAAAATACCGGTTCATTAGCTATGTTGACAGGTCCAACCAAGTGTCCATTAGCCACAACCTATTGATTTTAAAAATAAAGTTGATTAAATCACTATTTTGAGCAGAAGTGTGGATTTCTACCCAAACAAGTTATCAAACAACGTCCCAGATTTTTAAATGTCAAAGTTATGTGTGTACTGACTTGTAAGGCCGTTCTCTCAAATCTCACTGAATCCCGGTGAGTAGGTGAGCTAGAAAGGGAGGCAAAGGTCCTCCTGCCCCGTACGGAGGGAATCCACGGAATTTAGGGACTACGGAGTTTCCATTAGAGCCAACCCGATTTACCCGAGAGGGAATGCGACGACCCTCATTATACCGGTACGGTTACACCAACCCACGTCGGTATAGCGAGCGTCATCACAGTGGGACATTTACCCAACAATAACATTCAGCTGAGATACACGTGAATATAAGAACAGAGTAGCGGAAGTAAAAGAACCATTGTCTTCATTTCATTCATCATCCACATTTAACATACATGATTCGATAACATTTAAGAACTAAAAGTCCACATAATTTAAATTGCTGAAAATCAAATACATAGATGTCCATACTTATACATTCTTCCATGATAATGCTAGTACAATGTTCAATTTACATACTATGAAAATCACAAAATGTCACAAGTACTCCAACACTCTAATCTCCGCGCTCGGAGTCGGTCTCCAACGTCTCCTCCACAAGTGTCTCGTCACCAACTACACCTGTACGCCGAAGCAAGTAGTGAGTCTAAAAGACTCCGCAAGTAATTCTACACATACCGTACATGCACATATCATAGTAGGTTCTACATACACATTCACAAGACACAACATGTAGCATGCTTGACATTAAATTTTACAACCTATCATGGTGAATCTACATTTAAACACATGGACTATGCTTTCAGATTTCCTAAAATAGAATCACCTATCACATGCTTTCTATTCATTTCTCACATAAAATCTACCTTCAACCAACTAAGACATGAAAGCCATTAACATGAATTTCCGAGCATGCATGAAAGGAAACATACCTAACATGGAATCTACACATTCCTACGCATATACGTAACCATTTACATGCTTTAAGCTTGCTGGTTTTACATGCTTTAGCAACCATAATCTAACACATGAGAGCTACAACAACGATTAAATCACAACATGTGAACAACCAAGTATGGAAGTTGTTTATATATGCTTAACAATTATCCCTAGCATGGATTCTAGGCATTTTGCATACATAAACATGATCATAACATAGTAAAGCTACTGTTTAAGCATGATTTCAGATTGTCATAACATGGATTACAAACTCACATCCTCACATTTGGTTTCACATTTTTACACAATTTCAAATTCATATTTCACACTTTACACATGCACTTTACACATTGTTCACATTCACATTTTTCACATGAACACATACACATTTACACATTCACATTTAGTGCCGTGACACATAGTCCAAACCACCAAAGAAGGACACAACACATCACATCACATAGACGCCATCTAGGCAATACAATGGCGACTCTTGGACTGCGCAGACCGGGAGAACAAGTCTCCACCCTAACCAGTGGTACTTGTCCACCTCCAGGATTTCCCCTAATGCCCTTAGGGTCACAACACATTGAACCTTCTCAGGGGGACTTTTCCCTGATACGGTTCCACTGCCCTCTACGGAAGCAGTGTCACATTTGGCACAAGTTACACATTACACATTTTACCGATTTTAACACATGTTTACACATGTCACTCTCATTTCATTCACTTCTCACTCACATGCACATTTCTCTGTTTTCCTAACATGACAACAATTACAGGAATTTAGCACTCAGGAAATTTCATAATCAGGTTGGCTATACCAAAATCAAATCATTTCAAACGGCATGCATAGTTTCACATTTTACATGGAAAATTCATATTGCATATATACTGGTCCAAATGACCTGAATTTTAACCACTAGCTGATTTCGGGTTAGGTCCACATGCAAATTTCAGATTTTCTAACCTAAAACGTAATTACAGAAAATCTAACATCGAATTCACATGCTATCACAATTCAAGTTAGCATGGAGTTGAACACCAATCACAAATTTAACAACTCACTGTCTGAACCCTAGCATGCATAGAGCCACATGATTTATTCCCGAATTTATTGGGCAATACACAATTACAGAGATTTATCGTGACCTACGCATGATTTCTATTTCCCAAACAGAAAATTCAATAATCATACAAGTGGGAAAATTCCAGAAACTCAGAGCACAGACGGGTGTACATACATGGTCTAACAAAATTAGGGCACATGATTTTACAACGGATTATCAGGATAATGTGAGAACATACACATGAACATTCTCCACATGCTTTCAATATGTAAATAAGCTCTACCATCCAAAATAAGTGTACATTCACATTCCCATCCATCACATTAGCTAGTATACATAGCATATAAGAGATTACATTATATCCTCATCGTGAAACATATCGAAATTAATCATATAGAAGGGCAGAACAGCTTGCTGTTCTGTCAGATGAACTTGGCGGCGGTCTCTGGCCGTTCCAAATGTAACGGCAGATCGCTGGACGCATACATGATCTTAGCGTCAAGGCATTGAGCCAAGTTCAGGTCTGTGCAAAACACAGACCGAGCTCAAATGGGGTGAAAGGGGGTCTAGGACACGAGGGAAAATACATAAAAATGATAAAACCAACCTAGACACATACATGGACGTTATGGGTAGGGTACTTGCCTTTTAGTATACTCCAAAGGGATCAAAAGGCTTGGTGAAGCTCTCCTTGGGCTGTCCCAAGAAGTTCCCAACCAGCCTCCAAGATGGCCTTCTCCGGGTTCTTGAGCAAGCTCCAGTGCAATCCGAGGTCGGGGATGCCTCCTCGATGATCCAGCAAGCTCCTTGATGCAGCAGGTGGCCGGATCAAGCTTCAGAACTTCAGATTTTGGGTTGCAAAGGTGAGGGTTTTCACAGTCCGAAAATAGGGTTTCACTCCTTCTCTTCTCCTCTCTTGCAAAGGGGCAAAGAGAAGGCTTAGGGTTGTAAAAATGGGTTTGTATATAGGAGAGGGGTTCTCCTATCACGCAAGGGTGACAAGATGGCCTTTCAGACCGTTGGGGACAGCTCCCCAATGGTTGGGGTGGTGCTTCCGGAATTCGCTCTGCAACGCATGCAGGTCAGAGAAGTTGGCGTCCACATCGCTGGACGCTGGACTTAGTGTTGGCGTCCATAGGGTTGACGCCTACACCACATCACGTCTATTGATATTGACGCCAATCTGGCCTTCGGCCAGAACTCTAAAACATGCAGAAACCATGCACATCTTAACCTATATAATACCATATGTATGTATATCATGTACACACTACCATCATACAATACATACATTATTTATAACTAAATTATACACATACACACTAAGTATACTAACTAGTACATACGTAGATACATACATACATACACAACATGAATTATTTACATGCAATACAATAATGCAACAAATTCGAGGGCCTTACACCCTCTCCCCCTTAAAAGAAACTTCGTCCTCGAAGTTAGAACGACGCTACTCAAACAAAAGGGATACTTCTTCTTCATCGCATCCTCAAGCTCCCAAGTAGCCTCCTCTCGTGAGAAGTTCCGCCAGAGAACTTTCACCGACGCAATACTCTTGTTCCGGAGATGCTGAACCTTCCGGTCAAGAATAGCTACTGGTTGCTCGACATACGACAGATCTGGCTGAATCTCCACTGGCTCATGACTAATCACATGAGACGGATCTCGGACATACTTCCTGAGCATCGAAACGTGGAACACAGGATGAACACTAGCCAAAGCTGGGGGTAAGGCTAGCTCATATGCCACGCTGCCCAAACGTCTGAGAATCTCATATGGGCCAATGAACCTAGGGCTCAACTTACTATGCCTGCCAAATCTGACAACACCTCGAGTAGGCGATATCTTCAAGAAGACATGATCGCCAACCTCGAACTCAAATCCTTCTCCTGTTGTCGGCATACTCTTCTGCCTATCCTGTGCCGCAACAAGCCTCTTTTGATAAGCTGGATCTTATCCGAAGTTCCTGAACTAACTCCGGTCCGATCAACTGCCTATCACCAGTCTCCTCCCAACATAAAGGAGATCTGCAGGGCCTACCATACAACGCCTCGAATGGAGCCATACCAATACTCGCATGAAAGCTGTTGTTGTATGCGAACTCCACAAGAGGTAAATGGCGCTCCCAATCATCCTTCCAATCCAGAACACACGCTCTCAACATATCCTCGAGCGTCTGGATAGTCCTCTCGGACTGTCCATCAGTCTGGGGATGAAACGCCGAACTGAGCTTCAGCTCCGAACCTAAAGCATCCTGAAGACCCTTCCACAACCTCGAAGTAAATCTCGGATCTCGATCCGAAATGATCGACTTCGGCACACCATGCAATCTAATGATACCAAACATACAATCTAGCTAAACTCTCTACTGACTGCTTCTTCTTCATAGGCAAGAAATGAGCAGTCTTCGAGAATCTATCTACAACTACCCAAATCGAGTCATTGCCCCTTCTAGATCGAGGCAAACCCGAAACAAAGTCCATAGTGACAGCTTCCCACTTCCACACTGGGATGTCCATCCTTTGCATAAGGCCGGATGGTCGCTGTCGCTCGGCTTTCACTTGCTGACACACTAAAACCTAGACACATAATCCGCTACATCCTCTTCATGCCGGACCACCAAAATGATCTCTTCAGATCCTGACATCTTAGTGTTACCCGGATGAATAGAGAATCGCGATCTATGAGCCTCCGCTAACACATGCTCACGGACATCTACTAAATCAGGGACACAAACACGGTGCTGAAATCTAATCACACCGTCCTCATCACGAGCAATGCCTGCCTTGCCCACTAACTCTAAGAGTCTAGGGTCGGCTCCCTGTTGCTCGATCACCTCATCCAAAACCGAGGACCTAAGAGATAACTGAGCTACAAAAGCCTGGCATAGCGATGGCTCTAACTCAGTCAACGCGCAAGCCGCATCTTCAACATCTTCCAATCCTGCTGGAGAGATGGCCTCTTTCTACTCAGAGCATCCGCTACAACATTCGCCTTCCAGGGTGATACTGAAGGTCGAAGTCATAGTCCTTCAAGAACTCAATCCATCTCCTCTGCCTCAGGTTTAATTCCTTTTGGGAGAAAAGATACTTCAAGCTCTTGTGGTCGGTAAACACCTCAAATCTGACACCATAAAGATAGTGCCTCCAGATCTTTAGTGCATGAACCACTGCTGCGAGCTCCAAGTCATGAGTCGGATAGTTCTTCTCATGCTCCTTCAACTGACGAGAAGCATAAGCCACTACCCTTTCTTGCTGCATGAGCACACAGCCTAAACCAATCCGAGACGCATCCGTGTAGATAGCAAAACCCTCTACACCGCTCGGTAAGACTAACACGGGGCTGTCGTGAGCTTAGTCTTCAATAATTGAAAACTACTCTCACACTTCTCGGACCAAACAAACTTCACTCCCTTTCTGGTAAGCTGAGTCAAAGGGGCGGCGATGGATGAAAATCCCTCAATAAATCGCCGATAGTAACCAGCTAAACCAATAAAACTACGAATCTCCGAAGGGGTCTTGGGAATCTCCCAATCCATAACTGCCTGGACCTTGCTGGATCCACTGCAACACCAGCACCGGAGATAA
This sequence comes from Colocasia esculenta, assembly GCA_014218235.1. Lineage (NCBI taxonomy): Eukaryota > Viridiplantae > Streptophyta > Magnoliopsida > Alismatales > Araceae > Colocasia > Colocasia esculenta. The sequence continues at coordinate 120,211,791 of CM024762.1, forward strand.
CATGCCCGAGGAAATGAACCTCGCGCAACCAAAAATCGCACTTGCTGAACTTAGCATACAGCTTGTGCTCACGAAGAACCTCTAACACTACCCTCAAATGCTGACGGTGTGTGGCCTCGTCCGGAGAGTAGACCAACACATCATCAATAAACACTACGACAAAGCTATCTAGATAAGGCCTAAACACCCTGTTCATGAGATCCATGAACGCTGCAGGGGCATTGGTCAATCCGAAAGGAAGGACCAAAAACTCATAATGTCCATAACGGGTTCTAAACGCCGTCTTGGACACATCCTCACTCCGAATCCTCAACTGATGATAACCAGATCGCAATCAATCTTAGAAAAGACTGATGCATCTCGCAACTGGTCAAACAAATCATCAATACGAGGTAAGGGATACCTGTTCTTCACAGTCACTTGGTTCAGCTTCCTGTAGTCAATGCATAACCTAAGTGACCCGTCTTTCTTCTTGACGAACAATACAGGTGCGCCCAAGGGGAAACACTAGGGCGAATAAATCCCTTATCAAGCAACTCTTGCAACTGCCTCCTCAACTCGGCTAACTCCGCAGGTGCCATCCGATATGGAGCCTTCGAGATAGGAGAGGTGCCCGGAAGCAACTCTATGGTAAACTCTATCTCTCTATCCGGTGGCAATCCAGACAAATCATCAGGAAAGACATCTGGAAAATCCTGCACTACCTCAATCTCTGCAAGAGTAGGTGACTCATCAGCCTCTGGCACTAACACCACGCTGGCAAGAAAAGCGTCACAACCCTTGTTCACCATGCGCATCGCCTTCATGGCAGAGATGACCAACTTTCCCGCCAAGTTCCTTGGCAAGGGATGAGAGAACTCGTCCTCACCAGGAATGCGGAAAACAATCCTCTTCCGACGACAATCCACTAACGCATAGTGCTCCTCTAGCCAATCCAGACCAAGAATAGCATCATAGTCCTTCATCTTTAGCAAGAAGAAACACCCATCTAGGATTCTATCCTCAATGCACACAGGTAACGACGGAATGCACTTCCTAGTCGATACCGTACCCGGGGGTGTGCACAGACAAAGGGACCTCTAAATCCTAAGACTCTAGGGCTAACTGCCTAGCGAACCGCTCGGAAATGAACGAGTGAGTAGCACCCGTATCAAACAAAACCGAGCGTGCACACCTAAAAGCAAAAACGTACCTTCGGTGACATGCTCCGCCTGCTCGGCGTCCTCGCGAGCTAAAGCAAACACTCGAGCTGGGGCTCGAGGCCTTCCTGGTCTTCCTGTAGCTGGCGCTGCTGCCGCTACGCTGGGGCTGGCGCTCCGCGCTGGACTCCCTGCTGAAGTCTGGGCAATCTTGATCTTGTGGTCGCTGCTTCCGCACTTCAAGCACTTGCCCGTAATCATCCAACATTCGGTACCACCATGTGTCTTCCCACAGTGGGGACACTCTTTCTTCACACCAGGGGAACGTACAGAGGGTACCTGAGAACTGCCGACTGCCACTGATCGCTGCGGTGTCTGGTACACTGCTTTCTTCTTGTCTTGCCGTTGGAATGTCGCTGCTGGCTCTTCTGCGAAGCTTTCTTTTCTTCCAGGTATTGCTCCATCTCTCCCTCCTGCCTACAAGCAGCACTGAGGGCCTCGTCCAACGTGCGGTGGTCAAATGCCACGAGTCTCGTCCGCAGTGTGGCTTGAGTCCCATCACGAACTTCTTTGTCTTCCTGCGCTCGTCTGCCACGATATGAGGTGCATATTTAGAGAGTTCAGAAAATCTTGCCTCATATTCCAGCACAGTCATGGAGCCTTGAGCCAAAGATAGGAATTCCTGCTCCATCCGATCTTGCACATGCTCGGGGACGAACTTGGCCCGAAAGAGCCTCACGAACTCGTCCCAAGCAACATCGATAGCTCCGTCCTCAAAACGGGTACGCAGCAATGAAGCCCACCATACATCAGCTCTTTCCTGCAGTACACCGTCATAAGCACCATCTAAACAAATCTAGCTTAACAAAACATACAAGCATATAAACTAAACATACCTGTAGCATGTAGGTGGCTAATGTAACCTTATCCTCATCTGCACACCTGATGGCTCGGAAGATCTTTTCTATCTCCCTCATCCAGCTTTCAGCCAAAACGGATCGCTCTCCCCCTTAAAAGAGGGTGGCAGCATCCTCTTGAATCTCTCCATGGTAGAAGGTCCACCATGGTCCTGAGCTGGTACTTGAGCCTGCTACAGTACACAACAAGCAATACACAATCAACACAATATCACATAATTAAATAAAACAGACTATTAATCCTTTTATTAGTCTAACCTGAGCCTCCAACTGAGCCTGGAGTGCTGCCTGGGTATGAGCCTGCGTCTGCATGGCTTGCACCAGACCTTGCATGAATACTCCATAATCCACAGGCGGCGGTGGGGGAAGTACAGGACCTTGCGGTGCCGGGCCTGCTGCTCCGCCCGCTCGTCACGTCTCGGCTCGTCCTCACGGGCCGGCGCTCCGCCACGCCTACCTCTCGAAGCCATGGCTGTAATAAATTTCAGCCACCATTAGCTAGGTTACTAAGTTTTCTAACCATTTTCTTATCTATTTCATTCATTATTAATCATTTCTACACATGTGGACATTCCTATGTAGACTTAGCATGTAATGAAGATGATGACTTATGTATATTCATGTGCAATCTCAACCGGTGTCTCTGATACCAATCTCTGCGACGACCCTCATTATACCGGTACGGTTATACCAACCCACGTCGGTATAGCGAGCGTCATCACAGTGGGACATTTACCCAACAATAACATTCAGCTGAGATACACGTGAATATAAGAACAGAGTAGCGGAAGTAAAAGAACCACTGTCTTCATTTCATTCATCATCCACATTTAACATACATGATTCGATAACATTTAAGAACTAAAAGTCCACATAATTTAAATTGCTGAAAATCAAATACATAGATGTCCATACTTATACATTCTTCCATGATAATGCTAGTACAATGTTCAATTTACATACTATGAAAATCACAAAATGTCACAAGTACTCCAACACTCTAATCTCCGCGCTCGGAGTCGGTCTCCAACGTCTCCTCCACAAGTGTCTCGTCACCAACTACACCTGTACGCCGAAGCAAGTAGTGAGTCTAAAAGACTCCGCAAGTAATTCTACACATACCGTACATGCACATATCATAGTAGGTTCTACATACACTTCACAAGACACACATGTAGCATGCTTGACATTAAATTTTACAACCTATCATGGTGAATCTACAATTTAAAACACATGGACTATGCTTTCAGATTTCCTAAAATAGAATCACCTATCACATGCTTTCTATTCATTTCTCACATAGAAATCTACCTTCAACCAACTAAGACATGAAAGCCATTAACATGAATTTCCGAGCATGCATGAAAGGAAACATACCTAACATGGAATCTACACATTCCTACGCATACGTAACCATTTTACATGCTTTAAGCTTGCTGGTTTTACATGCTTTAGCAACCATAATCTAACACATGAGAGCTACAACAACGATTAAATCACAACATGTGAACAACCAAGTATGGAAGTTGTTTATATATGCTTAACAATTATCCCTAGCATGGATTCTAGGCATTTGCATACATAAACATGATCATAACATAGTAAAGCTACTGTTTAAGCATGATTTCAGATTGTCATAACATGGATTACAAACTCACATCCTCACATTTTGGTTTCACATTTTTACACAATTTCAAATTCGCATATTTCACACTTTACACATGCACTTTTACACATTGTTCACATTCACATTTTTCACATGAACACATACACATTTACACATTCACATTTAGTGCCGTGACACATAGTCCAAACCACCAAAGAAGGACACAAACATCACATCACATAGACGCCATCTAGGCAATACAATGGCGACTCTTGGACTGCGCAGACCGGGAGAACAAGTCTCCACCCTAACCAGTGGTACTTGTCCACCTCCAGGATTTCCCCCTAATGCCCTTAGGGTCACAACACATTGAACCTTCTCAGGGGGACTTTCCCTGATACGGTTCCACTGCCTCTACGGAAGCAGTGTCACATTTGGCACAAGTTACACATTACACATTTTTACCGATTTTAACATATGTTTACACATGTCACTCTCATTTCATTCACTTTCTCACTCACATGCATTTTCTCTGTTTTCCTAACATGACACTACAATTACAGAAATTTAGCACTCAGGAAATTCACTAATCAGGTTGCTTATACAAAATCAAATCATTTTACAACGGCATGCATAAATTCACATTTTACATGGAAAATTCATATTGCATCATATACTGGTCCAAATGACCTGAAATTTTAACCACTAGCTGATTTCGGGTTTAGGATCCCACATGCAAATTTTAGATTTTTCTAACTAAAACGTAATTACAGAAAATCTAACATCGAATTCACATGCTATCACAATTCAAGTTAGCATGGAGTTGAACACCAATCACAAATTTAACAACTCACTGTCTGAACCCTAGCATGCATAGAGCATGATTTATTCCCGAATTTATTGGGCAATACACAATTTACGGAGATTTATCGTGACCTACGCATGATTTCTATTTCCCAAAACAGAAATCAATAATTCATACAAGCATGGAAAATTCCAAAACTCAGAGCACAGACAGGGTTGTACATACATGGTCTAACAAAATTAGGGCACATGATTTACCACGGATTATCAGGATAATGGTGAGAACATACACAGAACATTCTCCACATGCTTTCAAAATGTAAATAAGCTCTACCATCCACAAAATAAGTGTACATTCACATTCCCATCCCCACATTAGCTAGTATACATAGCATATAAGAGATTACATTATATCCTCATCGTGAAACATATCGAAATTAATCATATAGAAGGGCAGAACAGCTTGCTGTTCTGTCCAGATGAACTTGGCGGCGGTCTATGGCCGTTCCCGGAGTAGACGGCCAGATCGCTGGACGCTACCATGATCTCGGCGTCAAGATATTGACGCCAAGTTCAGGTCTGTGCAGAAACACAGACCGAACTCAAATGAAAGGTGAAAAGGGGGATCTAGGACACGAGGAAAAATACATAAAATGATAAAACCAACCTAGACACATACAAGGACGTTATGGGTAGGGTACTTGCCTTTTAGATATACTCCAAAGGGATCAAAAGGCTTGGTGAAGCTCTCCTTGGGCTGTCCCAAGAAGTTCCCAACCAGCCTCCAAGATGGCCTTCCTCCGGGTTCTGAGCAAGCTCCAGTGAAATCCGAGGTCGGGGATGCCTTCCTCGATGATCCAGCAAGCTCCTTGATGCAGCAGGTGGCCGGATCAAGCTTCAGAATTCAGATTTTGGGTTGCAAAGGTGAGGGTTTCTCACAGTCCGAAAATAGGGTTTCACCTTTCTCTTCTTCCTCTCTTGCAAAGGGGCAAAGAGAAGGCTTAGGGTTGTAAAAATGGTTTGTATATAGGAGAGGGGGTTCTCCTATCACGCAAGGGTGACAAGATGGCCTTTCAGACCGTTGGGGACAGCTCCCCAATGGTTGGGGTGGCTTTCTTCCGGAATTTCCGGCTCTGTAACGCATGCAGGTCAGAGAAGTTAACGTCCACATCGCTGGACGTTGGACTTAGTGTTGGCGTCCATATGGTTGACGCCTACACCACATCAACGTCTATTGATGTTGACGCCAAGCTGGCCTTCGACCAGAACTCTAAAACATGCAGAAACCATGCACAACTTGCACCTATATAAGTACCATATGTATTTATTATCATGTACACACTACCATCATAGCAATACATACATTATTTATACCTAAATTGTACACATACACACATAAGTATACTAATTAGTACATACGTAGATACATACATACATACACAACATGAATTATTTACATGCAACAAAATTCGAGGGTCTTACAGGGAACCCCGAGTAAAAGGTTGTAAACCAAGGAAGGTGATCCTAAAATGTAGGGGAGGCTAGAAGAGGAGGAGAAAGATGACCCCCAGTGACTGAGGTCGTTAGGACAGAGAGTAAGCAAACAGAAAGGAAAATCAAAGCAAAACAATATAAAAATAGTGAAAAAGCATGCTTTCTGTGAACATAAACGTCAAGCGATGGACGCACAGTTCATCAGAAAACTGTAGACGGCAATATCGACTGACGTGAACAATAGGTAGACGACATAGAAGTGACGCTAACAGGAAGTAAACGGCAGGAACGGTGGACGTTTACCTGGGTAGACGGCAGGATCGCTTGCGTCTACCTAGATGAACATAGACTGCAGCAGCGGTGCTGTCCCACCGTGATCGCCAGAAAAGAGCTGTGGACGTCCGTTTCCGCGCCGTCCCCGGCGACCTTTGGATCTCCCGGACGCTCGTGACGCCGCCGAACTCTCGTGGCGATGATGGGGTTGTCGGTTGACCTCGTTGACCCTCGGTTGACTGAGTTGACTAGAGGGAAAACAAAGAAAACAAGAGGAATGAAGGGGAGTATGTGATCGCCAGGGCCTTACCTGTGACCAAGGAGTATTAGAATCGCGCCGGTGTGGTCGCCTCGCGCAGCGGATGGAGACGAGGGCTTCAACTTCTCCTCCTTCAGCCGGTCAAAGGAGAAGAGCTCCGCGGTCTCCTACATGTTGTTCCTGCCACAAAAAGACACTCTATAAGACTAATGAAAGAGGAGTAAATGCCCAAAACATAAAGAGGTAACCCAAAAGGTGAGTCTCGTACATGTTGCGGACTTGAGAAGAGGGGTGGCCAATGCTATGACCACCCTTCTTCCCTCCGTTTTTGGTTGGGAAACCCCTTCTAGGTGTGTAGGGAGAGGACTATGTGCCTAGAGTGAGTGGGAGAGTGTGTGTGATATGCAAAAGGACTAAAGAGTAAAAGGGAAAGAGAGAGGGATGGAGGTGTAGATCCTGTTTGCAAGTGTTGCAGCTCCTTGTAGGGCTCTTCCAGCTTCAAAGCAGCCCTCCTGGACGTCCCAACTCGTGAGAGGAAGAAGAGGATGACTTGATGAAGCTTGGGTGCAATTTTCTCTCTCCTCCTTCAAAGGGTTAGCATGTGGACGTCCAGCCTCTCCTCCTTGGCTTAGAGGGCTCAAGGGGGAGTTATATAGACAGTGAACTCGAGCTCAGCAGCCTTGGATGCTCAAGTGTGAAGAAACACACTTGCACACTTGGCAATCCTTGTATAAATGCTCCAACCAATGGGGAGAGGCCATGTAGGATTTTTACTGGGTCAAGGGGGTGCCAAGGTGGCCCATATGCCTGTTAGGAATGGCCCCATGCGGTGCATGGGCGAGGGAAAGGAGCAAGTGGGCTATATTCTCGGGGTAGTTGCGCAGACCAGGTAAACCAGGTTAACGTCCAGCAATCCTGCCGCCAACCGTATGCAGACGTCCAGGGATGTGGATGCCAAGATGGGTCAACGTCCAGGGCGATTGCCATCAATTAATAGTCAGCGGCCATCGATGTTGCCGTCTACATGGCATCTGAGGCAGGTCAACAAATGGTCAAACGAGGCTTAATGGGCCAAAGAACCCCGCGGAGATGGGCCAAATCTCGCGTCTACACCTGTACCTCTAGCCTGTGGATTTCCAGTCCCCACACCACTTGGAGAGAGAGTTCAACTCTCCCAACATTTTCCCTCTGCTGATGTGGACATTGGAGGGAAAATTTTTCCCGTAGACTTAGTATACATGCCTATTGAACATTATGATGTGATTCTAGGAGCAGATTGCTAACCCAACATGGGGCTAGTGTTGACTGCAGAAAGAATAGGGTAACATTTAGTGGGTACCCAGGATTGGTGTATTCCAACACTAAGGGCCGCAGACATCCATCTCTCATCTCCACTTTCCAAGCCCACAAAATGGTGAGGAAGGGATGTATAGCATTCCTTGCATCGATGGTAAGGGAGAAGGAGGAGGTGAGAATTGAAGACATTGAAGTAGTTAGAGACTTTCCGGATGTGTTTCCGAATGAGCTGCCTAGTATTCCCCCTGAAAGGGGAGTTAATTTCTCTATTCCACTAATTCTAGGAGCTGCTCCTGTCTCTAGAGCCCTCTACAGAATGTCCCCAGCAGAATTAAAGGAGTTGAAAGGGCAGTTGATGGAATTACTAGAGAAGGGTTTAATAGACCTAGTAAACTCGGGTGCACACAGATGTCATTTGATTAAGTGTGACAACATGCAGGTAGAAGGAAAATATGACACTATATTTACATATAACAGTCTTATATTACACAGTCATAGTCCTTTACTTGGTAGTTACCAAGTAATTGTGCAATAAGAGACAAAAAGAAAAGTAGAAAAGTGATTCTTTTGATCTAATCCTCAGTCCCTTGCTCGCCCTCTTCCTTATTGATCTTGCTAGAACTTGGAAAAGTGTTGTAATCACATAATGAGCTAATTGCTGAGTAGGTAAGTTCACACTGCCTAGGGTTTATGTGATTACTACATTAAAACAATGGTACATAGACTTGATGAACAAGTACACTAAAAATTTACATGATAATGAGAGAATATGTAACACCTCCTCCGACATCACACAAATACATACATAACCTTTGATCGGAAGAGGGGTACGCTGACAAACTTTCGTTATGAGTAGATATATCCACGCAATGCCCAAAATAGGCAACCATTCCACAAAGGTATCTCGAACACATTATAATTCAGTAGGTAACAAAGTATAAATACTCATTATTTACAAAAGGCAAGTTTCTCTCTCTCTAACTTAATACATCATCAACTAAAAGGAAATACTAAAACTATGCTATTCTTCTTCATCTTTTCATCATTCGCAGCGGAATGGGAGATTTCATGTGTAGCTGAGATTATGCACACCTTCAATCTGAAAGGGTTGGAGGAAACAAAGGCATGAGTCGAAAGGACTCAATAGGTATAAGTGAACATAGAGTAGAAGTTCATGTGCAGAACTGAATGAATATTCAAATAGTGCATATGTGGATCAAAACATAATTACTCATGAATTTCATACTTAACATAAACATATAGCCCAAATTAATTTCATGACGGGCCTCAAACGAATATCAGAACAAAGTCTATTGTCTTTCAAAAATTCATATCATAACTTGATTTCGGAACAAACTTGACAGGCATCACTGCTCTCAAGAGGTTACTATATAGACGTAAATACATCCTCAGTGCCTAGGCGATTCCAGCACCTTGGATCTTGTTCATTGTGCAAGAACGGGGTATAATTATTTTATTACCCACCATCGTCAGTCCATTGACTTGGATTTACATACGTAAAAACTGTCGCCCCTCAGCTGATCACAGTAGCTGGTGCTACTACAAGTGATCCTAAACCCTCTTTGAAGAGAGCACTGTCTACAAATCATAAATTTCTTTTCATGAGCCATAATAGAAATTTAAAATCCAAAGGGGAGACTTGATTGAGAATCAATACAAATATCTTGGTGACAAAGTAGTTCATAGTTCAAGAAATGAGAAAGACAATTAGTTGAGACAAGGTTATGACTCAAAGCCAATAACTCAGAAGATTTAATCACAAAAGAACCCAGAAAATGAGGGTCCTCCACAATTGTCATCACAAGTATTCATATCTCATAAGGTGTTCAAACATATGAACTCTCAAGTGGTCAAGTTTTATAAACTTAGATACCGAATACTGAAGAATAGACTCAATCGGAGAGTACTATCGTAATTGACAACTTTAGAAACAATTCAAGGAAAGTTAAGGTACCCAAAGGTGGTGAACTTGAAGTAATATGACAGTAAATATCAAGGTAATTGAGAGGGTAATTTCTTGGCTTTTAGGATGAAGTTTAGCATGGATTCGGACATGAAAGAGTGCAGAAATTCAATTCAGGGTTGTACCTATCGACAGCCAAGAAAGGCCTGTCGACAGATGGCTGCAGACAGAACTTTAACTTGCTTGTCTGTAGGGATCTGTCGACAGCAATAAGGGATCTTTCGACAGATGTGTACAGTCCAGCAAACTGGTGTTCTGGAAAACATGCGCCTGTCGACAGATTTGGGCTGCCTGTCGACAGCCGCCTATTCCTCACTCATAAATGACTTAGAATGTACTGTAAAACATGCTAACCATGGAACCTATGTATCTAGACATGATGTATATCAAATAGAAGAGTCTAATTATAGTTCTTACAGTGGTTTATAAACCGAACAAGCGAGATGAAAGAGAGGTTTGCAATTCAAGCTTGTCTAGCTAAAAAACTAGACATAGATATTGTTGGAAGTGTGGTCTTGATAGCAATGGTTTATTAGGAGATTCTTACAAGATGGACACTAAAACACAAGATATTTAATGTTCCAAATAAAGGCTTGAGGTACAAACATCCGAATGGAAAGAAATCACAATATTCTAGGATATCAAAATTTCTAGCAAAACTCTATAACATAAACTTGGATCATGGGTGGAAGAAGAAGCTAGAAACCTACTTAATCTGTAAGAGGAGTGGAGATGCTCCTTGATAACTATATGATTCCAAAGATAATTGGGAAAATCAAGCGAAAGAATTTGAGGTATAATCTCGTATACAAGCTTAACCGAGACTGGTTAGCTGGCTCAAAGACAATCTCGTATGAGACTAAAATTCTTATAACACGAGTAGAGACTAGAAGTTCAAGGGAAAGATGAGAACCTACTTGATCTGAAAGAGAACAAAAGTTCTTCTTCTTCTTCTTAGTATAGAGATCAATACAGTAACAAGATGAGGAAGTAAGAAGACTGCTGAAACAGGGACTTCGGCAGCTACACCTCCAGCAAAAATGGCTCCAACGCATATAGCCCCAACAACAATTCACCAACACCAGGCTTGTAACCACAATAACAGCAGGACTAGGAAGAACAAGAGTGTTAGAAAAATGCATACGATGGGTGTTGGGAAGCTTATATAAGCTCCCAAGTTCCTTTGCAAACTAGGCACGTTGGCCATGGACGTGTCATGGTGTAAACCCCTTAAACCATGTGAGGCCACCTATCTCATGCAACACTCTCTTAGTTACACATAAGTAACCTTAATGATAACCCAACCCCTTGGCCAAGCCTTATTCTAATGTGTGTTGGCTTCTCCTAAGCCTCACACGTAAGCATATGAAATTCCCTGGAAAATCCCTGCCGTAAATAGCCCATAAATTAGCTGGGCCAATGATCTTTATGTTTAGGTGTCCTAATGATATCCGTTTAACTTGAAATTTCAATCATAGACTAATAGGAAGGTTTTACAAATTGTCATGATTTTTATTTAATTTTTAGAATTTATTTTCTACTGGTTGAAAAATCACCCAAAAAATAGTTGCGTCAGCTTAATCTCTAAATCCGTATGCCAAAAACTTTGAATAATTATATTTTTAATATCTCCACAATTTTCTAAGAACTATGGTGTTATCAGATTTTATTTTCGTTACAGTTTTTCGGTGTCGCCCTGTCAGGGTGCGTACGACCGAAAGTGATATCAGGGTATGATAAAGTGTTTTAAACATACCCTAAATCCAAAATATCACAATTTAAATCTAATCGGTTTGCATAAACAAGAATTTCTAAGCAAATCATGGTATTAAAAATTTGAGGGTATTACAGAATATATCAAGTTTAATTAAAACACCTGAATCATGTGTTGAAAGAATGTCACTGTAAAAGTGTTAGGCATGTACTATCAAGTAAAGGATTTGTTAGAACAAGAAGAGTCAATCTAGACAAGTTTATAAGGGTAAATTATCAGAAAGTGAGAATTTTTCATGTATCGAACAACTAGATATTGAGCACCAAGTACTCACATGTACACTATCTGAAACCAGATGTCTAGTAAATTTAACATGTCTTTTAGGTGCAATGCCACACCAGACCATTCACACTCCCATGGACATAAGTACATTCGGGTGCTCCTCTCAGGACAAGGTCAAAGCCCTTAAATTGGCTCATTCTGGCATTGTAAATCCACGAGAGATCTAGAGATACCAAGTTCTAGACATTGCAAGTGAATTTTCAGGGAACATGAGACAGGCTAACATGTAAGAGTTGATCCATGAATACTTTATAAATCACTTTTAGAGGAGTAAATAACTTAATAATTATTTCAGGTAAATTTGGAATTTAATATACCATAATTCATGTAAAAGTTGCTTCAAGAAAGAACTTTCATTAACAGGGTGTGTCGACCTGAAACAAGAGTGTGTCGACCTGAGTCACTAGGTATGACGACCCGACTCACTGGAAATAAGGGTTAGGTTGACCTGATTGCTAGGTGTGTCGACTTGAGCGAAGGGTTAGGTCGACCTGAGTGCAGGGAGTGTCAACTTGATGAAAAGGTGTGTCAACACACTGAAGGGTGTGTGTCAATACATTCTTAAATTTTTTATTTCTTTAAGGAAACTATCTTACCAGAACCCAGCCTGTGTCGATACCCTAATCAAGGTGTGTTGACCTGCTCAAGCTTTTTAGAACCTACTAGTCAAAGAGATTGATCTTAACATGATTTAATCTTATGTCCTCTACCAAAGAGCATGCTATTGATATCAATATCAAGGTTTGAAATAGTAATGATGAACTCTAATTCTTATAAGAAATTACAAAGATCTGCGATAGTACCAAGAGAAATTACATAAGTATACATGAATGACCCAGAAATCACTTGATGGGCTTTCAAAGTGAAACTTCAGATGAAATATTTGTTTCTAATCTATATTAATTAAAATTCTTGATTTATAAACTTGATTAAGGATCAAGGGAAACATTACTATCCTATATGTAATGTGAAGATACCTACCTTGCACGTTTACTTCTTCTTTCTTTCCAACAGAACCTGACTAACCTTTACTCCTTATGCGAAACTCCTTTTTTTCCTGGTGTTTCTTCTTCTTCCAATGCTTCCACCGCCAACCCCTTTCTATCTATATATATACATGCTTGTGCATGCATGCTAAACACTTCCACACACTCATACGTAACCTTCTCATCATTGCACCCACTCCCTCTTAACACCTCATACACTCATGCCTGTTACACTAACATGCACACACTTACACGTATGTATGTACATGCAGAATTATGCTTCTCCCTTTCTTTGTTATTATTTTATCATTCCTTTTAACACACATACACACATATGTTTACACTAATGTGTATGTACATTCTTACACGTGCCTACCCCTACATACACATGTTCACACTTGGATGCAAGTTACTTCTAGGTGAATGAACAATTAACTTACGTAAACAAGTTACATAAATAGATTGTTATTTATTTAGGTCTCTTTGGAACATTAATTTAGTATTTAAATGACATCCGATCAAAACAAAATTTCAACCACAATTTAATTACAATGTGGTAAGTTTTATAATAATTTTTATTTGATTATCTGAAATCAACATTTATCAGGTACAAATTATCCTAAAAGTAGATATATCAGATTTACCTCGTGAATCAAGCATCAAAATCCTCAATATTCACATTTTTGGAATCAACATATATTTCTGATAATTATGGTAATTTCAAACTTAAATTTCATTACCAAAATCTAGTGACACCCTGTCGGTGTACATATGTCCAGAAATGGTCCCGACATGGAACAATATTCATTATACATAAATCTTTGAATAATTTCCTTGTGCGGATATGCTAAACTTTAGCTTCAAACTTCATATTAACTTGAGGTGTCACGCTACCTCACCCTGGGGAGCACCTGTATTGTTTGTCAAGAAGAAAGATGGGTCTATGAGATTATATATTGACTATAGGTAGTTGAATCAGCTCACAATTAAGAACAAGTATCCCCTACCAAGAATTGATGAGTTGTTTGATTAGATTACCTTAGATCTGGCTACCATTAGTTGAGGATTTCAAAAGAAGACATTCATAAGAATACCTTTAGAAACTGGTATGGGCATTATGAATTTGTTGTCATGCCCTTTGGGCTGACAAATGCCCATGCGGCCTTCATGCAATTAATGAATGAAGTGTATAGACGATACCTGGATAAGTTTTGGTGGTATTGATTGATGACATCCTAATATATTCCAAGACTCGGGAGGAACATATGGAACACTTGAGGCTAGCTTTGCAGCTGTTAAGAGATCATCAGTTGTATGTCAAACTAAGCAAATGTGAATTTTAGCTAGAGGAAGTGGTCTTCTTGGGGTATGTGATCAGCTTGAATGGGCTAGCAATGGATCCCTCCAAGGTTGAGGCAGTACTCAAGTGGGGGAGGCCTACCAATGTGACAGAAATATGATGCTTTCTGGGATTGGCAGGGTATTATAGAAGGTTTATTAAGGATTTCTCCATGATAGCAGTGCCTTTAACCCTGTTGATTAGAAAAGAAAACCCATTTGTATGGATGGAGGAATGTGAGAAGAGTTTCTGCACACTGAAGGATTGCTTGACTATAGCCCTGGTACTTACACTGCCCAAGGAAGGAGGAGAATTTGAAATATATGTAGATGCATCAGGTGTTGGACTGCGGTGTGTACTTATGAAATCGGGCAAGGTAGTAGCCTATGCTTCTAGGAAGTTGAAGACACACGAAGTCAACTATCCAGTGCATGACTTGGAATTGGCGGTCGTGGTCTTTGCTCTGAGGATCTAGTGCCATTATTTGTATGGGGGACAGTTTAAGGAGTTTTCAGACCATAAAAGTCTAAAATATTTATTCTCACAGAAGGGACTTAATATGAGGCAAAGGAGATGGTTGGAGTATTTGAAAGATTTTGACTTTTCCATTCAGTACCATCCTGGAAAGGCCAATTCAATAGCAAACGCCCTTAGTAGAAAACTTGTGGCATACCTGACTAGTTTGATGGTTCGGGAATGGAGATTACTAGAACAATTTGCCAGCCTTGATTTGAATGTGAAGAAGAACGAAGATGATATGATGATTGCCAGCCTCTGAGTACACTCAGATTTCCTTAATGAGATCAGAGAGCATCAAGGTAATGACCCATTCCTGGTAGAAATTAAGGAGAAGATTAACCAGAGACAAGATTTTATTGTGGCAAGTGATGGTAGATTGGTATTCCAAGGAAGAACATACATACCTAATAATGAGGGACTCAAGAAGAAGCTGATGGCAGAAGCCAACAAGTCTAGGTATACCATACACCCTAGGGCCACCAAAATGTATCAAGATATGAATAAAGTATGTAACGCCCCAGAAATTTAATGATTTAAAATTTATGAAAATAGCAATAAACAAAAATGTTAAGTAAATATAAAATAAAAGTCATAGTTAAACTCCCAAGAAGTGGAATCAACCATTTAAATTATATTGGGCCAAAGAACAAAACCCAATAACATGAAACCCCAAAATTCATAACCATAATTGTGCAGAAAATAGGAAAGGGCAAATTAGGGTTAAAACAAAGCTAATTAGCCATGCATAGCAACCAAATTCATACCCAGCCACGTTAGGAGGTTTCCTAATGATCTTTCTACTCCAATTGGGAGGAGAATCCCCAAAACATGGAAAGGGCCAAGCCAAAACCGCAACTCACCCTTCCTAGTCTCATTAGGACTTGAAATTAACCCTAATCATATAAATAATTGTCATAAGACTAGTTGAGAAGGTTCACCATCGTGCTAGGGTTGTGAGGTGGCGAGCTTAGGCACCAGGAGAGGAGGAGAACGGCCAAGAACCCGAGCTTCTTCCCCAACCTTTCTCTACTGTGACCTGTGCATAGACCTCTCTTAGATCCATTGAAAGGTAGGTGTTCTCGGCCTTAATATAAACATTGCACATACAAATGGAAAGAGCATCGAGTCTAGTTTCATATGCATGTGTTTTCCCCAATTTTTATGAACCATGTGAGTCGTATTAAGTATTTTTCCAAGAGTCGTGCATGATTAGGGCTTTATGTGTTTTTACTATGTTTCACATAAATTGAGGCTAAATTGGGTCAAACCAAAACTGTGATTCTCTTCTACTCGTTGTCCTCAACACTTCTCATGTTCAAAGTGTTGTCCAAAGACCTCTGTATTTTGAATTATAAGTCTATCATGAAGGGTGTAGCATTTTTCTCGGTTTCGGGCAAGATCCAAGAACGCGACCACTCCAGACATCGCGTTTCTCGTTGCATGAACGACGTACACCTACATCGCGATTCATGTAAAGGAGACCGAACACCCCGTCGTGTTTTCATGTTTGACCTATCAACCCTGATAGATAAAACTATGTGTCGCATGGGTTTCTATGCTGTCTTCAACGTGATAGCATGTGCCATCATGATTTGACCGTTTTCCCGCCCAAGTTTTTCACTAGTTTTTATATTTGGATTTTGAAGTTAATTATTGAACGTGATGGGTAGAACTGTCACGATTCAAAGTCATGGCGACGTATCAGCCTATCGCGACAGACCTAATCGTCGTGCTTTCGATTCAATAATCGATCCAACAATCGATTCCTATTGTAAAAGGCGACGATATGTTCTGTCGCGATTTGAACACGACAGGTAGGTCTGTCGCAATTCAATCGCTTTGCACAGAGTCTTGTTTTAACTGTGTACGGTCCTTTGATGTGCGATGACTGAACCCACCGTGATTTAAAGGCCAACCCAAGACTGTTTTATTGAGATGTACAGTCAACCATATGCATGCTCTATTGTTATACCATGTCATGTAGTTATTCAATGGCCTAAAAATGATCAACCAACATGAAAGCCATAAGAATATAAACTTCTAGCCTAAGTGTTCTTAATGATTGTTTGACTCCATCTACCATGTGATTGATATCAGCTATGTCCATACTCTGTCTTGTTCATAACTAAAAAGTGTTATATGCTAAATTTACAGCAACCATGTGATAGATTGAATTGCATACATGTCATGCTTAATTGTTATAAGCTTTCCGTCTTGTTTCAAACTAATGGATTGTGGATTGATCCACGTTCTACACAACACATTGCACATATAGGCATCCATATCTTGGAGATTTGGAAACTCTCGGTCGGTCATTCCATATTAGTAGACTAGTGACGTTTTCTCCAAGACCTCCCTAATTCTCTATACTCCATGGATTCCCTCATAGACACCGAGTTGGTTGTACCAAGGAAGTACCCCGAAGATAGATGATAGCTCTATTCTTATCTACTTCTCATGAGAGTGATTTAACACATTGAAACTAAGCCATTAAGTGTAAAGATTGAACTAAAGTAATTATGTTGTTATGCTGCCGAAATTTACTCGGGATCATGTCCACTTACCTTGTTTCTTATTATCATTGACATGATCCATAGTACACATACTATCTATTGTTTGGAATTCGTATTGACCATAAATGAATGGATGGAATTACCAGAAATTATTGGAACTTCGGTTTACAACCATGACTATGCAAATAAGGCCCAGTCTGGTCTTGGGAGGAGCACTTGAAATACTTATAAATCGTGAGAGTATATGATCCATTGGGGTGTCTGGCAATCACCTAATTGAATGCAAGATTGATCTGGGTAATTTTCACACTTTTATTGAATGATTGATTGATTGATTGAACTGTTATATGTGAAATGGCCAAATCTATTGTACATGTCATCGTTATTGAATCCAATATGTCATTGTCCACTGGAATTCTACGGAATTCAACTTGAGATGTCCATTGTACAAGTTATTGAATATTGAATCTCTTCTATCTGATAAATGATTGTACTGTTATCTATATCATTGTCAATCGTTCTGTCTCACATGAGAATTTCCATTGAATTGGTTTAATGAATTGTTCTCGTACATGTTATAGCTTAGAATTGTTCCTATCGTTATTGTCATGAGTATTGCATGTTAGTACCTTACCTGTTAACATGTTAATTATGTAAAGCATGCCCGCACCATGAGATATAAATCCTACTGGGTGCTAGTACGCTCACACCTACTTTCCTTAATATTTTCATGTGATGATTATGTGGAACTAGAGAATGATGGGACCGGGAAGAGTGATGAGCTTCTCAGAGTATACCCGTCGATATAGCAAGATGCTAGTGTGATAGAGTCAGTAGAGTCTATAATATCTAGTTATTTCTTTGTGTCAATGTACTTTGAAATACAATAATGGGCCCTATGTTTGGCTCTGATTATGTAAGGTTGTAAGTTAGTATTGATGGAAATGAAATAAAGATTATTTGGCTGGCAATATTATCATATCAAGTCTTTTGACATACTTAGTTGTTACTCTGAATTACTCGATTGTGATACTCATACTCGTATCGCGCACGCTCTCGATGTTTATTTTCCGCTGCTAAATGTAGGGGCGTGACAGTTGGTATCAGATCCTAGGATTCCCCTTAAGTTCTAGGCAAACAGGAAATTGTTAGGCTTAGCCAAGACTAAACCCCATGTGTAGACTTGTCCAAAATCAACAGTGAGATTGGGGTAGAAACACATGCTAAGACATCTAGTTAGAATTAAGTGAGACAAGAATAATACCTAATGATAATGATGTTGTTATCTTGAAGGATTTCCATGGCCATTGTACGTGAAAGAGATATGCAGAGGACGATTAAGACCTTGACTCAAGCACTAGTTCAGGCCACCCAGGGAAGGGGTGAAAACCAAGGGGATCTCTATCGTAATTTCCGTAGTATGAACCCACCAAGGTTTGGTGGTAGCACTGATCTTGACGAGGCGGAGCACTGGCTCAAAGAGATGGAGCATGTGTTCCATGTAATGGGATGCACGAACGAGAAAAAAGTTACTCTAGCTACTTATCAGCTAGAGAGAGAAGCACGCGCCTAGTGGGAGTCAATTGAGACTACACTAGGTGATGCCCAGGCCACTTGGGCACAGTTCCAAGAGTACTTCAACAACAAGTTCTTCTCTGACAAGGTACAAGAAAGGAAGGCGGCAGAGTTTTCCAATCTGAAACAACAGAGTCTTTCCGTAGCTAAATATGAGGCTTAGTTCTCTAAACTGGCCCGTTATGCCCCACACTTGGTCCAAACCGAGCGGTTGAAGGCCAAGAGGTTCATGAGCGGTCTGAGGCCCCAGTACATTACACAACTGGGACCGATGGATCTGTAAACTTATCCGGAGATGGTGAGGAAGGCATTACTACTTGAGGACTCACTAGCTATAGCTGACAATATCAAGAAGAGCATGATGAAGAGGGAACATGGGATGATATCCAGAAGGCCGCCAGCTGTGGTCAGAACGAAGAGGCTGATTGGCCAAGCTGGGAACCAGCCAGTTAAGAAGTTCAGGGATGGAGGTTATCAACAAGCCCCCATCAATAGGGAGCCATGCAAACATTGTGACAAGACTAGTCACAGGTCTGAGGACTACTGGAAGGCACTGGGGAGGGGCTTACACTGTGGAAGCTAGAGTCACAAGATTTCTAACTGTCTGCGTATGATGAATCAGACATTTGCAACACATCAAGGAGGTCGGAAGCGCCAAGGTAAGCTACAGGCGTTGCAAGAACCAACTACATCAGAGGAAGGTGGTGTGGTTGAAGGTACAGTTACTATTCTATCTCATTCTACATTCGTTCTATTTGATACGTGAGCTACTCATTCTTTCATATCACAAACATTTACTGATACCTTACTTGTAAAACCCATCCTAATGAAATCTGGAATAGTCGTGTCAACCCCTATTGGTCCTGGCACCAAACTTAGAAACCATTTTCCATCTAGTGAGGTGTTAATTGGAACTAAAAAATCTACCTACAAATTTAATATGCATGGACATGGAAGGTTATGATGTGATACTAGGAGCAGACTGGTTGTCTGAACATGGGGCTAGTGTCAACTGTAAGAAAAGTAGGGTAACATTTAGTCCACATCCAAAGTTAGTGTTCTCGGGAGATAGAAATCGCAGAAGACTGTCCTTCATCCCTGCACTACAAGCCAAGAGGATGATATGGAAAGGTTGTATAGCCTTTCTAGCTGCTATTATCACCACAAAGAAGGAAGTCTAGATTGAGAACATCCCTATTGTCAGCGAGTACACTGATGTATTCTCCGAAGGCTTGCCAAGTATTCCTCCTGAGCAAGAGGTTGACTTAACTATCTTGTTGATCCTTGGAGCAGCACTAGTATCTAGGGCACCTTATAGAATGTCCCATGTGGAACTGAAAGAATTAAAGGAGCAACTAATGAAACTACTGGAGAAAGGGTTTATCTGACCAAGCACATTGCCTTGGGGTGCACCTGTTCTCTTTGTCAAGAAGAAGGATGGGTCGATGAGGTTGTGCATAGACTATAGGCAACTGAATCAATTAACAATCAAGAACAAATATCCCCTGCCAAGGATTGATGAATTATTTGATCAACTGTCTAGAGCTCAATACTTCTTAAGATAGATCTCAGATTCGGCTATCATCAATTGAGGATCAAAGGAGAAGATATACACGAGACAGCCTTTCGAAGCAGGTACGGGCATTATGAATTCATTGTTATACCTTTTGGACTAATAAATGCTCCTGCAGTTTTCATGCAGCTGATGAATAGTATTTATGAACCATACCTCGACAAATTTGTTGTGGTGTTTATTGACGATATACTGATCTATTCCAAAACAAAAAAAGAACATGAAAAACATTTGAGGATTGCATTGCAAATCTTGAGGGATGATCAATTATACACCAAGCTGAGGAAGTGCGAGTTTTGGCTAGAAGAGGTATCCTTCTTGGGCCATGTAGTAACCAAGGATGGTATTGTTGTTGATCCATCAAAGGTAGAGGCAGTATTGAAGTGGGAAAAACCGACGAGTGTCACAGAGATCATAAGTTTTCTGGGATTAGCAGGGTATTACAGAAGATTCATAAAGGATTTCTCAAAGATCGCAGTGCCATTAACCAAGCTAACCCGGAAGGAAAATCCATATGTGTGGACTGATAAGTGCGAGGAGAGCTTTAATACCTTGAAGAAGTCTCTAACCTCTGCTCCTGTCCTTGCCCTACCCACTGAAGAGGGAGGATTTGAAATATATTCAGATACTTCTGGAACATGTCTAGGATGTGTCCTAATGCAACAAGGAAGGGTAATAGCATATGCCTCAAGACAGTTGAAAACCCATGAAGCAAATTATCCCGTACATGACCTAGAATTAGCAGTTATAGTGTTCGCCTTGAAAATATGGAGACACTACATTTATGGGGAACAATTTAAAGTCTTTTCTGACCACAAGAGCTTGAAATATCTTTTCTCTCAGAAGGAACTCAACATGAGGCAAAGAAGGTGGTTAGATTATCTCAGACATTGACTTTTCCATTCAATATCACCCAAGAAAAGCCAATGTGGTGGTAGACCCTCTAAGTAAACAACTAGGAGCTATGCTAGCTAGTATGATGTTGGGCGAATGGAAGTTGCTAGAACAGTTTGCAAGTCTGAATTTAGACATGGGAAAGAAGGAGAAACAGGTGATGGTTTCTAACCTCAAGGTACAGTCTGATCTACTCACTAAAATCAAAGAGAAGAAAGTAGCAGATCCTTTCCTAGTTGATGTTAAAGGGAAGCTAGAACATAGGCTGGATTTCTCCCTAGCACATGATGGAAGGATGTTATTCCAAGGTAGAACATGTGTACCAGACCTGGAAGACCTCAAAAATAAAGTGCTAAAAGAAGCTCACCAGTCAAAGTATACCATTCATCTCGGATCAACGAAGATGTATCAGGATCTAAAAAGGTCTTATTGGTGGCCAAATATGAAGAGAGATGTGGCCGACTATGTGGCACATTATTTAACCTGTTAGCAAGTCAAGGTTGAACATTTCAGGTTTGCAGGAGGATTACAACCACTAGACATCCCAAAATGGAAGTGGTATAGTATTGGTATGGATTTTATCATGGGATTGCCCAGGACGAGAGGTGGTATGGATGCAATATAGGTAATAGTAGACCGATTGACTAAGTCAGCTGCTAATTAAGAGCACATGGACAGTAGATGTGTTGGCTGCACTCTATGTCAAAGAAGTGGTTAGATTGCATGGGGTTCCATCCACCATAATATCTGATCGGGACCATAGATTCACCTCACACTTCTGGAAAGGTTTACAAGCAGCACTAGGCACCAAACTAAACTTTAGCACTGTCTTCCATCCTCAGACGGATGGACAAACTGAAAGAACCAATCACATAGTAGAAGACATACTCCGTGCTTGTGTGATTGATTTTAGGGGATGCTGGAATGACCAGTTGTTTCTAATTGAGTTTGCATATAACAACAGTTACCAGGCAAGCATCAAGATGGCACCGTTTGAAGCCTTATATAGCAGGAGTTGCAAATCACCTCTTTGTTGCGAGGAGGTTGGAGAAAACCAATGGGTTGGACCTGACTTAGTCAAAGCGACTATCAAGAAGGTCCAAATTGTTAAGGAACGTCTGAAGATAGCACAGTCAAGACAGAAAAGTTACACAGACAAACGAAGGAGAGAGTTGGAATTCCAAGTTGGTGATCATGTTTTCCTGAGGGTCTCACCTTCACGGGGAATCCAAAGGTTTGGGATCAAGGGAAAGTTGAGTCCCTAATTTGTCGGCCCTTTTGAAATTCTTGAAATGGTTGGTCAGGTAGTCTACAGACTAGCACTACCTCCAACACTAGCTAATGTACACAACATCTTCCACACATCCATGCTGAGGAAGAACGTGTTCGATGCTGACCATGTGATTCGTCATAAGGACTTGGAGATTCGAGAAGACTTAACTTATGAGGAGAAACCGATCAAGATATTGGATCGGAAACTACAACAACTCAAGAATCATACTATACCTATGGTCAAGGTCCAGTGAAGTCGGGAAGGAGTTACAAATCCTACTTGGGAATTGGAGGAAAGAATGAAAAAAAACCACCCGAAACTATTCTTAGGTATGGTACTATACCATCGTGTATAAATTTGGGAACCAAATTTTCTTAAGTGGGGGAGGATGTAATGCCCCAAAAATTTATTGATTTAAAATTTACGAAAATAGCAATAAACAAAAATGTTAAGTAAACATAAAATAAAAGTCATAGTTAAACTCCCAAGAAGTGGAATCAACCATTTAAATTATATTGGGCCAAGACAACTCTTATTGGGCCAAAGAACAAAACCCAATAACATTAAACCCCAAAATTCGTAACCATAATCATGCAGAAAATAGGAAAGGGCAAATTAGGGTTAAAACAAAGCTAATTAGCCATGCATAGCAACCAAATTCGTACCCAACCATGTTAGGAGGTTTCCTAATGGTCTTGCTACTTTAATTAGGAGGAGAATCCCCAAAACATGGAAGGGGCCAAGCCAAAACTGCAACTCACCCTTCCTAGTCTCATTAGGACTTGAAATTAACCCTAATCATATAAATAATCACCATAAGACTAGTTGGGAAGGTTCATCATCGTGCTGGGGTCATGAGGAGGTGAGCTAGGGCACCAGGAGAGGAGGAGAACGGCCAAGAACCCAAGCTTCTTCCCCAACCTTTCTCTGTTGCGACCTGTGCATAGACCTCTCTTAGATCTATTCAAAGGGAGGTGTTCTCGGGCTTAATCTAAATATTGCACATACCAATGGAAAGAGCATCGAGTCTAGTTTCATATGCATGTGTTTTCCCCAATTTTTATGAACTATGTGAGTCGTATTAAGTGTTTTTCCAAGAGTCGTGCATGATTAGGGCTTTATATGTTCTTACTGTGTTTTACATAAATCGAGGCCAAATTGGGTCAAAAACAAAAACTATGATTCTCTTCTACTCGTTGTCCTCGACACTTTTCATGTTCAAAGTGTTGTCCAAAGACCTATGTATTTTGAATTATAAGTCTTTCATGAATGGTGTAGCATTTTTCTGGGTTTCGGGCAAGATCCAAGTACGCGACCACTCCAGACGTCATGTTTCTCTTTGCATGAACATGACGAACACCTACGTCGCGATTCATGTGAAGGCGACTGAACACCCTTTCGCGTTTTCATGTTTGACTCGTCAACCTTGACACATAAAACTATGTGCCCTATGGGTTTCTGTGCTGTCTTCAACGCGACAGTATGTGCCATCACGATTTGACTGTTTTCCCACCCAAGTTTTCGGCCAATTTTTATATTTGGATTTTGAAGTTAATTATTGAATGTGATGGGTAGAACCGTCGCGATTCAAAGTCATGGTGACGTATCGGCCTATCGCGACATAAAAGTGACAGACCTAACCATCGCGTTTCTGATTCAATAATCGATCCAACAATTGATTCCTATTGTAAAAGGCGACGATCTGTCCTATCACGATTTGAACGCGATAGGTAGGTTCGTCGCGATTCAATCACTATGCACAGAGTCTTGTTTTAACTATGTACGGTCCTTTGAAGTGCGATGACTGAACCCATCGTAATTTAAAGGCCAACGTAAGACTGTTTTATTGAGATGTACAGTCAACCATATGCATGCTCTATTGTTATACCATGTCATGTAGTTATTCAATGGCCTAAAAATGATCAACCAACATGAAAGCCATAAGAATATGAACTTCTATCCTAAGTGTTCTTAATGATTGTTTGACTCCATCTACCATGTGATTGATATGAGCTATGTCCATACTCTGTCTTGTTCATAATTGAAAAGTGTTATATGCTAAATTTACAGCAACCATGTGATAGATTGAATTGCATACATGTCATGCTTAATTGTTATAAACTTTTCGTCTTGTTTTAAACCGATGGATTGTGGATTAAGACGTTCTACATGACACATTACACATATAGGCAGCCCTCTCTTGGGGATTTGGAAACTCTCGGCCGGTCATTCTGTATGGGAAAACTAGTGACCTTTTCTCCAAGACCTCTGTAATTCTCCATACTCCATGGATTCCCTCATGGACACCGAGTAGGTTGTACCAATGAAGTACCCCAAAGATAGATGGCACCTCTATTCTTATCTACTTCTCTTGAGAGTGATTTGACACATTGAACTAAGCCATTATGTGTAAAGATTGAACTAAAGTAATTAAGCCGTTATGCTACCAAAATTTACTCGAGATCATGTCCACTTACCTTGTTCCATATTATCATTGACATGATCCATAGTACACATATTGTCTATTGTTTGGAATTCGTATTGGCCATAAATGAATGGATGGAATTACCAGAAATTATTGGAACTTCGGTTCACAACCATGCCTGTGCAAATAGGGCCCAGTTTAGTCCTGGGAGAAGCACCCAAAATACTTATAAATAGCGAGAGTATATGATCCATTGGGGTGTCTGGCAATCACCTAATTGAATGGAAGATTGATCTGGGTAATTTCTACACTGTTATTGAATAATTGATTGATTAATTGAACTGTTATATGTGAAATGGCCAAATCTATTGTACATGTCATCGTTATTGAATCCAATATGTCATTGTCTACTAAAATTCTATGGACTTCAACTTGAGATATCCATTGTACAAGTTATTGAATATTGAATCTCTTCTATCTGATAAATGATTGTACTGTTATCTATATCATTGTCAATCGTTCTGTCTCACATGAGAATTGCCATTGAATTGGTTTAATGAATTGTTCTCGTACATGTTATAGCTTGGAATTGTTCCTATCGTTATTGTCATGAGTATTGCATGTTAGTACCTTACCTGTTAACATGTTAATTATGTAAAGCATGCCCGCACCATGAGATATAAATCCTACTGGGTGCTAGTGCGCTCACACCTACTTTCCTTAATATTTTCATGTGATGATTATGTGGAACTAGAGAATGATGGGACCAGGGAAGAGTGATGAGCTTCTCAGAGTATACCCGTCGATATAGCAAGATGCCAGTGTGATAGAGTCACTAGAGTCTATAATAGCTAGTTATTTCTTTGTGTCAATGTACTTTGAAATATAATAATGGGCCTTATGTTTGGCTCCGATTATGCAAGGTTGTAAGTTAGTATTGATGGAAATGAAATAAAGATTATTTGGCTGGCAATATTATTATATCAAGTCTTTTGATATACTTAGTTGTCACTCTGAATTACTCAACTGTGATACTCATACTCATATGGCTCACGCTCTCGACGTTTATTTTCCACTGCTAAATGTAGGGACGTGAAAAAGTATATTGGTGGCCCAACATGAAAAGGGAAGTGCCAGAATGTGTAGCTCACTGCCTGACATGTCAACAAGTTAAGGCGGAGCATCTTAGGCCTGCAGGAGTGTTGCAACCCTTCGAAATACATGAATGGGAATGAGAGAGTATAGCTATGGACTTTATCATGGGACTACCTAGAACTAGAGGTGGTCATGATTCAATTTGGGTGATTGTGAATCAATTGACAAAGTCGGCCCACTTCCTGCCTATAAAGAGCCGATGGTCTATTGATGTACTGGTAGCCTTGTACATAAAAGAGATTGTTCGACTCCATGGAATCCCACTGTCCATTGTGTCTGATAGAGACCTTCGATTCACATCACACTTTTGGAAAGGATTACAATTTGCATTAGGAACCAAGTTAAACTTTAGCACCTCATTCCACCCCCAGACAGATGGATAGACTAAAAGGACCAATTAGATTGTAGAAGACTTGTTACGGGCCTGTGTGATTGATTTCAATGGAAATTGGAGTGAGCGGCTGCCTTTGGTTGAATTTTCATATAACAACAACTACCAGACAAGCATTAAGATGGCACCGTTTGAGGCCCTATACGGTCGAAGTTGCAGGTTGCCCGTATGTTGGGAAGAAGAGGGAGAAAGGTAGTGGTTAGGACTTGAAATGATAGTAAGTAATTCAGAGAAGGTTCCGCTTATCAGAGAATGCTTGAAGGCTACCCAGTCAAGACAAAAGAGTTGTGAGGATAACAGACGAAGAAAGCTAGAATTTCAAGTTAGAGATCATGTATTGTTGAAAGTGTCACCTACACTGGGAGTCCAAAGGTTTGGAATAAAAAGGAAGCTGAAATCTAGATTTATAGATCCTTTCGAGATCCTAGAAAGAGTGGGATTAGTAGCTTACAGGATTGCCTTACCTCCATCATTAGCAGGGGTGCACAATGTCTTTCATATATACATGTTGAGGAACAATCTTTATGATTCCGAGCATGTGATCAGATATGAGGACCTAGAGCTGGGAAGGGACTTGACCTACGAATAAATGTCAGTAAGAATTTTGGAGAAGAAGCTACAACAACTCTAAAATAAGACAATACCTAAGGTGAAGATCCAATGGAGCAGAAGAGGCTTGGAGGAAGCTACTTGGGAGCTAGAGGAGACAATTAAGAAGAACCATTCAGAACTATTCCTTGGTAAAGTCTCTCATACTCCTAGAATATTATGATATATTGCGTGTGAATTTGGGGACCAAATTCCTTTAAGTAGGGAGGGTGTAACACCCTGGATTTTTATCCCAAATAACGGAGGGGAGGGGGGTAAACTGATGGGAATAATTGAGTAAAGGACTCAATTTGGATAATTAAAGGAATGAAGCAAAACCAAGAAAATTATAATGCGAGGGAAGTACCTAGAAGGGAACATTAATTATCAACACTTCGACTAGTTAAGAAATTTAAAGCAATCATTCGAAGCAATGCTTCATACATGATGAAGTGGAACTTCATATAAAATAGAACAAAACACAGCCAGTCGAAGTAATCGATGTTTCCTACAATAATCATTGTTCAAGTGAACAATCGATGTTTCCTTCAGTAATCAATGTTCAATTGAACAATTGATGTTTCCTTTAGTAATCAATGTTCAAGTAAACAATCGATGTTTCCTTTAGTAATCGATGTTCAAGTGAACAATCCATGTTTTGCGACGACCCTCATTATACCGGTACAATTATACCAACCGACGTCGGTATAGCGAGCGTCATCACAGGGGGACATTTACCCAACAATAACATTCAGCTAAGATACACGTGAATATAAGAACAGAGTAGCGGAAGTAAAAGAATCACTGTCTTCGTTTCATTCATTCATCATCCACATTTAACATACATGATTCGATAACATTTAAGAACTAAAAGTCCACATAATTTAAATTTCTGAAAATCAAATACATAGATGTCCATACTTATACATTCTTCCATGATAACGCTAGTACAATGTTCAATTTACATACTATGAAAATCACAAAATGTCACAAGTACTCCAAGACTCTAATCTCCGCGCTCGGAGTCGGTCTCCAACGTCTCCTCCACAAGTGTCTCGTCACCAACTACACCTGTACGCCGAAGCAAGTAGTGAGTCTAAAAGACTCCGCAAGTAACTCTACACATACCGTACATGCACATATCATAGTAGGTTCTACATACACGTTCACAAGACACAACATGTAGCATGCTTGACATGAAATTTTACAACCTATCATGGTGAATCTACAATTTAAACACATGGACTATGCTTTCAGATTTCCTAAAATACAATCACCTATCACATGCTTTCTATTCATTTCTCACATAGAAATCTACCTTCAACCAACTAAGACATGAAAGCCATTAACATGAATTTCCGAGCATGCATGAAAGGAAACATACCTAACATGGAATCTACACATTCCTACGCATATACGTAACCATTTTGCATGCTTTAAGCTTGCTGGTTTTACATGCTTTAGCAACCATAATCTAACACATGAGAGCTACAATAACGATCAAATCACAACACGTGAACAACCAAGTATGGAAGTTGTTTATATATGCTTAACAATTATCCCTAGCATGGATTCTAGGCATTTTGCATACATAAACATGATCATAACATGGTAAAGCTACTATTTAAGCATGATTTCAGATTGTCATAACATGGATTACAAACTCACATCCTCACATTTTGATTTCACATTTTTACACAATTTCCAAATTCGCATATTTCACACTTTACACATACACTTTTACACATTGTCGCGTTCACATTTTTCACATGAACACATACACATTTACACATTCACATTTAGTGCCGTGACACATAGTCCAAACCACCAAAGAAGAACACAACACATCACATCACATAGACGCCATCTAGGCAATACAATGGCGACTCTTGGACTGCGCAGACCGGGAGAACAAGTCTCCACCCTAACCAGTGGTACTTGTCCACCTCCAGGATTTCCCTCTAATGCCCTTAGGGTCACAACACATTGAACCTTCTCAGGGGGACTTTTCCCTGATACGGTTCCACTGCCCTCTACGGAAGCAGTGTCACATTTGGCACAAGTTACACATTACACATTCTACCGATTTTAACACTTATATTTACACATGTCACTCTCATTTCATTCACTTTTTCACTCACATGCACATTTCTCTATTTTTCTAACATGACACTACAATTACAGGAATTTAGCACTCAAGAAATCCTTATCAATCAGGTTGGGTTACACCGAAATTGAACCATTTCACATCGTCATGCATAAATTCACATTTTACATAGAAAATTCATATTGCATCATATACTGGTCCAAATGACCTGAA
This sequence comes from Colocasia esculenta, assembly GCA_014218235.1. Classification (NCBI taxonomy): domain Eukaryota; kingdom Viridiplantae; phylum Streptophyta; class Magnoliopsida; order Alismatales; family Araceae; genus Colocasia; species Colocasia esculenta. The sequence continues at coordinate 120,241,170 of CM024762.1, forward strand.
ATTTTAACCACATACTAATTTCTGGTCTAGGATTCTTCATGCAAAATTTCAGATTTTTCTAAGCTAAAACGAAATTACAGAAAATCTAACATTAATTTCATATGCTATCCGTAATTCGATTTAACATGGAGTTGAATACTAGCACAATTTTAAGGACTCACTGTCTGAGCCCTAACAGACATAGAGCTACAGAATTTGTTCCTAAAATTTGTGGGCAATACATGATTTACCGAAGATTTATCATGACCTACGCATGATCTCTATTTCCCAAACAACATTTTCACTAATTCACACAAGCATGGGAAAAATCTCAGAATTTCAGAACAGAGACTGACTAATACATGCATGACCCATAAAATATAGGACATTCAGACTAGTCCTAAATCATTCAACGAAGGGTTGACAAGATTAGCAACTCATCATACATGTATCTCCATGGAATAAATAAGCTCTATCATTTACCACCTTGCACAAAATCCATTCACACACCACATTTTCTAGTATACATAGTACATAAAGGCTACAATATATCCTCATCACGAGAAACTCATCGAAAATAGTTGTATAAGAGGAGAGAACAGTCTTCTGTTCTGTCCTGAAGAATTTAACGGCAAGCTTTGGCCGTCAAAGGGGGTTAACGGCACAATCGCCGGATGCTAAGCATGATCTCAACGGCAATGGATGTTGCCGTCAAGTTCAGGTCTGTGCAAAACACAGACCCGAGCTTCAAAGATGGGTTGAATTTGGGGGTCTAGTACACGAGGAAAAATACACAAAAATGATGAAACCAACCTAGACACATACAGGGACGTTATGGGTAGGGTACTTGCCTTTTAGAAACACTCCTAAGGGATCAAAGGTGTTGGTGAAGCCCTCCTTGGGCAGTCCCAAGAAGTTCCCAACCAGTCCCCAAGACAGCTTCCCTCCGGGTTCTTGAGCAAGCTCCACAGCAGGTCGAGGTCGGGGATGCCTTCCTCGATGATCCAGCAAGCTCCTTGATGCAGCAGAACCCCGGAACAAGCTTTAGATCTTTAGATTTAGGTTTGCAAAGATAAGGTTTTCCTCACAGACCTCTAGGGTTTTCTTCTTCTTCCTCTCTTGCAAAAAGGCAAAGAGAAGGGTTGGGGAAGCATTTCGGGTTCAGATATAGGAGAGAGACTTCTCCTGTCCCGAAATGTTGATGTGAACCCCATTCAGACTGTTGGCGATAGCTCCCCAATCGGTGAGCTAGCTTGCTCCCAGAATTCTGGGCTCTGCAACGCATGCAGGTCAGAGAAGTTGGCGTCCACATTGCTGGACACTAGGATTAGTGTTGGCATCCATAGGGTTGACGCCTACACAACATCAACGTCTACTGATATTGACGCCAATCTGGCCTTCGGCCAGAACTCTAAAACATGCAGAAACCATGTACATCTTATACCTACATATGTCATACATATATATTATCATGTACACACTACCAACATATCATTCATACACTATTTACATCTAGTTTATACATATGCATGCAATAGTATACTAACTAGTACTTACGTAGATATTTACATACGTACATACACAAATGAATTATTTACATGCAATACAATAATGCAACAAAATTCGAGGGCCTTACATGTTTCCTTTAGTAATCGATGTTTAAGTGGACAATCAATGTTTCCTTCAGTAATTGATGTTCAAGTGGACAATCGATGTTTCCTTTAGTAATCGATGTTCAAGTGAACAATCGATGTTTCCTTTAGTAATCAATGTTCAAGTGGACAATCAATGTTCAAGTGAACAATGGATGTTTCCTTTAGTAATCGATGTTCAAGTGGACAATCGATGTTTCCTTTAGTAATCAATGTTCTAGTGGACAATCGATGTTTCCTTTAGTAATCGATGTTCAAGTGGACAATCTATGTTTCCTTCAGTAATCGATGTTCAAGTGACAATTGATGTTGGTCCGCAATCGATGTTCTAAAAGAATAATCAATGTTTCCTTCAGCAATCTATTACTTCTATGCAATCGATGTTTTCAGCAATCGATTGCTTCTATGCAATCGATGTTTTCTTCAACCGATTGCTTCTATACAATTGATGTTTCCTTCAATCAATTGCCTCTATCAATTGCCTCCTATGTAATCGGTTTTCTCTCCTTGATTATTAAGAATCGATGTGGCTTTTAAACACCAATCAATGGAGGATTTTGTTCTCCCATCAAGATGAGCCCTTCCACTAACCGATAGGGATGCATCAGAAATTGATGTAGCCTTGAACATCAAATGATTGAGAGCTTGGTCTCGAATCCATGGTAACAAAAGGACAAAAGAATTATGATGAGGCATAGGTGGTCCTTACCTACCCCTATCCTTTTCCCTGAAATAAGGCAATATAGGCATGGCCAGGTACGGTGGTCTGACCTTTTGGTGGACCAAGTTAATAATAGGTATGGCATGGGTATGGTTTGGGGCATGGCCTTAGGTAGGGTGGACCTTTGACAAAAATCCCATCATCTGTACCATGAACATGGGGACCCTTAAGACGAACTCCTATACTCCCTTCTAACCCCCACTGGTCGTGGGAAGAGGAAGTTAGAGCTGGTGGGAGAAGCCTCAAGAGCAGTGACTGACCCGAAGCTTGGAAACCTTGGAGGTTCATCCATCATTTCTTCAAGATTTGAATAGGAAGCAAGAACTCTGAAGTGATTAAGGTTGGTTTTCTCGGGCACAAACTAAGTATCTTTAACTATCTGAGATTTTGATTCAAGTCATGTACCTTGAATTGTTTAAATTCTATCCAGTAGAGTGGTTAGAGGTTCCTGACCCTCACCCCATTGCAAAAGACCCTTTTTGTCGCTTCCTATTTGTTGTACTCTTCGACTCCAACTTCGGTAGCCAAGCTGCCTTGTTGAAGGACAACTAGCCATTTTTAGCTTAAGAACCTTATAGATGTTAAGAGTTGTAATAATGTGAAGATTACTCAAAAGGAGATTTTCTACTCTTAATCATCTTGATTTCTGTTGCTCTACGACTCATCTGAAATTCAAACCTTGGATCTGCCTGTTCTTGAATTCAAAACCCCAAAAATAGAGGGAGAGAATATATATGTAGGAAACCCCTATGATCCATTAGCATGACTTGATTCCTTAGGCTCCCTCTCTCTTAACTTCGCTCACTTAACCTTTGGCACTCTTATAAAGGGTACTTTTGTTGTTCTTATTCCTCCAAAGTACTTCCAATTCTAAACAAAGTACTGCTACTCATCCGTTGGAATTCTCTCGGCCATCATATGTTCTGGCACTATTTGGGACTTCGGTCCAACCAACCACATGCATGTGCAAATGTAAGGGCCTTGTCTGGTCCTAGGGAGGAGTGCCCCAATGTATTTGTTAACCACAGGAGTATGGACTTGTGGTGTTGGCATGACACTAATATGTTTGTAAGGTTGAAAGTGCCTTCTTGATATGCTATGATATGCTTGTTGATTGTTATGTTTTTGCTAAATGGCCAAATCTTGTGATCTGATTGATCTGCATCAGTTTTGACAACCCACCTCTTTATTTGTTCAACTAACATGTATTGTAAAGCCAACCTCGATAATTATATAAATGAACCATGTATTCCGAATGACTTTGAAACTCCTGCCATTGTTTGGAATGTGATAATATCACAATTATCATGAATAATCATGCCATTTTGATGACTAATGTTGCCCAGCTAGCTAGCCCAGAGGGGGGGGGGGGTGAATGGGTTATTAAAAAATTGATCTCTGATTAAAACCTGTTAACTAAAAGGATTACACAACTTAATAACGAGGTTAGAGTTAGAGCAAATAAGACAATAATCACACAAAGCACATCCACAAGACACAAGGATTTTTATCCTGGTTCGGAACTCTTCTCCACAGGAGACCTACGTCCAGTCCCTGAGCAATGCCTCAGGATTTCACTACCAAGGGAACAATCCCCCTTAAGGATCCTTACACCCAGCCTCAACTGGTCTTCCTTCAACCTGAAGGGGAAACAACCACCCTGGATCTCACCAGGTCTTCCTTCGTCCAGAAGGGAACACAACCAACAAAAAGAAGGTATAGGAACAGGCTTCAGACTCTAGCTTGACCAACTACAAGCTGAAGCTACCAAGGCCCGAGAGAGAAAGAGATTTAACAAGGTTTTCTCTCCCAGGACTACACAAGCTCTCACAAATAAAATCTACTTTGATCACTGAGAGCTAAGAGCTAAGAACAAGGTTGGAGTGGAAGCTACGCTCTTGTTTCGATCTTCTTAAAACTCGAAGAGATGGAATTCTTTCCTTTTGAATTTCAAGCGTTGTAGATCGATCATCATTCATCTCTTCTTTTCCGACTTGAGTCTTTTATATAGGCTTCAGATTCAAATTTGAACGTTGAAGTGTCCGTTGTCTCTTATCCTGGTGTACGTTAGACTGGTCTGCAACGAAGCTTCTTATCTTCAGTCTTTTGCCCTTTAGTACACGCCAAAGAGATAACTTGATATCTTGTATCTTGTATGTCCAACGTTGTACAGATGAATCTTGTCAGATATCTGCGAGCATATCAACAATAAATAGTGGACAGCTAGGACTGTCGTCTATTGTTAGTTGCAGATGGAACAGATATTGCGATATATAGCAAAGCTCCTTTCTGTCTTAAAAAGTACGTAGACAGAGTAGCATAAAAATAGAAGATATTGTCTGCATGCATGGGAGATACGATCAGAGAGCATTTAATGCGTAGCAGTCAACAGACAATATATGATTTTGACTTTTCAACACTATTAAAAAGGCATTATGCACAAATCGATACGATCAAGCCCGATGCCTTTATGACTTATGAAATCGTTATAAGTTATAGCAAGTCGATATGACACTTATCAAGTCGTTATGAATTGTAAAGAAATCGTTATGACTATCGAGTCGTTATGAACTGTAAAGAAATCGTTATGACTATCAAGTCGTTATGAATTGTAAAGAAATCGTTATGACTATCGAGTCGTTATGAACTGTAAAGAAATCGTTATGAACTCTAAAGAAATCGTTATGACTATCGAGTCGTTATGAACTGTAAAGAAATCGTTATGACTATCAAGTTGTTACGAGTTTCAAAGAAATCGTTACGAGAAGTCTTAACAAATCGTTGCACAAAGCAAATCGTTATGAGAATCAAAGAAATCGTTACGAGAACCAAAGGAATCGTTATGGCAATCGAGTCGTTACGAACTGTAAAGAAATCGTTATGAACTCTAAAGAAATCGTTACAGTAATCAAGTCGTTGCGAGTTCTAAAGAAATCGTTATGACTAGAGAGTCGTTGCGAGTTCTAAAGAAATCGTTACGAGGTCTAAAGAAATCGTTACGGCTAGAGAGTCGTTGCGAGTTCTAAAGAAATCGTTACGAGGTCTAAAGAAATCGTTACGACAGTCAAGTCGTTACGGGTTCTAAAGAAATCGTTGCGATGTCTTAAAGAATCGTTACGATATCGATTTGTTTTGAAATTTTCGGTCAGAGAGGAAATCGTTCTGCTTATCAAAGAAGTCGATACAAAGACTTAAACAGAATGAGATGAGACTTACCTGATTGTCTTGAACTTTCATTTTTCTTTTATTTCCTGTTCTCAAGGCTCAAGTAATCCATTAGTACTATTTTGTTAATCATCAAAATTAATAAATGAATTATTTATTATGGGGACAGTTTGGTCATCAATCTTCCCCTTTTTGATGATGACAAAATATACTGAACATCATACAAAAATTTAAACATGTTTTGTTTTTCAGATTAACTTTAGTTTTCTCCCCCATTTTGTCAATAAGCAAAAAGATAAGCTGTGAGACAAAGAGAGAGAGATCATTGTATTAATTTGGAGAAATATAGAACATGGGAGATAACAAGGAGGCATGCTGTGAGATGACAGCCCATGCCTTGATCTCAAGGTCTTCAAATATCTGTTGGAAAACCCCAGGAGCAACTGAGAAATTGGGACCCATGGATGGGGTGGCCCTTTGAATATACAAGGTCTGTTGCTGATCCAAGAATTCTGCATACTGATCGGGGTCTAGAATGAATCTGAAGTAAGTGCTTTTTCCGAAACTGGCCCGATGGAGAAATCTATCCAAGGAGATTGGATAGAAGATTTTCTGATCTCTTAGATCCTGCTTCAGAGCATAGAAAGCTGTATATCTAGCTGCCCATTGAACATAGATCTCTTGAATAGGATTTATGGAGTTGAGATCCATGAAGGCTTCGGCGGAGAGAGAGGGCTTATCTTGATGAAACAAGGAACTATTGACGGCCTCTAACTGAAGGTTGGTTTCCTTGTAGATGATGGCCCATACGGAGGGAGTAAGTCTTTCACACTCAGAAATGAGTGGAGCCAAAACCTGAGAGGAGATGCGGCCAGAGTGGTATTCTCTGAAGATAAACCGCAGGAAGGAGGGCAGTCTGCTCTGCTTGGCTGACATTCTACCCATCTGCTTGGCAAACATGTCAAATGCATGGGACCCTGCATCTGAATCAAACACAAGGGAGTGCAGCTTTGGCAGGAGAACAGAGGTGTCAACCCGGAGATCAGCAAAATTTACTGTGAGGGGAATATTCACTGGACGTTCGGATCTTAAGATCGCTATAGCTGAGTGGGATTGAGAGAACTGAACTTCTGGTAGTTTGTTCAAGAAGCAGAAGTCACAGTACTGCTGGAAGCTTTTGGCAATGCGGATCTCTTTCAAGATGAAAGGACCCCACAAATTTTTATGCTTGAGAAAGAACCACTCAGAGAGAGTGAGAGAACGAGCTCCATGGGTAATGGATTCGGCCCTGGCAGTCAAGAACTTGTTGTATTGAGCTTTGTTGCCCTTGACATTTGCCCACTGATCTTCAGTCTTGAACTCAGTCCCCTCAAAGATTTTAGATTTTTGAGAATGGGATAACTGGGTAAGAGGAAGAACAACATTTAGGTGCTCAGAAAGGTTGAGGAAGGGAATGCCATAAATGGTGGAAAGGATGCATTTTTGAATATATTCCTTATAAAGGAATCTTTTGTGAGGTTCAAGGGTGAGAGAGTACCAAAGAGGAGGAAATAAGGAGGAGGAGATGGTAGCAGAGGATGATTGTTTCCTCTTTTTCTTGGTAGGACTGGGAGGATCAGTCCTGTGGATATGAGTAGCAGTGAAGAGGATGGTGGAAAGGGTATTTCTTTCAAAGTCATCTAGCAAGTTTGTGTCAAAGACACCAAGTAGAGGAGGTTTTTCTGGAATAAAAGTAGCAGAGGAAGGAGGAGTAGGAGGATAGAAAAGATGTTTGGGATTGAAGGAAGAAGGAGGGTGAGCTTGAGTGGGTTGAGAGAGAGGTGATGAGGGTGAAAATGATGATGGACCTGAGGTGTGAGAGGGAGTAGGAGAGAAAGAGGGTTGAGATGTAGTGAGAGAGAGATGGTTGAGTGCGAGGCACAGGGTGTTTTATGGTTGGTGGTGCAGGAGGGGCTGTAGAAGGAGAGGTAGGTGAGGACAAAACTGGAGTTGCAAGATTTGAGGTGTCAAGGGCCGAAGTAGCTGCCATGGGCTCTTTCCCTTTGACTTCTCTGACAACTGAAGAGGGTCCTGCTGACCCTGAAGCTAGCCCTGATGGCCCTGGTGGCCCTGATGCTTGAACAGGTGGCCCTGTTGGCCGAGAGACTTCTGCTGGAGGCCCTGATGGCCTAGGAACTGCAGCTGGACTACTCTGAGTGGGTGCAGGAGGGACACCACTAGACTTTGAAAGATTATCCAGCAATTGCTTCATATCAGACATCTCTTTATTGAACCACCTCATTGCATTTCGAATTGAGGATAGATCGGAGGAGGTTGAAGCTTGATTAGAAATAATTCCCTGAACACTGGTCTGAACTGATGACAAGACTTCTCTCTGAGCTTTCAGCAATGCCACAACAGGCTTCAGATTTACTTTTCTGAGACTCTTCCTTGGCCTTTTGTGAGCCACTCTCTTTTGCTTCCCTTGCTGAATGACAGGCTCCTCAAGATTGATATTGCTTGCACTTGGGCCTTCACTAATGGGAACACTGGCAGGAGGTGGAATTTCCTCAATGCCCACTTGCTCCCCCTGAATAGGAGCAGGGAGATCAACACTTTCTTGCTCCCCCTGAGCAGGAGCTTCTTCCAAAATAACTTTCTCCAAGTGGCCTTCTGCCACGGATTTAGACACTTCAGGTTCAAGGATACTTTGCTCCCCTTGGCTAGGAGCTTCTTCCATGACCGCTTCTTGTTGAGTACCTGCTTGTATCTCAACACTAGCAATTGTTTCAGACTGAATTTCTATATGGCCTGGTGCCATAACTTCTTCTTCAACACGTCCACCTCCTTTAGAAGTAGCTGAGGTGGAGGGAATTGAATCCAATACCTCCCTTAAAATAGAGGCGACTAAGGTGGTGGGCAAAGAGTCTGCCACACCAGCTGCACCTTCTTCCATCTGAATTTCTGGAGAATGAGAGATAATCTCCACAACAGGTGAGACTAACCTTCTGCCTGGCTGGTCACAACTGGTACTGCTGCTGCTTGAACAACTGCTGCTTGATCAACTGCTGCTGCTTCTTCTGCTGCCTCTTCTTGAACTTCTGGGATATCTCCAATAATTGCTTCTCCTTCGGCCACAGAGGACTTTGACCAAATTCCATCTTGTACTGAAAAACCACTTTTCTTCAAATTTCTGGACCTTATAGACTGGCCCATCTTCTCTACTACAGCTCCAGACACATCTACTCCGAAATGCTTGAAAATCTTGGTGAGTAGATGAGCATAAGGCAAGGAAACATTTAGCTTGCTCTTTGTTTCCCAGATTTGAGTTCTGGCAAATTTCATTCTCTCAATCATAACTGCGGCCAGATTTATCTCCTTGTTCTGGATTACCCAGAACATCAAGTCTGAGTCTGCCCTAGTGCAGGATGAAAAGGTAGCACTACGAGGAACTATGATTTGGCAGACAATAAAGTGGAGCAACCGATTGAAAGCTGACATCTGATTTATATCCAATTTTCCATCCTTCAGCTTAAACCCTGGACCAATAATGCCAAGACCCTTAGCTTCGTCATTTACTGAGTCCACACCACTAAACCCTGATGTCTTTACTCCAAACAACTCATGCAATAGATCATAATCTATCTTGATTTGGGTGCCCTTCACTGTGGAGACAAGGGACCCATCTGCCTCTGACTTCAAACAAATGAAAAAGGCTTTCACAAGGTCCGGGTAGCTTACCTCGGTGAAAGTAACAACATCCATCCACTGCATTCTTCTCAAGGCTTCGACTAGACTGGACATGCCACTCTTCTCTAGATTCTGAACATCCACTGCCTTATTTCCGCAAATCTTCGACTTACAAACGTAAACCTCTCTTGCTCCTTTGGGGACAAATACTCAGCACTGTAGCCCCCTACGCTTCCGGAGATCATCGAAGCGGCCATAGGTAGAGGAGAAGGAGATTCTGGTGAAGGGAAATGATGGAAGAGATGGAAGCTCTCGAACGGATTCTTCGCGGGAAGAGAGAAAGCTTCGAAAGTTGCAGAGAGTCGATCCCAAAATCGTTAGGGCATCGGCTTTGGGTGAATAGATGGAGGAAAAGGGTAAAGGTAGAAGATGAGTCGTTCTCAGAACGATTTGGATAATTTAATATTACTTTACCGAAAACTGGAGCGCCACAAGGCAGTAAAGCCAGAAAGCGACAAAACCGTTTGACGGGTCAAACAGCTTTTTACACAATAGCGGTCAAGGAATGTAGACAAACTGAATTTTGCTCATTGTTAAAGAGAGAGAATTTCATTTCTATCTGAAATTTTTTTTATGCCAATAATATTACAGAAATCTTTTCACACATTGCACATCCCTAATTCCCTTCTAAGAGATGTAAATCTCTCTTCAGGTAGGGCTTTTGTGAAGATATCTGCTAATTGACCATTTGTATCTATAAAAGAAATTTCTAAATTACCACTAGCTACTTGGTCTCGAATAAAATGATATCTTACCTCAATGTGCTTAGTCCTTGAGTGCTGAACTGGATTTTTGGTGAGGTTGATGGCACTTGTATTATCACACAATAGTGGAATTGATTTGATGTGGATTCTGAAATCCTCGAGTTGTTGCTTTATCCAAAGAAGTTGTGTACAGCAACTTCCAGCAGCAACATATTCTGCCTCAGCTGTTGATAAGGCTACTGAATTTTGTTTCTTGGAAGACCATGATATTAAACATCCTGCAAGAAACTAACAACACCCACTGGTGCTTTTTCTATCTACTTTGCATCCAGCATAATCAGCATCTGAATATCCTACTAATTCTATTTCACAAGATCTAGGATACCAGAGACCTAAATCATGAGTTCTAGCCAGATATCTAAATATTCTTTTTACTGAAATTAAATGAGACTCTCTAGGGTCTGCCTGATATCTAGCACACATGCATACACTGAACAAAATGTCTGGTCTACTTGCAGTTAAGTAAAGTAATGATCCTATCATACCTCGATAATTCTTTTGATCTACCTTTTTACCTTTTTGATCACTGTCCATTCTGGTTGATGTGCTCATTGGGGTTGATAATGGCTTTGCATCTTCAAACCCAAATTTCTTTAACAGCTCTTTGGTGTACTTGGCTTGACAGATATGAGTGCCATCCTTCCCTTGCTTGATTTGCAATCCAAGGAAGTAGCTTAGCTCCCCCATCAAGCTCATTTCGAATTCTCCTGCATAAGCTTTTCAAAGTACTTGCACAGAGATTCATCAGTAGATCCAAAAATAATATCATCTACATATATTTGCACAAGAAGTATATGTTTAGCCTTAGATTTTATAAATAATGTACTATCTACTTTACCTCTAGTGAAACCATGATCTAATAAGAAAGTACTAAGCTTTTCATACCAGGCTCTAGGTGCTTGCTTTAAACCATATAAAGCCTTATGTAGTTTAAATACATGATTTGGAAATTCGAGGTCATCAAAACCTGGAGGTTGTTCAACATAAACTTCCTCCTTGATAAAACCATTTAAAAAGGCTGATTTGACATCCATTTGAAATAGTTTTAAATCAAATGCAGATGCATAAGCAAGTAAAATCCTAATAGCCTCAAGTCTAGCTACAGGTGCATAGGTTTCATCGAAATCTATGCCTTCCTCTTGAGAGTAGCCTTGAGCTACCAATCTGGCCTTGTTCCTTAAGATTATTCCGAACTCATCCAGTTTATTTCTGAACACCCACTTGGTGCCAATAACTGAATGATTGGATGGTCTAGGAACAAGTGACCATACTTGGTTTCTCTTGAACTGATTTAGTTCATCTTGCATGGCTAATATCCAAGATTCATCAGATAGAGCTTCATTGACTGTCTTAGGCTCTATTTGAGAAACAAAGGCTAAATAATCACAAGGAATTACATTACCTCTTGTTCTTACCCCTACAGATGGATCACCAATAATTTTTCAGGAGGGTGATCTTTCTGATGTCTCCATTCTTTTGGAAGATTTTCATGTTGAATTTCAGTTTGCTGCAGTTCTTCCAGAGGAGGATCTTCCTTGTCCTTAATTGAGGTATTCTTTAATTGTTCAGACAAGTCATCTGCATCATCAATGTCACTAATTTCTTCCTTTTTCAAGGAAGGGTTAGATTCATCAAAGATAACATGTACAGATTGTTCAATTAATAAGGAAGGTTTATTGAAAACTCTATAACCTTTGCGCCTCTTTGGATAGAGTTAAATGTGAGTTAACTCTGAGTTAACTCAGAGTTAATAGAGTTAACTCAAAAAGTGCTTTGGTAGTGGGTTAGAGTTAACTTTTGTGGGTTGGGGTAAAAGTGTGTTAAAAGTGAGTTAACACACCTTTTTGTAACCCACCTCTAGAGGGGGACAAAGTTAACTCAAGTGAGTTAACCACTTTTTCCTCTCACATCACAAGCATTAAATGCACATTAAATGCACCTTTTCCCATTCCCAAGGTAGGTTAACTCACTTGTTCTTACCAAAGTGTGTTTTACAAAAGTAGGTTAACTCACCATATGATCAAAGTTAACTCTCTTATTACCAAAGCAATAATGAGTTACATGTGTAACTTTGTACATGGGTTGGAGTTATCTTAACTCCAACCCATTACCAAAGAGGCCCTTTGGGTTTAGAAGTGTACCCTATAAAGATGCCTTCATTTGATTTGGCATCCAACTTACCAATGTCCCTTTTTCCATTGTTGTGGATGAAGCAAGGACATCCAAATATTCTGAAATGGCTGATCTTTGGCTTCTTTTCTTTGTAGAGTTCATAAGCAGTCTTCTTCAGAATCGGCCTGATCATCACTCTATTAATGATATAACATGCAGTGTTGATAGCTTCGGCCCATAAGTATCTTGGCAAATCATATTCTGATAACATGGTTCATGCCATATCCAAAAGAGTTCTGTTTTTCCTCTCAGCAATTCCATTCTGTTGAGGTGTCCTTGGGGCTGAGAAGTTGTGCTCAATTCCTTGATCATCACAGAACTTTGTAAACTTTTCATTCTGAAACTCACCACCATGATCTGATCGGATAGAGACAATTGTGAACTTTTGATCTTTCTGAACTTTCTTACTGAAGCTGACAAAATTTTCAAATGTGTCATCTTTGTGCTCTAAAAGGATACCCAAGTGAATCTTGAGTAATCATCAACTATTACATATCCAAAAATTTTTCCTCCTAGACTGGTGGTCCTCATTGGCCCAAATAGATCCATATGAAGTAGTTCTAATGGCTTTGAGGTGGTTACTGCGGTCTTTGACTTGAAAGAGCTCTTGGTATGCTTTCCTTTTGCACACGGTTTGCAAATACTGTCCAAGCTAGAATTGACCTTTGGCAATTCTTCAACTAGCTTCCTTTTTCTGAGCTTATTCAGACCATCCAAGCTGCAGTGGCCCAATCTTCTGTGCCACAACTCTGTTGATTGATCTTTGCTGGCTGCCAAACAAACATCTTGATTCTTGAGTTCCTCGAGATAGAGAACATACAAGTTTCTTTCTCTGAAGGCTTCAAATATGACTGCACCATCCTTTAATATACTGCACTTTGATTCTTGGAACTGAATGTGATGGCCTTTGTCACACAACTGGCTGATGCTAATAAGATTGTGCTTTAACCCTTTGACCAGCATCACATCTTCAATTACTGATCTTCCTTTGATGTTTACGGATCCACTTCCTATTACTGTGCCTTTTCCATTATCTCCATATGTGACTGTACCTTCTTCAGCTTGGAGATCAACAAAAATCTTCTTGTTGCCTGACATGTGCCTTGAGCACCCACTATCCAAATACCATTTGGATGCTCGAGGGTTAACCTGAAATGAAAACATCAAGCTTTAGATACCCAAATTCTTTTGGGTCCTGATTGGTTAGTATCATTAATTTTACCTTTTAATATCCATTTTTTATGTCTTGTTGGGCATGTAATTTTAATATGTCTTAACTTATTGCAGTGACTGCAGCAGGATAACTTAGTCACCTTTTCTATGTATTTGAAATCAGCTTTGTATGCTATATCTTGTTCGGGTATAAATTTTGGTGTTGGATATGTTTTAGGATATATTATGGTTTCTTCATTGTCTGGGGGTGTATATCCTAATCCAATTTTCTTTTTAGCGGATCTCCTAGCACCTTTTAATATTAAAGAGTTTTTACCATTGGTAAATTTTCTAGTGTATTTGATAGTTTATCATTTTCTTTATTTAGTCTTTCTATTTCTATTTTAAGTTCACCTAAGTCTTCTTGTTTTTCTAGGTGAGTTATCTGTTTGTTTTTCTCTTTTAAATCTTCACATACTAATTCATTTCTTCTTTTGTGTTCAGTTATTTGTTTTTCAAGTTCTTCATTTTCTGTTTTTAGGTCTGAGTTTGTATTTTCTAAACAGATTAAATTTTTCTTACTAATTTTGAGTAATTTAGATACTTCTTTATATTTTTCATAGAGTTCATTAAAGGCACTTTCTAAGTTATCAGAATCTGAATCATTGCATGAATCAAAAGAAGAGTCAGAAGTTACCTTATCTTCGGTATTGGCCATGAGAGCCAAGTTTGCCTCTTCACCTTCACTGCTCGAGCTTGACTCACTATCTGAGTCACTGTTGTTCTCCCAAGCAGCTGCCATTGCTTTCTTTTTGTACTTCTTGAATCTTCTGAAGTTGTCCTTCTTTTTATGATCATTCTTTTTTAGCATTGGACAATCTGCCTTGATGTGTCCAGGCTTCTTGCATTCATAGCATATTACTTCTCCTTTCTTCGGATCCTTTACTTCTGGTTTTCTGAAGTCTTTGTTCTTCTTGAAAAATCTTCTTCCGGACTGATACTTCTTCTTTGCTAGTATTTTCTGAAGTCTTCGAGACAGCATGGCTTCTTCATCATCACTGTCTTTGCTGTCTTCACTGTCATCCAAAAATTCTTCTGATATCTCATCATTTGCCTTGAGAGCATTTGATTGCTTCCTTCTGTTGGAGGATTCTCCTAATCTCTCCATATTTATCTCATGAGCCATGAGAGATCCTATTAGCTTTTCCAATGACATTAATTTCAGATCATTGGCTTCCTCAATGGCTGTTACTTTTGGAGTCCATGAGGATGGCAGAGATCTGAGTATCTTCCTGACCATGTCTGGTACACCATAGACTTTACCTAATCCAGCTAATTCATTTGTGATATCTGTGAATCTCTAAACATCTCAGTTATAGATTCACTTGACTGCATCTGGAACCTTTCATATTGGGTTACAAGAATATCGATTCTTGTCTCCTTTACTTTGTCTGTTCCTTCATAAGTAATCCTGAGCTTTTCCCACATTTCCATTGCGGATTTGCAGGCTGAAACTCTGTTGAATTCTTTCTTGCTGAGGGCACAGCAAAAGATGCTCTTGGCTTTGCAGTTTAGGGATATTCTCCTTCTGTCGTCATCTGTCCACTGAGCCTTAGCATTTGTGACTAGAAGATCACCTTCTTCTACAATGGACCATATTGTGTTATCATGGCCTTGTAGAAAGTACTCCATTCTTGTCTTCCAATAGGTGTAATCTTCTCCATCGAACAAGGGAGGCCTGTTGACTGACTGACTTTCGAAGTTGCTTTGGGCTGCCATTGATCTTTACTCTTCAGATCGTTGGATCTTCTTCTTTGTCGAAGAGACTAGCTCTGATACCACTTGTTGCCCAGCTAGCTAGCCCAGAGGGGGGGGTGAATGTGTTATTAAAAATTGATCTCTGATTAAAACCTGTTAACTGAAAGGATTACACAACTTAATAACGAGGTTAGAGTTAGAGAAAATAAGACAACAATCACACAAAGCACATCCACAAGACACAAGATTTTTATCCTGGTTCGGAACTCCTCTCCACAGGAGACCTACGTCCAGTCCCTGAGCAATGCCTCAGGATTTCACTACCAAGGGAACAATCCCCCTTAAGGATCCTTACACCCAGCCTCAACTGGTCTTCCTTCAACCTGAAGGGGAAACAACCACCCTGGATCTCACCAGGTCTTCCTTCGTCCAGAAGGGAACACAACCAACAAAAGAAGGTATAGGAACAGGCTTCAGACTCTAGCTTGACCAGCTACAAGCTGAAGCTACCAAGGCCCGAGAGAGAAAGAGATTTAACAAGGTTCTCTCTCCCAGGACTACACAAGCTCTCACAAATAAAATCTACTTTGATCACTGAGAGCTAAGAGCTAAGAACAAGGTTGGAGTGGAAGCTACGCTCTTGTTTTGATCTTCTAAAAACTCGAAGAGATGGAATTCTTTCCTTTTGAATTTCAAGAGTTGTAGATCGATCATCATTCATCTCTTCTTTTCCGACTTGAGTCTTTTATATAGGCTTCAGATTCAAATTTGAACGTTGAAGTGTCCGTTGTCTCTTATCCTCGTGTACGTTAGACTGGTCTGCAACGAAGCTTCTTATCTTCAGTCTTTTGCCCTTTAGTACACGCCAAAGAGATAACTTGATATCTTGTATCTTGTATGTCCAACGTTGTACAGATGAATCTTGTCAGATATCTGCGAGCATATCAACAATAAATAGTGGACAGCTAGGACTGTCGTCTATTGTTAGTTGCAGATGGAACAGATATTGCGATACATAGCAAAGCTCCTTTCTGTCTTAAAAAGTACGTAGACAGAGTAGCATAAAAATAGAAGATATTGTCTGCATGCATGGGAGATACGATCAGAGAGCATTTAATGCGTAGCAGTCAACAGACAATATATGATTTTGACTTTTCAACGCTATTAAAAAGGCATTATGCACAAATCGATACGATCAAGCCCGATGCCTTTATGACTTATGAAATCGTTATAAGTTATAGCAAGTCGATATGACACTTATCAAGTCGTTATGAATTGTAAAGAAATCGTTATGACTATCGAGTCGTTATGAACTGTAAAGAAATCGTTATGAACTCTAAAGAAATCGTTATGACTATCGAGTCGTTATGAACTGTAAAGAAATCGTTATGACTATCAAGTTGTTACGAGTTTCAAAGAAATCGTTACGAGAAGTCTTAACAAATCGTTGCACAAAGCAAATCGTTATGAGAATCAAAGAAATCGTTACGAGAACCAAAGGAATCGTTATGGCAATCAAGTCGTTACGAACTGTAAAGAAAATCGTTATGAACTCTAAAGAAATCGTTACAGTAATCAAGTCGTTGCGAGTTCTAAAGAATCGTTATGACTAGAGAGTCGTTGCGAGTTCTAAAGAAATCGTTACGAGGTCTAAAGAAATCGTTACGGCTAGAGAGTCGTTGCGAGTTCTAAGAAATCGTTACGAGGTCTAAAGAAATCGTTACGACAGTCAAGTCGTTACGGGTTCTAAAGAAATCGTTGCGATGTCTTAAAGAATCGTTACGATATCGATTTGTTTTGAAATTTCCGGTCAGAGAGGAAATCGTTCTGCTTATCAAAGAAGTCGATACAAAGACTTAAACAGAATGAGATGAGACTTACCTGATTGTCTTGAACTTTCATTTTTCTTTTATTTCCTGTTCTCAAGGCTCAAGTAATCCATTAGTATTATTTTGTTAATCATCAAAATAATAAATGAATTATTTATTATGGGGACAGTTTGGTCATCAACTAATACTTGATAAATTCATAAGATTTATATTATCATGGACGATAATTGATTAAATTCAATTATATGTTGTATTTGCAGGTTAATGGGCCATTGTATTAAGTGCTTAACGGGTCAATGGACCAAGCAATCCAACAGGGGTAATCTGGCATATTTAGAAAGTTGCAAAACCCTAGCAACCTGCCTTTTTCTTTCTACCTCTTCTTTCTATTTTTTCATGATTTTCTCCCTATTTTTGAAAACCTCTCTTTTAGAGAGAGAGCTCTCTATTTAAACCCCCCTCTCTCTCTCTCTCTCTTCACAATTCCTTTTCCCCCCATTATTCTTCTCTTCCACTTTCTCTTTCTGCCTCTCTCCCTCTCTTGCGCAGCCCCCTCCCCTTCTTTTCTTGTTCCTCCCTTCTTCTTCCTCTCCCCCGATCTCTCTTCTTCTAAGGAACAAACAGGAGCAGCAGCGTGCCCTGCGTGCGCCTGCCCAGGCCGCCACCTCAGCCGCACGCCCCGCGTGCAGTAAGGCCCGATTGCCGCACCCGCCTGCCGCCTCGCCCGCGCCCGCCAGCCGCCTCCGCACCAGGCCGCGCCCCGCGCCTGCCGCCCGCGAGCCCTGTGCCTGCAACGCGTGCCCCGCGCCTGCCACCGCCTTGCCCCGCTCAGCCGCCAACACTGCGCCCCGCACGCCGCACCACCTCCGCCTCCCCTCACGTTGCATGCATGCAACGTGAGGGCACGCCACACCCTCTCTCTCTCTCGCGCTCTCTCTCTTCTCGCCTCTCTCTCTCTTCTCTCAGCGCCTCTATACCTCTCTCGACTCTTCTCTCGCCTCTCTTCTCTCTCACATCTCTCGCTCCTCTCTCTCACGCTCTCTCTCTCCTCTCTCCTCTATCTCCCGTACTCTCTCTCCTCTCTCTCTTGTATCTCGTCTCTCTCTTCTCTCTTACTCATCTCTCTTTTCTATTTCTGATATTTTATTAGTATAGTTGTTGATGTATTTTTTTTAGGATAAATATTTTGTTGTTAATTCTCTTTTATATTTAGTGGATTGTGATTTTTGGAACTTTTTACTCTTTATCTCTCTCTCTTTACTTATTTAGCATAGTTTAGATTTAATTAATGCAACTTAGTTTTAATACCACTATGTTACTTTCTTAACTAAAAACTCAAGGTTTTCAACTCTAAAATCTTTTTCTCCGTAGATTCGACTCGGTCTCACCACTTAACTATTGTCAAAATATTTAGTGTAGGCCGATAATTTTGAGATTATTAGTCACATGTTTAACGACGCATTCGTGGGCTATCAATTTTTGGTGCCGTTGCCGGAGAATTAGATTTTTAGTTTTGATAATCTTGGTGTTATTTGTATATATTCATGCTAACATTTTCTTTCTTTTTGTAGGTATCAATAAAAAGTGAAAAATCCTGAAAATTGCAAAATTAAGAATCTGTCAGAAAACTGTCGCTGAAAGCTGAATTTGTAGGTAAAAAGTTCTGTTTTGGAAAGAAAAATCCGAAAATTGTAGGAAAATTTAGAAAAAAAGGGGTAAGTGAGGTGAGTTTCCTTATCTCACTCTTTCCATTTGTTTTCATTTCTGAAAGAACGAGGGATTGCGTTGGAGGTAAGTACCATTAAAACTCTCTTGATTTAGTTTCCTTTTCTTAGTTACCATGTTTAGATAATTAATATAAAAAATAAAAAAAGAAAAAAATCCAAAAAAATCAATCACTTGAATCCAATAAAAGATGTCATGTCAAGATTACAAACCTCCATATTTAGGACATGCATCATTTAGACTTCCATCTTTAGGTAATTTCTTTTCTTTGAAAAGTTTCCTTTCTTGTCGAAGATTGTGGGAGGCAAGGTGAGAATCTCAACTTCTTTAAAAAGCATGATCATGCATTGCCATGCTTGCATAGAACCCCTTACTTGATTTTGTGGTGTGCACATCATTTCTAAAATACTTTAAGGGCAATTTCCTTAACAAGATAAGGTGGGGATTTGATCACCCTCCTTAGCCCACAAACCACAATCTCCTGCATCTTTTGCATTTCCAAGCTTAATAAAAGTCAGTAAACATTGGACTTAGGGTTCACACTGAGGTTCAGGTCCACTTGGGTGTAGACGTTATTTTTCGGTGACGAACGTCCACATTCATCTTGGCGAAAAGAAGTGAACAGGGAAATGATGAGTGATCGCCAGGGACATTTTACCTCTGCCCGAAGGAAATGTGATCGTGTAATGCCTTGATGTGGAGATGATAAACTCTTCACTCCTCCTCCTCCAGCCGGCCAAAGGGTGAGGGCTCCATGGTGTAGCTTCAATTTTCCTGCAAAAGAAACAAGTACAAAAGACCCATTAGACTGAAAATTATGGTAGCATACGCTCACATATATGAAAAAAAAACACACAATCGGAGGGCGTCTTACCTGTTGGAGGCTTGAGAAGGAAGACGGCCAAACATTATGACTGCCTTCCCTCCCTTCTTTGTTTATAGAAAGCCCTCTAAATTGGGTATTGGAAAGGATGCACTACGTGAGTGTGTGCGTGGATGTGGGTAAAGATGCATATATGTGAGACAACAAGCTAAACAAAATAGAGAGGAGGAAGAGAAGGAGGTCCCTGTCTATGCAGACGCAGTGACGAAGAAATCTTCTCCAGCGCAACGTGCTGACTCTGACATTGACATGCTTATCGCCGTATTGTTCCACCGGATGGCGTCCTGCGAAGGGAGGCGACGGCGAAGTGTAACTTGAACCTGGGCTCCTCTCATGACTGTTCAACGTTGAAAGGAGGCCGACATCGTATCCGAGGGAGAGGTGAATACAGAGGAGGAGGAAACTGAGGTGCTGACGGATGATGTTGTGATGGAGTAAGAGCTGCTATTGGTGTGTGTGATGACCGCCAAAGACCAGGAGGCTGGGTGGTGCGCCAGGTGTGGTCTGCTAGACTGCTGCCGTCCTCCTCTATCTATTGTTGGGATCAGTCCGCCCCCCCACCCGTGATGGAACGAAGGCGGCGTCCTTACTCCTTATCACCGGCGTCCTTACTCCTTATCACCTCGTCGCATGCATCGTCCCCCCTAAAGAGGCGGGGATGTGGGCAGTTGACGTGGGAGAGGATTTCTCGGGTCTCACGGCGACCTGGATGCCGAAGCTGGAGCGGTGGGCGTTGCTGGCGTGAGATGAGGGAGGAGATAGCAACGAGGGGTTTGTGCATGGGAGGTGGACCCCGTCTCATGGATTTAGTTGGAAGCATTGGTGTGCGCATGAGGACGCGTGTGAATGTGGGGTGGGGGCTGTTTGCATAGGATAGGTTGGCTTCTACGTGGAGGCGTGGCATGTGCTTGTGTGGGAGTTGAGCAAGGATGGTGAACGTGGGTGGAAGAGGGAAGTGAAGTTTTAATGGGTTATAAATGTATTTATCATGGAAGTTGGAATTTTTTATTGGTTGGATAATGGTGTTTGCATGGGAAGCCACGTGGGTTTTAAATGTGTGTAGTTTTAATGTTTTGTTTTAATATTTTATGTGGGTGCGTTTTAGGTTTGATGGGTTGTTTATTGATTTATATAGTTTTAAGTGGGGTAGATTATGTAGATTTAGGTTGTGGTATGGTTTGTTTATTTAGATGGGTATATATGTTTACGTAGGATATATATGGTTTATTATCATCATTTTATTATGTGGGTATGGTTGGTTGTTTACTGTTAGTGGTGAGGTGAGGTTTTATGGATTATTTTTAGTTGTTGAGTTTTAGTTAGAATTATGTGGGTCAATTTTTAAGTGTGGGTGGGCTTAATTCGGTTGAGTTTAAGAATTTGGTGTTGTTTTTTTTAGTTGAACAGATTTTACATGAGTATGTTTTATTATTATTATTTGGTTGGGTTATGTGTTTATTATTATTATTATTATTTAGTTTATTTTATTTAGATTTTAAGTGGGGTTTTAGTTGATGGATATGGTTAGTTTATTTATTGAGTTTTATGGATTTCATGCGTGAGATATTTTAATTGTTGTTTTCATGGATTGTGCTCTTTAAATAATTAATATTTTTATGGTCTTGGTTAAGGTTGGTTAAGTGGTGGTGATGGATTTTATTTTATGTGGGTTCTACATATTATGTGAGTTTTATTTATTTGGATTTTAAGTTGGATTTAAGTGGATTTTAGCATGGCACCGAGCACACACACAGAAGACAGCTGAAAAGTGGCGGAAATGGCAAGCATACAAGCACCACACACTATGCAAGAGATAACGACAGAAGAGGCTGGCACCAGGAAAAGTGTAGGCGATAAACGACTGTCGCCAAAAGATCTTGACAACAGTGAATTCTGCAGCTCAAACATGTCCGATCAAGCTCTCGTCATCATAAATGGAGCGACGACAATCGGGCCCGCCGACAAGGGCACGAGCTACCCTGGAGACCTTAATGGAGATAACACTGCGCCTACTGAATAATGGGCCTAATGGGCTAAGAAATGAGCCTTGCGAGGATGATCCAAAAAAGCACGTCTACCAGAGTAGACGTCCAGGGAGTGTGCCGTTAACAAGGTGTCAGCGGCAATCGATGTTGCCGTTTACATGGGATCCGAGGCAAGTCAGCAAACGGTCAAACAAGCCTTATTGGGCCATGAACCATGCGAAGATGGGCCAAATCTTGCATCTACAAATGCCCCTCCGAGACATCCGGTCTTGCAAGGGAGCAGAGCGGACTGAAAGGTTGGTGTCTCGGTATACAAAGGATGCAGAGATTTTAATGGAAGGGCCATCTCCGAGGATAGAAAATCTAGCAAGCCATACGAAAGATTTAGGCTAGAAACAAATGACGAATCGTCTGAGAGACAAATGTGGATAAGAGGGATGGTGATCTACCTGTGTAACTACAACTGCAACCCAACGGTAGGGTCTCTGGCATTTCCGTGTTGGACTTTGACTAGTTTCTAGTGTGTCTGAGTCAAAGGAGTTGTAATATGACGGTTGAATCGAGAGAGTCTCATAACCGGAGCTCGTGGGCTCGCTGGCCTAATTAGGACGTCTGTCCCAAATTTAGGGGGTCGTGGAGACAAGGAGTTGGTTGATCTCTCAAAGGATTATCAAAAGATTCTAACTAGAATCAATGTTTGGAAAGCCTGAAGTCCAGAATTAAGCTCGCGACTAGCGAAGGTTCAAATGACCTCAACAAGGCTGGAATGATTATTTGTGATATACACGGTGGGACAAGTGGAGAAGGGGGGGCAACAAAGACCCATTATTCAGCTCGGATATTCAAGAAGATGGTGCAGACCCGGTTAAACTTAGGATCTGGGTGAACAGACAATTTGCTGGATCAGGATAGACTTGGGATTTCACTTGATTAATCTTAGTTGAATAACAGACTAGCAGAACGCATTTCTAGCCACCAGGATAACTTTAAAGCACGAGACAGGGGAAAAATCTTTCTTCCTCAGTTAGTAAAGTTTAGCAGAGAAAATGACATGATGCATGCAGGGTTTGCCCTATCTAAATGCAAGTTAGTAAACCAGAGGAATTATTAAAGGCCAATCAAATAACTGGGAGATCACAAACCCATCACGATTTTTGGTGAAGGGGAACTCTGGGTTCATGGTCGCCAAGTTATTAGCCTCTGGTGAAGCTAAACCCTAGGTTAGACATACCTGAACAAGACAGCCAGGAATTGGCTACCTGTGGACCTCGGGTAGATGGTTCAGTGAAGTGCCACTTTGGTCGATCCCTTTCTCCACCATTTTTTTTTTTGGACCCTCTCCTTAGCTTCTGGATACTTCTCTGTTGATATAACACTAAAAAAAAGTGATCAGTGAAGCTCTGTCTTCAGCCCCTTGCCTAAGAATGACATGCCTTTCTTGAAACAAGGTCAAGGGACTGAGTTTTATTAACAAAATTAAAGAAAAAAGAAATATGTACAAGCAAAGCAAAATACTAACTTGGAAACAAATATGTACATACGATGTTAAAGCAAATGATATTTTTTTAGAATTTTTTTTTAAGAAAGCAAATGCATAAGGGAAAACATGAAAACACTTTTTTTTTTGGTCAAAGCTCGGCAACCATCATTATGGCAATGAAAGAGCGTGAGGTGATGAAGTAAAGGAAAATTGGCCTAGCAGAAATATGGAGATTCTTCATGGCAATAACCTTGCCCCTTGTGAACAGATTAACATGAAGTGTGATTTTAAAAATGGAGCCTTGATCCTCAAAAGAAACTTGTCCTTTAGACACCTCAGAGGTTTGGAATCCTCAAGGGAGAAAGGAAGAAATAAGGGGATAAACTTCTCGAGAGGATTAGCAAAACCGTTAAGTTGATGAGCTGAGACAGTCTTGACAACATGCCCCTTCAGGGTGATTTCATACTAAATTTTTGACTTGTTTGCCCCTAGACTTTTGCAAGGTGCTAATTGGGTGAGAGAAACTAGCCATGTGTGGCTTAGTGGGCTCAAAGTGAGACGTTTCGTGGACCCCAGGGTCAGAACCTGGCAACCCCTACTTTATCGAGCACCCATATTGCCCTACCGAAATCGGCCAGGGAAAAACTCAAGCAATGTAGCATTTGACTTTGTATTGAATGGAGGGATTTTATCTCCAGGCACGGCCACGACAGGCTCTTTTTCTTTTCTTTTATTTTCTATTGATTGACTTTTCTTTGTTCATTCTTTTGTTTGCCTGCGGGGACACTGCCCTCTTCACGTGCTCTGTGTTTCAGTCTCACCATAGGGGAAGTTGCCTTGACTGTTAAGCTCAATAGTTTAAAGGTGCTGAATGACTCGATCCGTTGAGTGGAAGAAGAAGGAGGATTGTAACCTTTGTTATGTCCTGAGACAAATAATTGTCTTGGAGTGATGACTCAAAATTTTGAGATGTGTGGTGTGTGAATGTTGATTGTCCTCCAAAAGCTTGGTTGTGACGCCTGACAGAAATTTCCATGACTTTGCTAGACCAAGTTCCTTGGTTCACTCATATGCCTCTTACTCTTTAACAAGTGACTTGAGATACGTGACAGTTGACAGTCTATTGACTTCCTTTTTTTTTGTTCTAAAAGATATTTAAGAAGAAAAAACAAATGTACACAATATATACACCATTTTTTAGAATTTTGCTTTTTTATAAATTTTTTGGATTTTTGGATATAAATTTTTTTTTGTTTTTTTGTGTAAAAATTTGAGAAAAGTAAATTGAACAATTCAGCAAATGGTATGTACAATGAATGGGAACATCCTGAGCAGAATGCCCCTAGGTAGAGATCTCACCTGTGCCTTCTAGCCATTATCGAAGATGAGTCTTATGAAGCAAATTGGCCTCAAGCAATTAAATGCTCTCAAGGAGGTACCTGCAAACCAATATTTGTCTTTCTCGTACGACCACTTTGGATGGTAATGGTGAGAGGTGAGATAAGAAGTGAGATAGAAGGCAAGAAGAAAGGATGTGACGGAGATAGCTGTGAATTGAGTAAGGTAAGGATAGAGAATGTACAATAATGGAAATATGAGGGAGCACGCAATGAACAACATGGTCCATGAGAGGAAGGCGTGCCCCTTGTGATAGGGTGAGCGTTGGGAAGAAGCGAGCTCCAACAAGTCAGGAGGCTTAGGAAGAGTGAGTGAGGTGGGGTCCCCCTCAAGCATAAAGAAAGGAGTTGATCTTGACAGAGATAAGGATGAAGTTCTCATGACCAGTGTGGATTTCCCTTGAGAAAGGAGTGTAAGGAGCTAAAATGGTGTGCTCCAAACCCGAGCTGAATTGCCCTTCACAGAGATCTCAACATCTGAAGATGGTCCGATATGAAATTGGTATAAGAATAGGCAACGAACCATATAAAGGATGGCATGCCCCTGGAAGCCAAAGCCAACGCAGATAACGAAGTAGCCAAAGTGCCCCCTGAAAGTGCCCTGCTTGAAAATGAGGTAGATGGATCCAGCTGGAATGAAAAGGTTGCCCCTGATCCTGAATGATAAGCCAACTGTGAGGGATTCAGTGGAGAACAAATCACTTCAAGTCCTTGTTGAACGGGTCAAACATGAATGTGGCTGAGGGACTCGAAGAACAGTTGACTTGATGAGAGGAAGGGGACCAAGCATTGCAGGGAATGAGCTAGGTGCAAGCTTTGCAAGTAAGCTAATATGGCACCTTAGCCTGAGAAGAATTGGCTTGGTCTCCCGTGGAGTGGGAAGAACAACCCTTAAGAAATCTTTAGCAGATTGCCAAAGAATAATGGCCCCATATCCTATAGGTCTCGGATATTCAAGTTCCAACAAGAGAGGAGTGGGGATCTGCAAAGCTGCTCTTAAGATAGGTGACAAAATGATCTGGATTTGCAGTGACTTGGCAACTTGATTGGATGGCTTGGAAATTTGGGTGATGGTTTGGGTTGAGAAATCATTGGATGCCCCTAACTTGACTGGTTCTCTGGCTTCATGCCCCTTCTCCTTACTAGGTGCCTCTACCTCCTTTATCACCTCTTTGTTTGGGCAAAGAAATGTTGAAACCACTCCTACCGTCACGGGTTGGATGAATTCCTCCCTTATCAATGCCCCTTCTACAACCTCCTCATGATGGACTGACTCTTTCCCCCTAGAATGAGAATAAATGGAGTATGGGACTGAAGGAATGGTTGGTTGTGATCTCACACTTTTAGAAGGAGGGAGAATGAGTTGGAGCCTTTGACTCGGGTTTGGATGAGAGTGTTGTATAGTTGAGGTGGTAGCAGTCCAAATAGGGTCACAACATGCAGGTGGTTTGAACTGGACTGGGCGAGAGGGGTCCTCCAAGTAGGACTCAAGAATTCTTGCTTGATCACAGAGTTGAGCAAATGTGGAAATGTGGCTTAGCTCAAGTAAGGATCGAAGCTCAGAAGTGGAATTATAAATTAGAAAAGGGATAGCTTGAGACTCAGAGATGCCCAAACCTGATCTAAAAGCCATGTCTCTCCACCTGATAGCAAACTTAAGGAAGGATTCATCTGGTCTCATTTTCTCCGCCGCCAAATCGGAAAGTGTAGGGTTGGACTTGCCAAATGTTCAAAATAAGCTATAAACCTTTCTGAAAGAATGTCAAAGTTGACAAGGTCTGTAGTTGGTAGAGATATGAACCATGAAAGGGCCTCACCTTCAAGTGATTTGTAGAATAAATGGACAAGTAGGGCCCGATCATGAAACCATTGACAAGAATCCATAAGAAATTTGACAAGGTGAAAGTGAGGATCAGTAGTCCCATCATACCTCCTGTATTTAGGAAACTTGAATCCTGGTGGGAAATGTATAGGTGGGAGTTTGCAATAGCTCTTCTAGGAATGAGACTTTGGCAAATACTTAGCTATGAGCATCCTGGCATACCCCTCCATCTCACTCCTACTGTAGTCTTGTGGTGGAGGAGCTTTAGGAGAGGTAGAGTGCACTGATTTTCGGGGTATGGAGGATCTAACTTGGGTAGGGGTCCTGAATTGAGTAGGATTGTTGGATGGGACCCTACCACTAGGAACATCATGTTGAGCATGAGACTTGGCCCGGGGGATTGGAGTAGAAGCACAAGATGTCTTGCCCCTGGACAAGAATTGAAGGAGTTGACTGGGGGAGTAACGTGAAAGGAGATGAGACAACTCCACATCCTCTTGGGGGAGGAGAGGAGTTGAGGAAGAAGATCGCTGAAAAAATGAGTTTTCCATTGGTTACTTTCTTTCAAGCTCATGTATCAGTTTAGCATACACAGTGAACTCATACGTCAACACACATGTCCAACACTCAACAGACAACAGTTGACACTATCATTAAGAAGATGAATGACACACCAATGTGCCACTAGCACTGAAAACGGATTGTTTATCAAGAGTTGCGTCCCATACAACTTATTTTGGCCAAGCTTAGAGTGATGTTCTTGATTGTTCTCTCAAGAGGAGAGGGAGACAGGGTATAGCCAACACGGTGTAGACTTGTGAGCTCACAACACACAACCCGGGTTTTCTAGACATAGGGTGAAGGTCCTCTTGCCCCGTACCATGAGGAAATCCACGGAATGTAGGGACTTACAGAGTTCTCGTTTGGCACCGATCCGATTTACCTGAGAGGGAATCCCCAAGTAAAAGACCGTGAACCAAAGAGGGGGCTGTCCTAGAATGTGTGAAGAGGCTGCTCACTCATCACTCACCAACCCGCAAATAAAGAGGGAAAGAAGAAGAAAGGAAGAAGCAGAATGAAATCTAGATTATACACAGATGAGAAGAAATAAAATACACAATTGTAAGCGAGACAAAGACAATCACATAACTAAGTGGACTATGAACTACAACAGCAACATCAGATAACGTATAAATCCCACAAAATAATAAAAGTAAACATATCAGAAAACTAGACAATAGCATGCCATTTTATGAGAATTACTAGTCAAATATCACGACACCATGGGCATTTAAAGTTTGGATGAAAACGGCTTGCAAAGTTGATGCTAAAGACAAAGACATGCAATATTTGCCTTACAAATAACCCACGACAGCGTGAGAAAGTTGCCAAGTTTGGCGGCATGCAACATGGACATTAAAATAATGGTGTCAAAATGGTCCATGTGCATGTAGTGTGGGAGATTAAAATAACCTGAAATTCCACTTCTGGAAAGATCACCGTGGATATCATGAAACAACAAACAACATGTGATTTGCAGAAAATACAACTAAAATGCAGAAGTATCACCATGGCAAGCAATATGTGTCCCACCGTGATCGCCAGAAAAAATTGTAGACGTTATTTTTCGGTGACGAACGTCCACATTCATCTTGGCGAAAAGAAGTGAACGGGGAAATGATGAGTGATCGCCAGGGACATTTTACCTCTGCCCGGAGGAAATGTGATCGTGTAATGCCTTGATGTGGAGATGATGAGCTCTTCACTCCTCCTCCTCCGGCCGGCCAAAGGGTGAGGGCTCCATGGTGTAGCTTCAATTTACCTGCAAAAGAAACAAGTACAAAAGACCCATTAGACTGAAAATTATGGTAGCATACGCTCACATATATGAAAAAAAACACACACAATCGGAGGGCGTCTTACCGGTTGGAGGCTTGAGAAGGAAGACGGCCAAACATTATGACCGCCTTCCCTCCCTCCCTTGTTTATAGAAAACCTCTCTAAATTGGGTATTGGAAAGGATGCACTACGTGAGTGTGTGCGTGGATGTGGTAAAGATGCAATATATGTGAGATAACAAGCTAAACAAAATAGAGAGGAGGAAGAGAAGGAGGTCCCTGTCTATGCAGACGCAGTGATGAAGAAATCTTCTCCAGGGCAACGTGCTGACTCTGACATTGGCATGCTTATCGCCGTATTGTTCCACCAGATGGCGTCCTGCGAAGGGAGGCGACGGCGAAGTGTAACTTGAAGCTGGGCTCCTCTCATGACTGTTCAACGTTGAAAGGAGGCCGACATCGTATCCGAGAGAGAGGTGAATGCAGAGGAGGAGGTACCCACTAGATTGACCACGGGATGGAGAGTGTTGGAATTGTTCAAATAGGTCCACATCAATATTCCACTTCTGGATGCCATCAAGCATGTCTCGACTTATGCTAAATTTTTGAAAGAAATGTGCACTCCACGAAGGGAATCTAAGACTGCAATTTAGAAAATCTGGCTATCTGAAGATGTTAGTGCAATCTTGACAAACCACCTCCCTAGGAAGTTGTGTTGGGTTTATCATTCTATTTTTTATGACAACATGTTTTTGATGATGAACATTCATAATTGAGATTTAATACATGACATCTTCAAGCAAGCAACATGATGGAATATTTGATTGTCTATGTTACATAATATCTTACTATACATGTTTGATCATGTAGGTGTGAGTGCTTGCAACAAAGATATATCAAAACAAGAGAAAAAGATCAGATACACTCATGAAGACAGTCACCTGTCGACAGCCCTTCAGGTCCTGTCGACAGATATGAACAGACAGACAAGACAAAGCTCAGGAAACAGCTACCTGTCGATAGACCCCATGTACCTGTCGACAGCCACCTAAAGACAGAGCTCAGGAATGTGCAACTCTGTTGCTACCTGTCGACAGATGCAAGTCGACTGTCGACAGATAAGTACAGAAATCTGCTACCTGTAAAACCTGACTTTTGGCACTTGCAAAACTGTTGCTGCCTGTCGACAGATGCACCCAGACCTGTCGACAGACGAAGTCAATCTTCAGTTACGGAAAGTTTCCAAGTTGCCGTAGATGGTGTTTCCCTCTACCACGACTCTCCATATGTAAACACCAATATATAAACATCCTTCTGAAGCAAATCTCGAAAAGAAGCAGCCTCCAAGCAAGAACCCTAAAAAAGCTCTCAAGAGAAGTCTTGTTCTGCTGCTCTGCTTCAACCTACCGCCCAGAACCAAGAAGAGAAGTCTCTCCAGCGGAAGGTGAAGCCTGAACGTCGTGGACTCAAGTGTCTCCATCAACTTGTGATCATCAAGACGAAGCTTGAAGTCTAGCCAGATGTTTACAAGAAGAGTTTACAAACTGGATTTGTTCTTCAACTCTCAATCTCTTGTCTGTTTCCACTCTTTCATATTCGTGTGTGTGTGTGTTGTCTTTCAAGCAGTCCTTGTGCTTGATGCACGTGTGTGGGTGTTGATCTGATCATGGTTGCACACCAGATAACACGTGCGTGTGAGTTGTAGTTTGTGAACTAGCTCATAAGCAGATTATTCTACGTGTATGTGTGGCCCGTGGATGTAGGATACACGAGTTGTGTACTCCGAACCACGTAAATTTGTGTGTCTCGTGGTTTGAACATTTTTACGTTAGAGTTTGATAGGCACGCTGTATTTGCACGCACTTGATAGTTCATAAATCTAATTGTCATAAAGTCACACACAACCACACATAGTTAAACTCTGCTCTTACTGTTACAACCTGTGTCTCCGTTAAAAGAAGGTGATAAGATTTTTAATTGACAGTAATCTATTCAACCCCCCTTCTAGATTACCATATAGGGAATTCCGCAACCCTTCAAGTTGAAGGACCCTGGTGCTCCCCTCATTTCATGTGATATAGGTGGTATAACCTTTGACCATGCCCTTCTTGATTTAGGGGCAAGTTTCAATCTTCTTCCCACCTTTATTTATGAACAATTCAACATAGGGGAACGCAAGCCCACTTCCATCATTATGCAGTTGGCCGATCGTTCGGTCAAGACTCCACGGGGATTGATAGAGGATGTAATTGTCAAAGTCAATGATTGTTACTTCCCCGTGGACTTTCTCATCCTTGATATGTCCACCAATCAGGAGTTGAAACACACTCCTATCATTCTTGGTCGTCCCTTCCTCGCCACTACCAAAGCCAACATCAACTGTGCTACGAGGATGATGGACATTTCATTTGGGGGATAAAAGGTTTCTCTCAATGTTTTTAAAGCATCTCAATATCCAGATCAGGAAGAAGGATGTCATTCTATTGACATTTTGACTGAGTCCATTGATAATGATCTAGATATTGACCATCTTGAGGAGACCAATGCTTTACATGACTCACTACTCCATCTGGCACCTTGGTCCAAGATCGAACCTCTACCGGCCTTGCAATCTGAACCAGCTCTACCTTCACTTCAAAGCCCTCCAGATCTTGAGCTTAAACCTCTCCCAGACTCCCTCAAGTATGTATTCCTAGGTCCCAACCAAACTTTGCCTGTTATCATTGCCTCTAATTTAAGCCCTACCCAAGAAGCCCAATTGATAGAAGTTTTAGGGGAACATAGGGGTGCCATAGATTGGACAGTGGCCGACCTTAAAGGGATTAGTCCATTTGTTTGCATGCACCACATCTACTTGGAGGACAATGCTAAACCAAGCCGGGAAACGCAAAGGAGGTTAAATCCCAACATGAAGGAAGTGGTGAAGAAGGAAGTTGTGAAGTGGCTAGATGCTGGAATTGCTTATCCAATATCAGATAGCCAGTGGGTCAGCCCAACCCAAGTGGTTCCCAAGAAGTCTGGGATTATAGTGGTGACAAATGAGCAAGGGGAGGAGGTACCCACTAGATTGACCACGGGATGGAGAGTGTGCATCGATTATAGGAAGCTCAATGCCATGACCAAGAAAGATCACTTTCCACTCCCATTCATGGATCAAATCCTTGAGAGACTAGAAGGCCAACAATTCTTCTACTTTTTGGATGGTTATTCTGGGTACAATCAAGTGGCAATTTACCCAGAAGATCAAAAAAAGACCACATTTACGTGCCTCTATGGCACATTTGCTTTTAGGAGAATGCCATTTGGACTCTGCAATTCACCAACCACTTTTCAAAGGTGCATGATGGCAATCTTCTCTGACATAGTGGGAGAATTCCTTGAGGTATTCATGGATGATTTTTCTATATATGGGGATTCTTTTGAAAAATGTCTGAAAAATCTGGAGAAGGTTTTGGCTAGATGTGTGGAGACAAACTTGGTGCTTAGTTGGGAGAAGAGCCACTTCATGGTTCGAGAGGGCATAGTCTTGGGCCACATTGTGTCTGAGCGGGGTATCGAGGTAGATAGAGCCAAAGTTGGCCTAATTGCTGATCTTCCTCCCCCGACCTCCGTGAGACAGATTCGTGTATTTCTTGGCCACGCCGGCTTCTATCGCCGGTTCATTGAAAATTTTTTCAAAATTGTTCGACCCTTAACTTTTCTCCTAGAAAAGGATGTCCCATTTCAATTTGACAATGCTTGTTTAGAGGCATTCACTACTTTGAAAGAGGCTTTGACCAAAGCTCCCATTCTTCAAACTCCTAATTGGTCATTGCCCTTTGAGATTATGTGTGATGCCTCTGATTATGCCATAGGTGCTGTTTTGGGACAAAGAATTGATAAACGTCCTGTGGTGATTTATTATGCGAGTCGCACCCTCACTGATGCTCAATTGCACTACACCACCACAGAAAAAGAACTCCTTGCTGTTGTTTTTACCCTTGAAAATTTTTGATCTTATCTTTTGGGGGCAAAAGTCATCATCTACTCAGATCATTCTGCTTTGAAATATCTCCTAGCAAAGAAGGACTTCAAACTAAGACTCATCAGATGGATCCTTCTCCTTCAAGAATTTGACTTGGAGATTCGGGATAAGAAAGGTACTGAGAATGTCACTGCTGATCATCTATCCCGAATTCTCATCCCAGAAAGTGCTCCCATGCATGACTCCTTTCCCGATGAACACCTCCTTGCTATTTCTCATAATACACCCCCATGGTATGCTCACATTGTCAATTACCTTGCGGTGGGTCAAATTCCTGAAGGATGGTCAAAGAATGAAAGGAATCATTTTTTCTCTAAAGCCAAACACTATTTCTGGGATGACCCTGAATTATTTTTCATGGGTCCAGACCAAGTCATTAGGAGATGTGTCCCTGAGGAAGAGCAACAAAGTATCTTAAACTTCTGTCACACTCTAGCTTGTGGGGGACATTTCTCGGGGAAGAAAACTGCTGCCAAGGTCTTACAAAGTGGGTTTTACTGGCCCACATTGTTCAAGGATGGTTATGAATTCAGTAAGACATGTCTGAGATGCCAAGCAGTAGGCAACAATTCTACGAGAGACATTATGCCACTGAACCCCACTTTGGTGGTAGAAATTTTTGATGTCTGGGGAATAGATTTCATGGGCCCATTCCCTTCATCCTTTGGCAATGAGTATATCCTTGTGGCTGTTGATTATGTGTCTAAATGGATCGAGGCCATTGCCACCCGCACCAATGACCATAAGGTTGTCATGAAATTTGTGCGGAGGAATATCTTCTTTAGGTTTGGGTGCCCTCGGGCCATCATAAGTGATGGGGGATCTCACTTCACTCATTCCCAATTTCGAGCTTTGCTTAAAAGATATGGGATAAGTCACAAGATTGCTACTCCCTACCATCCCCAGACCAGTGGCCAAGTGGAAGTGTCCAATAGGGAGATCAAAAACATTCTCCAAAAGACTGTTAGGCCCGATAGGAAAGATTGGTCAGAAAGGTTAGATCATGCTTTGTGGGCCTATCGGACTGCTTATAAGACTCCCATTGGCATGTCTCCCTATAGGTTGATTTTTAGTAAAGCCTGTCACCTTCCTGTTGAGTTAGAGCATAGGGCTTATTGGGCCATTAAGCAATTCAATCTTGACTTAGCCCAAGCTGGATCACATAGAGCCCTCCAAATGCATGAGGTTGAGGAATTGCGCAATGAAGCCTATGAGAATTCCAAAATCTATAAAGCCAAGACCAAAATCTTTCATTACAAACACATTTTGAGGAAATCCTTCCATCTTGACCAAAAGGTTTGGCTTTTTAACTCTAGGTTGTGCTTATTTCCAAGTAAATTGAAATCTCGATGGGATGGACCATTCATTGTGGTAAAAACTTTTGACCATGGTGCTGTTAAAATTCTTGATCCTAAAAATGGTCAAACTTTCACTGTTAATGGTCAACGTCTCAAACCTTACATGGAAAACATGCAGCTCTCACCTAAGGAATCAATTCCCCTGAATGATCTTGAGTAGATACATAGGGACTTCATTGTGTCTGGCTGAAGACATTAAACTTAACGTTTATTGGGAGGCAACCCAATATTTTTAGGAAATTTAACTTATTTTTTTTCTTTTCTATTATGTTCTAGGTTTTTGAAGGCTAGTGTGCAACCCATTACCTTTGATGAAGCCAGTGTGCCACGACCCTCATGTGATCATCAGGTTGCATCTCTCCTTTCTTAACTAACTTTGGCTTTATTCTATGTTCATTACTTTTATGCCATTGAGGACAATGTCATTCAAGTTGGGGGAGGGCAAATCTTTCAAATCTTAAAATCCTGCTAGACATCCCAGGCATTATACTTCATGTATCATTTTTTATGGAAAGAATACCTCATTCTAGAATGATTTTACTCTAAGTATATACTTGTGCTAGTGGCACGCTAAAGGATGAATTTTGTGGTTATGTTCTTAGCATTTTCCTCAAACTACATTTGGAATTTTATTGAACCTTCACACATATATTAGATGATGAATAAGTTTCATTCATGAGGGTGATGAAAGTTTTACCTAATACTCATGTTGAAGATTGATATTCTACACACTTATTGAAAACTAATCGTGGGGAAAAAGCTACCTGCCTGCAAGTTATGAAAAAAAATGATGAATGAATAAAGAAAAAAATATTTGATGAAATGCCAAAATAAAGAAGGAAATCCCTAGCTTAGTAACCGGGCTTCGACACCTCATGAAGTGTTGAAGTTCGCGTCAAACAGTGAAAGGATATCCAAAGAAAGAAAAACATGATGATGAAGGATGGAAATAAAAAGGCAGAGTGAAAGCTACCTGTAATTCGAGGATTGGATTTTAAGAGTTTAGAGTTGATATCATCTTTAAGTAATGGGTCAAAAGCTCGTACACTATCTTAGTAATGCTTATTGATCATAAGTGCATTCATGAAGGAAATGGTAATTTCAACTGTATCTTGAGGAACTGTCTAATAACATGAGTTGACATTTTTCATCTTTGATACTTGCTACTAGAACTGGAAATACTTATTGTTGATCAGTCTCATCTCTGCTTTCTTGACATGGAAAATGATGTTTTGAGTTTTTCCTAGTCCCAATTATTCACTTGTGTGCATTGCTAAGGGACTAGCAATGAGTAAGTTGGGGGATGTGATAATATCACAATTATCATGAATAATCATGCCATTTTGATGACTAATACTTGATAAATTCATAAGATTTCTATTATCATGGACGATATTTGATTAAATTCAATTATATGTTGTATTTGCAAGTTAATGGGCCATTGTATGAAGTGCTTAACGGGTCAATGGACCAAGCAATCCAACAGGGGTAAATATGGCATATTCAGAAAGTTACAAAACCCTAGCCGCCTGCCTTTTTCTTTCTACCTCTTCTTTCTATTTTTCCAAGATTTTCTCCCTATTTTTGAAAACCTCTCTTTTAGCGAGAGAGCTCTCTATTTAAAACCCCCCTCTCTCTCTCTCACAATTCCTTTTCCCTCGGTTATTCTTCTCTTCCACTTTCTCTTTCTACCTCTCTCCCTCTCTTGCGCAGCCCCCTCCTCTTCTTTTCTTCTTCCTCCCTTCTTCTTCCTCTCCCCCAATCTCTCTTCTTCTTAGGAGCAAGCAGCAAGCAGTAGCAGCAACGTGCCCTGCGCGCGCTTGCCCAGGCTGCCACCTCAGTCGCACGCCCCGCGCGCAGCCAGGCCCGCTCGCCGCACCCGCCTGCTGCCTCGCCCACGCCCGCCAGCTACCTCCGCACCAGGCCGCGCCCCGCGCCTGCCACCCGCGAGCCCTGTGCCTGCCGCCGTGCCCTGCGCCTGCCACCGCCTTGCCCCGCTCAACCGCCAGCACCGCGCCCCGCACGTCGCACCACCTCCACCTCCCCCTCACGTTGCATGCATGCAACGTGAGGGCACGCCACGCCCTCTCTCTCTCTCTCTCTCTCTCTCTCTTCTCACCTCTCTCTCTTCTCTCAACGCCTCTATCCCTCTCTCGACTCTTCTCTCGCCTCTCTTCTCTCTCACATCTCTCGCTCCTCTCTCTCTTCTCTCTCCTCTCTCCTCTCTCTCTCCTCTCTCCTCTATCTCCCGTGCTCTCTCTCCTCTCTCTCTTGTATCTCGTCTCTCTCTTCTCTCTTACTCATCTCTCTTTTCTATTTCTGATATTTTATTAGTATAGTTGTTGATGTATTTTGTTTAGGATAAAACATTTTGTTGTTAATTCTCTTTTAGTATTTAGTGGATTGTGATTTTTGGAACTTGTTACTCTTTATCTCTCTCTCTTTACTTATTTAGCATAGTTTAGATTTAATTAATGCAACTTAGTTTTAATACCACCATGTTACTTTCTTAACTAAAAACCCAAGGTTTTCAACTCTAAAATCTTTTTTTCCGTGGATTCGACTCGGTCTCACCACTTAACTATTGTCAAAATATTTAGTGTAGGCCAATAATTTTGATATTGTTAGTCACATGTTTAACGTCGCATTCGTGGGCTATCAGAATGTTCCAAGAAATTGGGACTGTTCATAATCTTTCACTTGCCATCTTTATTTACTTAGAAACAATTTTATAGTTAAATTTTGTACTTCCTAACCTCCCTTGAATTCTCCCTTGAATTCTGCTACTAATGCATTAATCATGTACATAATTTCCCATACCTTGAGATGTAATCCCTATTGGGTGCAAGCTCATTAAATTCCTTAACATTTTTAGGAAGTGAAGGTGAGCATGAGGAGACGGATGGAGTTGGGCAAGAGTGAAGAGAGGTTGACAGTTTAGCTAGGTATGTTTCGTCTTGTGCTCATTTCAGTTTCTGGGACTCATGGGCCGACCTCCCTAATACTGTACTGGACATCTACTGGCATGAAAAGACTGAGTGTCCATCTATGGTGCCCGAGTCTGTTTTGTACTCCAACCCCCAACCCCCTTCATCTATTACTTAATGGAAAACCAACCAGCTGCTAGGTGAAGGTAGTGGCACCCTCCTATCTGTGAGGGTGCCTCCACCATCTCCTTATCGGCGATACTAAAAAAAAGAGTGAAGAGAGACCCCCAGTGTTGTCTTTTGGTGGAGATAAGAATAGACGAAATCTTTCTTTTGTTTGGATCCATTCCAAAATTGTAATTATGTAGAATCTTGAATAGACTATAGAAAATTGTAAATTTTATACACCACTCGAGTGCCTTGAAAAGTGTTTTTATTAAGTATGTTTGATTGTTGTCACCAAAGGTTTCTGTCGACTAGTACTACCTAAGTTCTTCGGTGTGTCTCTCCCAAACCTAGTTTAAATAAGTGATGTGTCTGTCCCATTTTACTTGGTCGTGCCCCAATCATTCCCACAAAAATTTATGGTGAATTTGGGGGCGTGACATCTCTACCTTTCCATCTACTCCAATCTTCTTCTTAAAGATCCACTTACATCCAATGGGTACAACACCCTCAGGTGGATCAACTAGGTTCCAAACCTTATTGAAATACATGGAATCCATCTTAGTAATCATGGCCTCTTACCACTTCCTGGAGTCTATGCTCATAATAGCCTCCTTGTAGGTCTGAGGATCCATATCCTTGGAGTCTTATCCCTTGCTGTGTCCCACATATCTCTCAGGAGGGATAGACGCTCTACTTGACCTAGGCAAAGTTGGATCTTGTGTGATAGGTTCTTGAACATATTCTTCTTGTAGACTAGTGCTTGAGTCAGGTTCTCCAACCTCACTCAATTCTATCATGCTCCCACTGTTTCCACCAAGAACATGCTCCTTCTCAAGAAACACTGCCCTCTTGGAAACAAAGACCTTTTGGTCCTTAGGGTGATAGAAATACTACCCACAAGTTTCCTTGAGGTATCCCATGAATATGCACATTTTCGTCCTTGATTCCAACTTATCGGGATCGTGTCTTTTAACGTGGTCAGGGCAGCCCCAAATGTTAACAACATTAAGATCCGGATTCTTTCCTTTCCATATCTTATATGGAGTGGATACTACCTCCTTAGTTGGAACTCTATTCAGAAGGTAAGTTGCAGTCTCTAGAGCATATCCCCAGAATGACATGGGAAGGTCGGCAAAACTCATTTTGGATTACATCATGTCTTCTTGGACTGCATCATGTCCAACAGTATGTGATTCCTCCTTTTTGATACACCATTGAGCTGAAGTGTATGAGAAGGAGTCCATTGGGATAGTATCCCATGGTCCTTGAGGAACTTGGTGAACTCTGTACTTAAGTATTCTCCTCCTCTATCTGATCAAAGAGTCTTGATACTAGACATACTCTTTCCAGTTTACTTCTCCACTTCATTCTTATATTCTCTGAGTTTATCAAAAACTTCGAACTTGTACTTCATTAAATACACATGTCCAAATCTTGAGAGGTCATCAGCGAATGTAATGAAGTAGGAGAATCCACCTCTAACATGTGTGGACATAGGTCCACATACATTAGTATGTATGAGTTTTAATAACTCAGATGCTCTCTCTCCAGTTCCACTAAAAGGAGAGTTGGTCAATTCCCTTGAAGGAAAGATTCATAGGTTGCATATGATTCATAATCAAATGGACCTAAAAGTTTATCATTTATCAACCTTTGAATTCTTCCCTCATAGATGTGACCTAGCCTACAATGCCAAAGGTATACGTCGTTCACCTCATCTCTCTTCCTCTTAGAGACACACTATATATGTTCATGACATGTGGAACAACATCTATTAAGTACAAACCATTTGTCCAAGACTTCTTAATAATGATCTCATCATTAAGAAAACAGAACAATCATTGTCCTCAAATAAGAATTTGTATCTCATTCTTGTCATACAGGAAATTGAGATAATGTTTCTTATAATAGAGTGTACAAAATAGCATGTTTTCAAAATAGAAGATGCTCCACTGGGCGCCTATAGAGTGACCTCACTAATGGCAACAATTGCAATCTTTGCGTCATTTCCTATCCTCAGGTCCACCTCGCCTTTTACCAATCTTCAACTCCTTGCTAGGGCCTGCAATGAATTGCAGATATGAGACAAAATCACCACTTGAAACTATAGTTAGTGAATGTACTTGTGTGTAGTAAAGAGTAGCACTGCGGAAGCTATTAAAGAAACAATCACACATATGAACACAAGGAGTTTATCTTGGTACAGTACTTCCCAATGGAAGACCTAAGTTCAATCTCCAAGCAAACTCTTGAGATTTCACTAACCGGGGTACAATCCCCCCGAAAGATATACAACTCCCAGCTCCCTAGCTGGTCCTCTTCCTTTCTGAGTAGGAAGGAAAGTCACTTCTATTCCAGGTCAAGAAGCCAACCTCCTAGTTCAAACCTTAGTGTGGTTTTGTTGGCAACTTGGTTCTTCCTATAACACAAGGGGAACACTGGTATAGACCCCAGATGGTCACAACCCCCAGCAAGCCTGCTAGTCCTCCCTTCTAATAAGAAGAGGAACACTGGTACAGACCCCCAAATGGTCACAAGTTGAGAGCTATATAAGATAATCACTAAGAACCTCAAACTCTCAGCACGCAAACTCTCCCCCAGATTTACAATGTAGTGCAAAGAGAGGGAATAGAGAAAAGAAGCTTGAATGCTTGAAGATTTCAGATGCTTGTGGGTGCACACACTTCTTCTTAGGCTCAAGCTCTTTCTCTCTTTTCTTTGAGTATGTATGGAGTTTAGGCTTCTCACTGGATGTACACTCTTTCAGGAATGCTCTGCTTCGTCTGCTTTAGAGTCTTCAACCTTTATAGAGTAGCTGAAGAGACCCATTAAAGTATAGCCATTGAAGCCTTGGATCTGTTGAGGTTCTTCTTTAGTTTCTACTCTCTTTCTCTTGCGTCTAACAGATATCTTCTTGAGTCTAAACAAATGTTTTTTTGTGCCTACTGGCTCCTTGGACCAAAAGATGATCTTTGAGATGATGCATGTTTCCAAGGCCATGGGTAGTAAGTATTCCCTTTAGAGTATTGTTGACCTACACACATAGAGGATCTATTAGACTAAAGAAGTCATGTGTCAAATAGCTCATACCCCTTTCATGTAGAGGTCCATGATTTTTGTTGACATCCAAATATGTTAGGTAAGTGTCTTTTTGTCTAGCAAGAAGGAAGGAGTCTTTTTAGTCATCATTTTCTACTTACTCCTTTTCTTACTTGCCTTGATAAGATAGAAAGCACACAACATGAATATATTATGGATTTGAAGACTATTTGAATTTTCATTTGGTGCCACAGACATTTGAAATCATGTAAACATCAAGGCATTCAAGTGTTCACCAATTGATGTGAAACCTATTAGCAATTGATATGAA
The DNA here is from genome assembly GCA_014218235.1 of Colocasia esculenta. Taxonomy (NCBI): domain Eukaryota; kingdom Viridiplantae; phylum Streptophyta; class Magnoliopsida; order Alismatales; family Araceae; genus Colocasia; species Colocasia esculenta. Next base: position 120,281,068 of record CM024762.1, read on the forward strand.
ATAACTGTAGTCGATATGAAATATGTTATTTGATCATCAATCGATATATTATAACAACAATCGATATGAAATGAACGACAATCAATAAAATAATCGATACAGAAGTGGTCAGCAATAGATACATAATTCGACTGGCCCCTTTGACTGACGACTTAAACAACAATTGATATGAAATGGTCAGTAATCGATATGAACTTCGACTGGGCAGGAATCGAAATGCAACTTCGACTGGCGAGAGTTGCAGTACAACTTCGACTTTCCATAGAGTTGATGTAGACTTAGAGAAAAAATTAGAGCATGCAGAAGATCATATGCGACATTCAAACATAGTGTTTATAAGAGAGATTCTTCAGTGATTTTTTTATAGTGCAATTGATGATTATTTTTTGCAAATAGTCATGCACATGAATGCACTTATTATTAAAGTATTTATGTTAATGATATTCATGAATTTTGGTTATCACCAAAACAAGGGATAAATATAAGAGTGGTTCAACACTAATATCCATACATTATCATAATTTTCTGACAAGTGAAGATCAATCATGAACAAACCTAAAGCTACTCCTAGCTACTACTTTGCCTTTTCTACAAGGTATTCTTTATAGTTCATCTTCCAAGGCTCATCTTTGCTGCAGTGGAAGCACTGTCCTTTGTCCTTTGCTAGTTCTTTCTTGGCAACCTTTGTCTTACTCAACAACTTGCTTTTGCCCTTCTTAAAGGTCTTCTTGACCTTCCTTTTCTTGTTGGTCTCACCAACTTGGAGAATTGATTTCTCCTTCTTGATAGCACCCTCAACTTCCCTCAACATATTGAGTAGCTCAGGTAGGGTGGCCTCAATCTTGTTCATATTGAAATTCATTATCAATGGAGAAAAGGAATCCCAAAAGGATTGGAATATAAGGTCCACATAGAGCTCATCCTCTAGGACAAGTCTTACAGACACTAATTGCTCTATCCACTCAATTATCTTTAGGGCATGGTTCTGAACCGATGCCCCCTCAGTCATCCCATCCCAAAAGAGACTCTTTGATATCTCATATCGTCGAGTTCTCCCTTCCTCCTCAAACAATTTGCGGAGATGTAGGATAATGGATTGTGCATCCATCTTCTCATGTTTCCTCTACAACTCGGGAGTCATAGAAGCCAACATGTAACACTGAGCAAGACTTGAGTCTTCCTCATACTTCTTATGGTGAGAAACATCTTCCTCGCTAGCCCCTTCCTCTGGCTCAAGCACGATTTCATCAAGGACATATGCAATCTTCTCTGATGTGAGAATGATTCTCAAATTTCGAAGCCAGTCTGCATAGTTTGGACCAGTGTGATGGTTGACATTTAGTATGCCATGGAGTGGGTTTAAAAGCGACATATTTCTGAAAATAAAGATGTAGCAGAAAATTAAGAACATGCAGACTTTTAGAGTTTTGAAAAATTAAGACATGGACTTTTATCTTAATTTTCTCCCACTATTTTCTCGTGAGATACATGACACCCTCTAACATGTGAGTCGGAAGTTTTTGACAAACTTCTAGTGGGGATCGGGATCCAATTGGCATATTGACATTGCAACACCCCAAAATTTTTTATTTGTTATAAAATATGAATAATAAGGTTATTGGACTTAACCATTATTTTTAGATTGAAATAAGTGATATCTGTGAATAATTAGTATTAATTAACATTATCACAGTGTTGTACTCAGACGTGCACGCTTCCACGGGGCAACACTGAAAAACTGTAACGAAAACAAAATCCGAGAACACCATAATTTATATAAAAATGTGGAGATATCAGAAATGTAAATATCTGGATTTGTGGGCGAGCGGATTTCGAGACTAAGTCGATGTAACCATTTTTCGGGTGATTTTTCACCCAGTGTAAAATAAATTTCAAAAATTAAACTAAAATCACCATAATTTGTAAAACCATCTTATTAGGCTATGGTTGAAGTTTTAATGCAAATGAACTTTGTTTGGACATGTTTACATCAACACTAAGGGGCCAGTTGAATTATGGGTCAATTACGGTGATCAATTTTTTGGGTTTATTTGGGTGCTTACATGTGAGGCCTGGAGGAGGCCAGCACACATTAGGATAAGGCTAAACCATGGGTTAAACCTCTTACACATAGAGGGTTGAGGTGTAAGAGAATGGAAGGAAGCATGAACCAGGTGTAAGCAGTAAAAACCCAATGGGTTTTACTGTTACACCTATGCACGGAGGTGACCTCATGCATGGGAACATGGCTGGGCTATAAACGCCACTCCCTCTCCTTAGTTCAAACCTTTCTACACCCTTGTTCTTGTCTTCCCTTGCTCCTTGCCGCTAGAAGTGTTGTTGGAAGAGCTACTGGGTCTGCTGCTGGAGGAGCTGCTGGAGGTTGCAAGTTCCATTGCACTTGCAACATACTTCTGCTCTTATTTTGCTAACTGTAGCGACTATACTTTGGTGTAGACATTGCTAGCATGCCATTAACTGTGAGGAGAAGCTCTTCTCTTGCTGGTTTAGGTGCCTTCAATAAGAACGTGTGAAGGATTACCCGTTTGACAAGGTAGGATTCATCTCCATTTCGCTGAATTTTGTCCTCTGTACATGATAAGGAACTTTGACTGAGTTATTTGGTTGCTATACTTGTAACTTCCCTATTCTACCTTTAGTTGTGATAAGCACCTTTATGTTAGGGAGAAGAAGATCCTTGTTTCATTGTGAGATCAAGATTTGTTTTTCTTCTTTCACCCTTGATCCATGTTCACGATATAGAATTCTATTAGAAGTCTAAATATCCTTAGAACAGTGTGACGATTTCTGTTTAGATGGTTGATACTTCAAGTCTTGATTTAGATCCATGAAACACTTTGTGATTTAGTGTTCATCTTGTAGGAATCTTCCAATAAACTATTTCTATCAAGACTATACTTCCAGTACTACACTATGTTTAGTTTCTAGCTAGACAAGTTTGAATTGCAAACCTCCAGTTTCATCTCGCTTGTTTAGCTTATAAACCATTGTGAGAACTACAATTAGATTCCTCTATTTGGAATAATTCATTCCTTGATTCATAGGTTCCATGGTTAGAGTTTTTAGAGTGAATACAAAGTCACTTATGAGAGAAGAACTGGCAGCTGTCGACAGGCAGCTCATAGCTGTCAACAGGCCCAGTCTTCCAGAACTCCAATTAACTGGGACTGTTGCTATCTGTCCACAGCAAACTTATAGCTGTCGACAGGTAGTATCAGAACCAACAAACCATGCTCTAGCTACTGCTATCTGTCGACAACCACTTTTTGGTTGTCGACACCTACTGTCCTGACTTGTATTTTAGCAACTTTTCATGGTAGAACTGTTGCTTAGACTTCATCCTAAAAGCCTAGCAAGTTACCCTCTTATTTACATTGGTATTTACTGTCATACTACTGCAAAGTTTACCCACTTGACTGAATGCTTGTGCAAATAGGGCTGGTCCAGTCCTGGGAGGAGCACCCGAATTCATTTACTGGCCGTACGGAATGATAAAGGGCAACGAGATGTTTGGCATTGCATCATTTACTGTTGATTATGGTCATCATAATTCCTATACTGTGTAACTGATAAGTGAGCCAATTTTTGAGCTATATACCTAAGCATGCCTTGTGTTTCATTATCACTGTATCAAGCTTACTGTCATAATGTCTCTTTGATATTCGTGCTATCCTTGCCTTGGCTATCATGTGTTCACCCCTAAATTATGGATTTGAATTCTACTGGGCTAGTTAGCTCACTATTTTCTACCCATTTTAGGTAACTTAGATGGGGGTGAAGTCTAAGGGTATGAGTTTTGAGTTGACGGTCGTGTCAAGCCAAGACAACTTTTTACTGTTTTCTTTTAGTAGTATGAAACAAGATGTACTGGAAAGAGTTTGTTTTTTATCTACTCCTCTCTTAGTTGATATGAGGAGTACTTGTGTAATAAGACTTCCGCGTACTACGTTATGAATAGACAAATGTTAATATTACCTTTTGTGCCTATTTTTTGTCACTTCTGTTAAATAGCCTTTTATTAGGACATGACAGATAATTTGGTATCAGAGCATTAGTTCGATAAACCTTGGGATAATCGGTGAGTTGGGGTTGAAACATGGGATTAGTTAGCATGATTGTTGTAATCATGTAAATGTTTAACTTGTTAACTATTTCAGAATGGATATGAATGCCCAAGAGAGGTTGGTAGTAGCCATGGAAATGCTACGTCAGGATATAGAGCTATACGCCCAAGCCCAACGAGAAGCTCATGTGCAAATCAAGGAAGAAGTACTTAACCTGACCGTGGGTGCATTCTTTGCCGGCAATCCTTATGGTTCCTTGGACATGATGACCCAAGTGGTGAATCATTTGGACAACTTGAAGCTGGGGCATGATATGTTGCTCCATCAGTTTGAAGGTTATTGGGAGGCATTGACGGATGCGGCGAGGGAGCTGTACCACGGAGTTGGAAGGGAGCAACAACAACCATCTGTAGAGTCTGTTATAGATCTGACCCAAGGCTATACGGGGACCTAGGCAACTTGTCTTTTGTAAACCTCTCTTTTTGTTGGAAAGCTGATTGTATATGTGTAACTCCCATGTGTATGTGGAGTGAGAGGCTAGTGGAGGGTTGGAGTTTTGTATTTATGGCAAACTTGGAAGGAGAGGGCTGTGATATTTAGTTGTGGATACATGGAAATGTACTACCATGTAAATATTTGACTTGTTAATAGAGATGGTGTGTTATGTGAATTTGAATTGTGTATGTGATGAATATAAGCATAGGATGATTGTGAATTTAATGAAGGTATTATTGGATGTTTTAGAAACTTTTTCAATCTAGTAATGGATGGTGGTGATGCTAACTGGAGAAAAATGGAGAGTTCAATGTATGACTTGACTCGAGTAATGAAGACAGTAGCCAAAAATAGTAACCACAATGGGACAAGCTTATACAAGGATTTTCGAAGCCTGGACCCTCCGAGATTCGCAGGAAGTACATACCAGACGAAGCTGAGAATTGGCTAAAAGATATTGAAAGAATATTCAGAATGATTAAATGTACAAAAGAAGAAAAGGTTCATCTAACTACATTCCAGTTAGATCGGGATGCCCGTGCTTGGTGGGAAACTGTGGAAGCTACTCTGGAGGATTCAAATCAAGTTAGTTGGGAAGAGTTTGTGGAACTATTCAATGAGCAATATTTCTTCGAGGTGGTTCAAGAGAAGAACACAAATGAATTTGCTAGTCTAAAGCAGCTAAGGATGTCAGTATCAGAGTATGAGGCTCGATTTGCCCGGTTGTCAAAATATGCCCCGCATCTTATAGCCATGGAGAAGTTGAAGGCTAAAAGGTTTATAAATGGACTATGTCCCAACTTTATCATGCAGCTAACTCCTCACCTAATTACTACTTATTCGGAAATGGTTAAGAGAGCTTTGGCACTGGAAGCTGCGAATGATATTGTGGACAAGATTAGAGGGAAGTCTGGAGAAGGATCTTCAGACCGAAAGAGGAAATATGAGACGGGAAATGTCCCGAAGGTTCAACAGACCGTTAAGAAGGTAGGAAAAGCTTCGGTTGGAGGAAAAGATGTTTGTAAACATTGTCATCTCAGCGAGCATAAGGCTAAGAATTGCTGGCGCCAGTTGGGTGCATGTCTCCATTGTGGGAGTACTCAGCACCGAATCTCGGATTGCCCGATGGCCAAGACAGCACCAACAAATCAAAACTCCCGAGTGAAGCAAGGTAGACTGCAAGCCATTTAGGATGTGGAACCTGAATCTCTGCAGGAAGACGGATTGATTGAAGGTACATTGTTAGTAAACTCAAAACCTACATATGTGTTATTTGACTCTGGAGCTACACATTCTTTTATTAGCTATGAGTTTGCTAAATCTTTAGAAGTAAAAACAATTCCATTACCCACACCACTTGAGGTTGCAACTCCTTTAGGTGAGGGTAAAAGGCTTAAAGAATATTACCCTGCTAGCCCGATCATTGTCAAAGGACATGATTAACCCAGTGATTTGATATGTTTAGAGATGTGGGATTATGATGTAATCCTTGGGGTTGATTGGCTATCTAAATACCATGCAAACTTAGATTGACAACTAAGACAAGTGACTTTCTTAGAAGAGGAAATTTATTCTATGACCTTTGACAAACCTCACACAAGGAGAATATCAATAATTTCAGCAGTTAAGTCTTGTAAGCTAGTACAGAAAGGTTGTCAAGGGTATTTGGCTTCAGTGACCCTACTAAATCAGAATATTACTGGATTGGAAGATATTCCAGTGGTAAGAGAATTTCTTGATGTTTTCCCTGAAGAGTTACCTGGTGTACCACCTAATAGAGAGGTGAATTTTTCAATTGAATTGGTACCAGGGGCTACGCCAATCTCTAATGTCAATAGAAGAATTGAAAGAACTAAAAAGGTAATTATTGGAATTGATAGAGAAGGGATTCATTAGACCCAGTACCTCGCCTTGGGGTGATCCGGTACTGTTTGTCAAAAAGAAGGATGGATCTATGCAGTTATGCATAGATTATCGACAGTTAAATCAATTGACTGTAAAGAATAAGTACCCACTTCCGAGAATTGATGATTTATTTGATCAGTTATATGGAGCTCAGTGTTTCTCCAAGATTGATTTAAGATCTGGATATCATCAACTTAAAATTCAAGAATCAGATATTCATAAAACGGCTTTTCGAACAAGATATAGACATTATGAATTTGTGGTGATGCCGTTTAGATTGACAAATGCACCAGCTGCATTTATGTGTTTGATGAATGATGTGTTCAGATCTTATTTAGATCAGCTTGTGGTTGTATTCATTGATGATATACTGATCTACTCCAAAAGTATGGAGGAGCATGAAACACATTTACGGTTCACTTTGCAATTGTTACAAGATCACAAGCTATATAAAAATTTCAACAAATGTGAATTTTGGTTGAAGGAAGTGATGTTCTTAGGGCATATAATCTCCAAGGACAGTCTATCAGTAGACTCTTCAAAGATTGAAACCATACAGAAATGGGAACAACCTAAGAATCTCACTGAGATTAGAAGTTTTCTGGGCATGGCCAGTTACTACCGGCAGTTTGTCAAGGATTTTTCTAGAATTGCCTCACCTCTCACACAGCTGACTAGAAAAGGAATTGCATTTGTGTGGAATGACAATTGTGAACAAGCATTCCAATTGTTAAAGGAATGTCTATTGTCTACACCAATTCTAGCCTTGCCGGTAGAAGGAAAAATATTTAAGGTTTATACTGATGCTTCCAACATTGGACTGGGTTGTATATTAATGCAAGATGGAAGAGTTATTGCCTATGCATCGAGACAGTTGAAGACTCACGAGAATAACTACCCAGTACATGATTTAGAATTGGCCGTTGTGGTCTTTTCTCTTAAGCTTTGGAGACACTACCTATACGATAATCAATTTATAGTGTACTCCGATCACAAGAGTCTCAAGTATTTATTTTCACAGAAAGAACTGAACATGAGACAATGAAGATGGATGGAATGTATCAAAGACTATGATTTCAAGATTGAATACCATCTGGGAAAAGGAAACACTATGGCTGACGCACTCAGCAGAAATCCTATAGCTAGGATATTTCGGTTACAAGTAAGGGAATGGAAATTGTTGAAGGAATTTTCCACATTGAGCTTAAAATTTGAAACCCAAGAAGAAAGAATTGCAATTAACAACTTGATAGTGCAGCCAAATTTGCTGAAGCAAATTAAAGAACAACAGGACAATGACCCTATATTGAAAGAAATCAGAGAAAAACTGGCTTCTAAACCTGATTTTAATGAAGATGTTCATGGGAATCTTCGATTCCGGGACAGATTGTGTGTACCGGATAATTCCGAAATCAAGAATCAGATTTTGGAAGAAGCTCATCGATCACATTACACTATTCATCCAGGAGCTGTCAAGATGTATCAGGACTTAAAGAAATACTTTTGGTGGTGCAATATGAAGAAAGATATTAATTGTTGACCTCATAGCTAAATGTTTGACGTGTCATAAAGTTAATGCAGAACACCAGAAACCTGCAGGAAAATTGAAACCACTTGAGATACTAGAATGGAAATGGGACAGTATTGGTATGGATTTTATTGTAGGATTACCCAAAACACGAAGTGGATTTGATGCTATATGGGTAATCATTGACAGACTTACCAAATCGGCTGATTTCTTAGCAATAAAGATAAGATGGTCTGTTAATATTTTGGCAGCACTATATATGAAAGAAATTGTGCGGTTGCATGGAATTCCAAAGAACATAGTTTCTGACAGAGATGCAAGATTTACTTCACATTTTTGGAGAGAGCTACAATAGGTTTTTGGAACTAAGTTAAAATTTAGCACTGCATTTCACCCTCAAACTGATGAACAGACTGAACGGGTGAATCAGATTATCGAGGATATGTGCCATGCTTGTGTATTAGAGTTCGGAAATGACTGGAACACTCACCTAGCAATTATGGAATTTGCATATAGCAATAGCTACCAGTCTACTATTCAAATGGCACCATTTGAAGCTTTATATGGTCGGCAATGTAGATCACCATTGTGTTTGGTAGAATTAAAAGAAACACACATTCTTGGACTTGAGATGATCCAAGAGACAATAGAAGTCATCAAGTTTGTACAAGATCGGATGAAAACTGCTCAAGACCGACAGAAAAGTTATGTCGATCGACGTAGAAGGGAACTGGAATTTCAACAAGGTGAACATGTATTTCTTAAAGTGTCACCCCGGAAAGGAATCAAGAGATTCAGTATCAAGGGAAAATTGAGTCAAAGATACATTGGACCTTTTGAAATATTGAGGAGAGTTGGTGAAATGACATATCAACCGGCACTTCCACCACAATTGTCTAATGTACATGATATCTTCCATGTGTCAATGTTAAGGAAGTATGTATATGATCCAGAACACATTATTGGATACCAAGATCTGGATGTATAAGGGAATTTGGCATATGAAGAAAGGCCAGTATAGATTCTCGATCGAAAAATCAAGCAACTTCAGAACAAGGAAGTTCCCTTATTAAAACTTCAGTGGAATAGGCGAGGACAAGAAGAAGCAACATGGGAACTAGAAGATGATGCTCAGTTTATCCCCATGTAATTCAAATAAATTACATATCTATTTTGGTGATTAACAAAACTCAGATATAGTTTAATCTAACAAGATTTTTATGAGATTTAAGCATAGGAAGCAAATCAAGGAAAATCAAGCAAAATCAGTGAGTATTTATCACCCTGCAGTATTTACAGTTCAAAGCATAAAATTCTCTTAAGTACACATCGACTTTCGAGTTGTTATAACGATTTCCTTAGAATCGTAACAATTTCCTCCTTCACATCGATTTTGGTTCTATAACGATTTCATAAGTCATCTCTATTCTATTGAAGTCTATCTCATAATGATTCGCTAAGAGATCGTAACGATTTGCCTCTCATAACGATTCGCTAAGAGATCGCAATGATTTGCCTCTTATAACGATTTGTTAAGAGATCGCAACGATTTGCCTCTCATAATGATTTGCTAAAAGATTGCAATGATTTGTCTCTCATAACGATTTGATAAGTGAAGAACAACGATTTGCCCTCACAACGATTTCAGTTTCACAACGACTCATTAAGTCGCATAACGATTTGATAAGTTACACAACGACTCAGTCACTGTAACGATTCATTAAATTACATAACAACTTGGCCGCCGTAACGATTCGATACATTAAACAACGAATCGTTCACCATATCGACTCGATAAGTGCAACAACGATTTGCTCATAACGATTTGCTGATAGTATCATAACGATTTATCTCTACAACGATTCGGTTATTAATGCATAACGATTTGTGAGTACATCGATTTGATTATGAATGTATAACGATTCACATGAATAACGACTCATCAACACATCAGTTTCATAAGTTATGCTCATATCGATTTCATGGTCTATATCGACTTGATATTCAAACTTGTTCTCAGATAATTTGAAAAGTCAAAGTCTTCCCTCACGTTTCTCTCACATCCATGCATTTATTACGACTGAACTTATCATTGCACTGCATGCAAACGATATCTTCTATTTCCATGCTTATACTGTAAACATCTTTTTAGAAGAACAGAATGGAATTTCCATTTCCATATAAAATCACTCTAACATTGACTGACAACAAGAGACAGTCTAGCTGTCTATTGTTTTAGCATTTAATGAGTGTAGGTCTCTGACATCACACCTCAATACGACGTTGGACAATATGGAAGATAAAGGACATCAAAGAAGATCCTCTCTTATTTTGCGTGCATGGAAAGCTTAAGACTATTGAACAAGAAGCTCTACAGTGCCATGCAGTCTAACGTAAACAAAAGCTGAGAGATAACAGACACTTCAACGTTCAATTTTCAAATTGAAGACATATATAGAAGACTGAAGCTCCAGAAATAGACACAACACTCACGACAATCTTTTACAAGCTTTCTGCGAGCATCTGAAAGAGTGAAGCTTCACTCCTCTACTTGTCTAGCTCTTAGCTATCTGCATCGAGTGTAGATCTTAGAGAGAGAACATTTTTGTGTACTGAGAGAGTTCATTACAACTCATTTTTTCTTCCTCTCAGTATTCACTTCAGATCAAGCATTGTGCTGTTAGCTTGATCCAGGGGCTTGTCTTCCTGAACACATTCCTGTGTACTTTCCCTTCGTGTAGAAGGAAGATCTGGTGGGTTCCAGGGTGTTTGCTTTCCCTTCGTGTAGAAGGAAGACTTGGCGGGATCCAGGGTGTTGTAATTCCTCTTCGGGTTGTGAAGAGAAGACCAGCTGCGGCTGGGTGTGTAAGTGTCCTTAAGGGAGACTGTACCCTTGGGTAGTGAAATCTTGAGGTATTGCTCAGGGACTGGACGTAGGACTCCTGTGGAGAGGAGATCCGAACCAAGATAATTCCTTGTGTCATGTGTTTGATTGCTTTGTGTTTGCTATCTTATCTTCTATTTCCATGCTTATACTATAAACATCTTTTTAGAAGAACAGAATGGAATTTCCATTTCCATATAAAATCACTCTAATGTTGACTGACAACAAGAGACAGTCTAGCTATCTATTGTTTTAGCATTTAATGAGTGCAGGTCTCTAACAGCACACCTCAATATAACGTTGGACATAATGGAAGATAAAGGACATCAAAGAAGATCCTCTCTCATTTTGCGTGCATGGAAAGCTAAAGATTGTTGAACAAGAAGCTCTACAGTGCCATGCAGTCTAACGTAAACAAAAGCTTAGAGATAACAGACACTTCAACGTTCAATTTTCAAATAGAAGACATATATAGAAGACTAAAGCTCCAGAAACAGACACAACACTCACGACAATCTTTTACAAGCTTTCTGCGAGCATCTAAAAGAGCGAAGCTTCACTCCTCTGCTTGTCTAGCTCTTAGCTCTCTGCATTGAGTGTAGATCTTAGAGAGAGAGCATTTTTGTGTACTGAGAGAGTTCATTACTGCTCATTTTTACTTCCTCTTAGTATTCGCTTCGGATCAAGCATTGTGTTGTTAGCTTGATCCAGGGGCTTGTCTTCCTGAACACATTCCTGTGTACTTTCCCTTCGTGTAGAAGGAAGACCTGGTGGGTTCCAGGGTGTTTGCTTTCCCTTCATGTAGAAGGAAGACTTGGCGGGATCCAGGGTGTTGTAATTCCTCTTCGGGTTGTGAAGAGAAGACCAGCTGCGGCTGGGTGTGTAAGTATCCTTAAGAGGGACTATACCCTTAGGTAGTGAAATCTTGAGGTATTGCTCAGTGACTGGACGTAGGACTCCTGTGGAGAGGAGATCCGAACCAGGATAATTCCTTGTGTCGTGTGCTTAATTTTCAAATTATCAATTACTTTCTCTCCCTGAATTTAAGCAAAATTCCACAAATATTGCCTAGTTGTTAATATCCTTGACGGTTCATTATTTTATAACATTTTATATCTCTCAAACTAGTCAATTTGTCGTTTTCTGTCTTTATGGCGCCTCAGATTTCGAAAATTCACTTTATCCTCAATTCTTATATCCTGAAATTTATGTGGCAACGATTCACATACCGCCTTCATCTCCCTCTATCTGCCTGAGGCGATACCCTATCGACTCTGGCATCGACTCTCTGAGATTTCAAGCTTCCAACTCCTTCCCGCGAGAAATTTCTTGAGGGTTTCTGCTTCACCTCTCCTTCCAATCATCCATAAATTTTCCCCATTCAATTCCATGGCCTCTTCTGGTGTTTTCGACAGCATCGGGGGCTACGGAGTTGAGTTTCTCACTGCAGAGCAGCAAGAAAGATTTACGTCCGTGAAGATCAAGCTATGTGGAAACAAGGTAGTGGATGTCGCAAACCTGCAGAAGAATGGAATGGGCAGTGTTATTGCAGTAATGGAAAGGATGAAATGGACAAAGTTAGCAACTCTATCAGAGTTAAGTTACCCATATCTCATCAAAGCATTCTATGTGTGCCTGAAGAGTGAGGAAGACAGGTCCTTGACATCATCTGTCAAAGAAACCAGATTAGAATCACATATGCTCTTTTGGAGTCTCTATTTGGAGTTTGCACCACCGGTCACAGTGGGGTTCACACTGTGGACACCCAGGCCAAGGGATTAGGGATTATTGGTCCCGCGTTTAAGCCTAAAGATGGGAAGTTGGACATCAACCAGATGAACGCCTTCAACCGCCTCCTGCACTTTATAGTTTGTTAGATTTTGGTCCCCAGAAGTGCTACTTTCTCAACTTGTACAAAGGCAGATTCAAACATGATGTTCTGGGCTATCCAAAACCAGGATATAAACATGGCAGAGGTTATCTTGGAGCGAATGAAGTTTGCTCATGCTCAGGTCTGGGATAAGAAAAGCAAATTGAATGTTTCTCTACCTTATGCCTACCTGCTAACCAGAGTATTTCAACATTTTGGAGTCAATTTATCTGGAGCAGTGTCAGAAAAGATGGGGCAAGCAATTCGCAATAGGAATCTGAAGAAAAGTGGTTACTCATTGGTTAATGATGTTTGGACCAAGACTTCAATGGTTGAGGGTGAAGCCATCATCGGCGAAGCCCACGAGGTCCACCAAGCAGTAGCAGCCACAACAGTTCAGGAAGAGGCAATTGAGCAAATAGATACCAGGGCAGAAGTACCAGCAGCAGCACCACCAGCAGAAGAAGCAACAAGCAGCAGAATAGAGGATATTCCTCCTGAGCACCTTGAACTTGTCGAGCAATTTCAAGTGATTGCCCCTCCAACTTCTATGGTAGGGTCAGTCCTCAGAAGAGTGCTAGACTCCATTCCAAGCACTCAAAGTGTGCCAGAGGTTGCTCCTGAAGAAGAAGTTGTGGCATCAAGCCACACCGCAGATGTGGTGATGGAGGATGCTCCCATTCAGGGGGAGCAGGGGATTGTGATTGAAGATGTGCAAGGCGTAACCTCTCCTATTCAAGAAGAGCAAGTTGTTGAAGAGCAAGCAGCTTCTCAAGGGGAGCACACAGCTAATGTTCCCAATGTTGATCAGTTCAGAGAAGTCACATAATCACCTTGGCCTGATGGTAACACTAAAATTGGGGCTGAAGTGAGCCACTTCTTTAACTCCATGAAGCTACGCCTACAATCGGATGACCATGCAAATGGTACCCCTTTTCTGGTAAGCCTTGTCATTGGCGCTGCAATTTTGGAGAAGTCTTGGATAAGCCACCTGTAATACCTTGCCATGCCAAGAAAGCTCCGGATTTCTGGCACCGTCTTTGGCTCCTCCCATTTCATAACTGCTTCCACCTTTGCTGGATCCACTGTAACACCCTCACCTGAAATAACATGCCCCAAAAACTGTATTTCTTTCAACCAAAATTCACACTTACTGAATTTTGCATAAAGTTGGTGCTCCCTCAATGTCTGCAATGTGACCCTTAAGTGAGCTGTATGTTCTTCTTCTGAGGCTGAATACACTAAAATGTCATCTATGAATACCACAATGAATCGGTCCAAATATGGGTGGAAGATTCTATTCATCAAATTCATAAATGCCACTGGTGCATTGGTTAGCCCAAATGGCATAACCACAAACTCATAATGCCCATACCTTGTTCTAAATGTCGTCTTGTCAATGTCTTCCTCCCAAATTCTCAATTGATGGTATCCCGACCTCAAATCTATCTTGGAGAACTCCCTTACTGATTGCAATTGATCAAACAGATCATCAATATGTGGAAGTGGATACTTGTTCTTTATAGTGACTTGATTCAGCTGGCGGTAATCAATGCACATCCTCATACTACCATCTTTCTTCCTTACAAACAGAACTAATGCTCCCCATGGTGAGTGGCTCGGCCAAATAAAACCATTCTCAAGTAACTCCTGCAGTTGCTTCTTTAATTCCTTCAATTCTACTGGTGCTATCCTATATGGTGCCTTGGAAATGGGCATACTGCCCGGCTGCAACTCAACGGTAAAGTCCACCCCCCTATGTGGTTCCAAACTTGGAAGCTCATCCGAAAACACATCTGTAAATTCATTAATAACTGGTACCATGTCCACTGACTTACCTGCCTCAACCAGACTAACAGATGTCAGATAGGCTACACACCCTGCATTAATCAATTTCCTAGCCTTAAGGACAGAAATGATAAACTTAGGGGTATAGAACGGCATACCTTGGAAGTCAAACATATCCCCTCCTGGATGGCTGAACCTCACTCTCTTCTTTCTACAAACACAACTGCCCCATATGCTTCCAACCAATACATGCCCAGAATCATATCATATTCTTTCAACTGAAGTGCATACAATCTGGCCGGCAATTGATTACCTTGTACCATAATGGGAACTTCATCCAGGTAACAAGTAGTAAGCATGAAATCCCCAGATGGTACCTCTACCACAAGCTCACATTGCCTCTCCTCAAACAGATGCACCATACTATCAAGGAAATCTTCGGAAATAAAGGAATGGGATGCACATGGATCAATTAATGTTCTAACTGAAAATTCAAAGAGTAGCACAATACCTTCACTCAGATTTGATGCCTCCGCTTGAGCCCTCGTGATTGACATTACTCGTCCTCGTCCTCCTCCTCTCTGGTAAGGTGCGCCTCTACCTTGCTCGGCTGTAGGCTGCTGCTGTTGTGATGTCCCTCTACCATACTCTCTCCTTGGATATAGATAATTTCTTGCCATATGTCCCAGATGGTTGCAATTGTAACACTAGAATTCTACAGGCCGCCTCACTGTGCTTTGTTGGGACTCTTCTACCTCCAGCTTGTAGACTCGCCCTTGCTGAAATCCTTGATGTTTGCTGCCTCCTCGGCCTTTGAATAGTTTCTTTATTTTGCTACCCCACTTGCTGAAGCTCAATGAAGACACTCCTCCCGAGGGTGCCTTGCCTTTGCTAACACCCACCGATTGCTGTGGAAGTTGAAAACTGCCACCACTTGAACTTGATCCGCTGGATTGCCTAGCTTGCACGGTTCTCTCAAGTATTGCTGCTTTTTGGGCTGCCTCTTCTACCGTACCACACATTAATGGAGCCATTGCATCGTGTAACTCCGGTCTCAACCCCCGTATGAAGTACTCAACCATCCTTGCATTGTTGGTTACTACATACGATGCATACGGACTCAACGCCATAAACCGCATTTGATACTCCAATACTGACAGGTTTCCTTGCTAAAGTGTTCTGAATTGCTCTCTTTTGACTTGCTGAATTTGTACTAGAAAAAATATGTTGTTGAATACCTTAAGAAACTCAGCCCATGTGATTGTGTCTTCCACTCTCTCCGTAAACACTGTTTGCATCTTGAGCCTCTACCATTCATATGCAAAAGCTCTCAACTGGTATGTAGCCAAAATCACTCTATCTACTGGAGGACATCTCATTATAGTGAATACCCACTCAATTTCATGTATCCAATGCTCCGCCGTGTCTGGATTCGGACCTCCTGAATAAGTGGGTGGCTGAAGATGCAAAAATCTTTCCACCAACATCGTGGACTCCTCCACAGTAGCTGGCCTCATTGGTACCACAGGAGGTAAAAGTACTGCAGGACATACCTCTACTCCGTAAGGTGGTACAAGCGGTGCCAGTACTCTCACCTCCGCCACGGGTGGTACTCCTGCGGCTGGCTGAACTGGCGGCTGCTGATCCAACCATGTCTGAATCTGAGTAATGCTATCCCACAACCTTTCTATCATTTGTTGTGTGGTCTCTCCTGTCCCATCATCATCATTTCCTCCTCCCTAATCTCTCCTATCAGCCATTTATAAACCTGCACATGCAACATTCCTTCCACACAACATGCAGATATATCATCACAAAATAGGGCCAACTACCAGCAGAAAACTATAGTAAGGAACACACTATGTACATTTCCTTTTCCTTCATATTTACACAGACCTTGCTCTGATACCAACTGTAATGGACCATGTCGTTCAGGCTCGCTAACTAAATAACGTGCCCGACATGACACCACCTCCCGCGATCGGGCCGAAGCCTCGCAAAGGATATCAACCACAAATGTCTGTGAAAATATAAAAGAACAAGTTGAACACATATAAGACTTTTATTTCTCACACATATTCACAAGAAATGTACATACTCAGTTCCATATATAGTCATTATCAAGTACAATAGCTCGGGACAAACCCCCAAGGCTCCACAAGTAAAAACATTACTCTGCTGATGGCGAGGGCCTGACTCCACTACGGCGCTAACCAGAACTCGAGGAGGGATGTGAATCCTTGAAACGCGTGACATTGTTGACTGTGCATTTCGTTATCCAGAGTTCCTCGCACAAGTCAATATGCGCACTTTCTCTAAACTGTCTCACAAAAATAATATTGTAAAGATGAACTCATACAGTGGTGAGAACAGGTCATATCCACGGAGAGGCCGAATAGAACTTGATTTAAACTACTTTAACTTGAAATCATTCTAACGATAATGTATTAAAAGTGAATGTGTAAACAACACTAATCAAATCCCGCACAATCTTGACAAGTCAAATAAAAGGAAAGAACAAGCTAAGTGGAAAATAAAAAAATTGGTAACACTGTACCTTCTCAATTGAGGGATCAAGTAGATCAACAGAAATCTGAAATAGACATTCTCATATGACTGGATGAACAGATTCAATCAAAGCTAGCCAAAGAACACGCTCACCTCTCCGAATGCTCAATCCAAAATAGAAAATTATGCACAGAAGCAAACTCTCATCCCAAACAATCTGAACCTCAAAAGCGAATAGCAGAACAATATCTCGACAGGAAATTACCAAACTAAAGTACCCGTATAGCTCAGGGAATCAACAATCAACAATATCGACTCTGCACGAACACTCACTAACTCCAGAACTTAAAGATCAAACAGAAAATTAGAAACACGAATACTCACTATCTCCAGAACTTAAAGATCAAACAGAAAATTAGAAACAGAAGTTTACTGTTGCAAACAGAAATTTACTGTTGCTAAATTGGAATTGCTATGAAGAATAGAAATAAGAACAAAATTAAGAATACCAGGAAGCTCCGGAATCCTTCAAGAATGCAAAACTATCTCTGCAGCAACAAAAATCTGAACTCATGACTCATCTATAAATCGGAACTACGTAAACTTCTGAAACCCCTCTAGAAGCCGTTGAACCAAGAAAGAAGCAATCACTGGATCGATCTCCCTCAGCACAACCAGTCCATTCTCACAAAAGACAGAAGAATTAGAACAGTCCAACTCCACTGTATCACTCTCTAGCATAGACGAAATGGCAAGGTTCACACAGAAGAAGAAATCCGAAAACTCCAAACAGAGAAATGAGAAATTAGATGAATAGAACTAACAGCCCTCAATCTCTCACAGCTCCCACAACTGTCACAGCTTTCACATTCACATAGAAGAAAGAAAATTCAGATAAACTGAAATAAATGCCATTGGATTGAATTCTGGAACACAAAAGAAATGGAGGATTTATGCATCTATCTCTCAACAGCCCTCATAGCTCTCACACAAGAAAAGACACAAATAAGCCTACCTCCCTGTAGCCAAACCCTCTGAATGCCAAACTCCCTGCTGCTGAAGACCTCTCGGATGGCTTCACAGAAGAGATGAAACAATTTCAAAAGAAAAACTGAGCCTCCCAGATCCCTCCGGATGAACACAGAGGAAGCACCTCCGATCACTCAACTCAACATCAAAGGAACACATGAAACATCTCCCAATAGCAGAACTCCTGGATACCGAACAATCTTTCACTGCCAACCATCAACCCAAGAAAGGAAGAGCTGAATAAGTAAACTAAATCGAGCTATGCAGCACAGAAGAAATGAGAATTAAATACATTAAAGCCACTGGATCACCTTCACAATTTGCACATAAGAAATAAAAGATCAGTCGAATTCGAAACTTGCACAGAAGAAATGGAACTAAAGACATTTTTGCACAGAATAAGAGAAGAACAGCAAACTGGAAATTAAATCCCAAATATCAAACTGTCCAACCTCGTCTCCTTACAGTAAAGAAACAAATCAAAACAAGAGCTAATCCAGCCTCCTTGCTCTGCAATCGAACCAGACAAAGAACAAAATAAACTCCTAAAAATTCTAAACCCCAACCCCAGCAACAAGAACAATAGAAGAGAAATTTCCAACTCTCAGAATCTCCCTCCCTGCTCTGCTCAAACGAAAAAAATACAGAAAAGAACTAAAAATTCCTAAAGAGATCGAACCCCAGAACCCCCTGGAATTCTGAAGGAAGAACAGAAGACGAAACTAAAATCCTAAAATTCGAACCCCAACTCCTTGCTCTGCTCAAAAGAAAATACAAGAAATAAAAGGAAACTAAAAATAAAAGAAAAATCCCTACTTGCGAACCCCCCCAGAGGAGGACCGTGGGGTCCCTTTTATAGGGCTATGGCCCTTGCAGTCGCCTCTGCTCCCGCTTCCATCGCATCCGGTTGGGGCGCTGCACCGGGATCGCCAGCGCAGTAGGATCTCGCTCGGCCTCTGCACGCCTCTACATCAAACCGCCATGCCAGACTCCTTCCCGCCATCACTCCATCTGCGCGCGCCGGATCCACACGAACCAGCCCCAGCCAGTCGCATGGCCCCGCATACCTGGCCACAGCCCTGGTCGCCTCCCTGCACAAGCCCTTCACAGCACACACCCGCCCCATCCGATCTAGCCGCCATGCCACAAGACCCAGCCGGCCATCGCCAGCTGCCGTACAGGCCCAGCAGCCCAGCCGCTCCCACACGGGATCTGCTCCCGCCATGCACAGCTCCTCACCTGGGCACCATCCGCTACGCACTGGCCCGCCATCTTCCAGATCCGGCCTCAGCCGCCATCAAATAGCCAGCTCCACTCCACCAGATCTCCAGCCGAACACCAGCAGAAGCCAGCATTGCCTCCAGTTGCTTCACGAAGTTTCTTCTGCTTCCAGCTGGGAAAGACAAGTAATGGGTTAAAAATGGGTTAGGTGGGGTACGTGGAGATGTTGCTGGGGTAGGATATAAAAATGATTTTTTTTGTTTTATTTAATGGGATTGGGTTGAGGTATGTGGTATGATCGTAGTGGGTGGGTATTTAAGTATTTACAACTTTATGTACTTACAAACTAATACCTATTTACTAAAAAGTATTTACAACAAATATTATTGTAGCAAAAATGTATTTATTTACAAATATTTTTTAAATTTTCAAAGTGTATTTGTGAACAGAAAATAAATTTGATTAGTCAACTTGACACGAAATCAGTGACTTATTAAATGAAAATCTATCATGTATATTCTAACCAAAAATTTAACTAAAGTGCTCAAAATTTTATTTTTGGATGACATGAAAATTAAAATCAAATTGTACGTTATTTATGGACAAAGACTGTCTAAAATCAACTACATGTATGAAATTTAACACAAAAAATTTAGTAATTATCACTCCCCCCTACTTAAACATTGCTAGTCCCTTATCAATGAAAATTACTCCAAATATAGGACTAGAAGATATAATGTCTCATGCTAACCAGCCATCATGTAAAAGATTCATGTAAAGACATGTCTTTCCTAATTGTACATGCTTATGGCAAGAAATTAGTGCACAAATGGTAGCTCACTTAAGAGTTCACATCAGCCCTTCTGAAACTCCTCTGCTTTAGCTAGTATTTGAGATTAGATTGATTTGAGGGAGAAGAAAAGAATTGTGGAGTAAGATCCTTGTTCAGTCAGATCGGGTTGTTTCTCTTAGTTCCATTCTGCTCATCTTCCTTGAGGATTATTTCTCTGAGTTTGGAGACTTTTGTCCCTTTATTTGCACTTTGTGCACTCAGAATTTTTTTCTTTTTCATCCACAATGCTGCACAACCCATCACTTTTCAAGAGTAGCGAGTCCAACTTTACTCAGATCCGGGGCATTTTTCATGGATATTTTTCTTTAGCTTTTACTTTTGCTTTTGCTTTTGCTTTTTCTTTTTCTTTTCTTTTCCTCTTAAAGGAAGGATGAACAGTCAGGTTCCTTGATCACATGCCTTCACCTCCTTCACAATTCACTTAAGGGGAAGGGAGAAAATCAATCACCTCTCTCCTACTAGCTTTAACAAATTTGCTACATTCGGGTTCAGCTAATCTAAGTGGCTGTGTAGTGTGTGTATGAAAACTTCTTGCCATAAATCCTTACATAAGGTAGACAAGAAGTACATATAATCCTTTATTAGAGGCTACCTAACATGGATTTTTGCAAGGGAATGTGACAACCACAAAATTTTAATGGTTAAAGATCAGACACATAGTCTGAGTCTCGCAATGCCAGACATTTTTATTCAAAGATGAAACATTGTGAAATTTTGTTTTTATTTGCATATGTACAAGCTAAAAGAAAGAAAATGAAGCAATGGTTAGGGTGGGGACTATGAATGCGTGCTTATTCTACCTCTTCCCCCCTACTTATTCACAGGAAAAGAAAGTAAGATAGAGAATTACCTGATAAAGAAAATTTATACACTTAGGTTGCCTCCCAAGAAGCGCTAAGTTTATTTCATCTTCAGCCGGACGCAATTAGGCTTCGTTTGGCTTAGCTAGCTTGGTAGAATCCGTTTTTAAAAAAAGTGGGCTTTCAAAGAAATGTTTTAACCTTTGCCCATTGACATTGAATGATTGTCCAGTTTTAGGATCAAGAATAATCACAACACCATTGTCGTAAGATCTGACAACACTGTAAGGACCATCCCATCGAGACTTCAATTTTCCATGAAGCCTAGAATTGAATAACCCGACCTTATCATGCACTTCAAAAATTTTCTGTGAATTTTCAAGACTTCAATTAGTTTCTTCTCATGCCCTTCATCATGATCGCTAGCAATTATGATGCGCCAAGTCTCGTTCTCTCCTAGAAAGATGTATTTTAAATTAGCAGGGAGTGGTTTTAGCTCAACCTTAGGAGAACATTCTAATGGAAATGATAGATCATTATTCTGAAACATGGAACTAAGTTGTCCTTCCTCTCCCTTAAACCCTAGAGCACAGGGTTGGTCTACTGCTTTTTCCTCACAAGATTCTTCCAAGAGTTCTTCATTACCAGTTGGTTTGCTTTTAGATTTTGGCTTTAAAGCTTCAGAAAAAGAGACTCTTGGAATGTAATGACTTGGGTCTTCATTTATTTAGATTGTGTCTAGAGACTCTTCAGTTATTTTCTCTTTCCCTTAACATTTTCAACATTCTCTTCAATTTCATTTTCATTTTCATTTTCTTTATCCCCATGCAATGTTGACATGTGTGGGTGAGGATTTATCAAGATTTTTTTATTTCTTAATGTTGACACTATTTCCACATTTTCCACTTGGGGGCCCCTAGCTTGGGCAGGAGAATGGTCCTGTTGTATAAATTGATTTTGAATTTGTGGTGCTGGAATGTTCTGGACAAAAGTTTGTTGTGTGTTTGATGGTGGAGGTGCATGTGGTATGTACCCCTGGATTTGATGGTTTTGCCAGTTCTGATAAAATCCAGAAGAGTTGTTCCTTGGGTTTGCTATAGTTTGACTTGGTAACTGACCCAATTCCCTCCTACACACATCAGCAATCTGATACTCTATCCTATCCAAATTTTGTTGAATATTTTGGTTCTGATTTTGTTGTTCTTGCACAGTTTGGCAAAGAGTCATCATCATGTTTTGAAGTTGATTCATTTTATCCTCCCAATTGGGCTGAGAAGATGGTGGTTGATTGTATGAAGATTGCTGAAAATTGGTATGAGCAAATTGATTGAAATTTTGATTTCCTTGGAATTGT
The DNA here is from genome assembly GCA_014218235.1 of Colocasia esculenta. Lineage (NCBI taxonomy): Eukaryota > Viridiplantae > Streptophyta > Magnoliopsida > Alismatales > Araceae > Colocasia > Colocasia esculenta. The sequence continues at coordinate 120,303,388 of CM024762.1, forward strand.
GGAGGTCTGGAATAAGATTGGTCAAATCCCGGATTCTGATTAGGATAAGATTGACCGTACATGGATTGCTTGAAAGAAGGTTGAGAAATTTGTTCTGATTGATTTTTCCAAGAAAAGTTCGAGTGGTTTCTCCAACCAGGATTGTATGTGTTAGAGTATGGCTCATAGGAGGGTTTGTAGAAACCTTGGGCAGCTTGGATTTGTTCTTGATAGGCCATGATATGAGAGAATCTCTCAATCTCTGCGATAGGTTGAGCCAAATCTAAGTTGAATGATCGTCTACCAAGCATACACAGTTGAAAAGCCTTCTATTTTTTATTTTTGAATTTTTTAAACTTTTATTGATTTTTATGAATTTTATGAACAAACACAAACAAACAAACACTTTCAAAACAGATTAACATAAACACTAAGTGTTCCTTGGACTTATGTTATTTTTCTCAAAATTAGATTTATACTTGCTTAAGTCCAATCCTAACTCTTCTTGTACCGGCCAAGTAAGAGGTGGAGTAGAGGGAGGCCCCCTTGCTTTCGCAAGGACCCAATTAAATAACCTCTAGCTCACTTAAGCATAATCTTCTTAACCTCTAATCCTAGACACCAGACTTAAAGAGAAGTTTGAATTTAAGAAAGAACAAATCTAATTATGAACCCTAGGGCCAAGTCTACTGATTTTTATTGAAAGTTTAGGCAAATGCAAAAATGTGGAAATTTTTTGTGATTTTTGGGCAAAGGAAAGGGTGATGAAATCCCTCACCTTATCTTTTTATTTTAATGGGTGAAGCCCTTAAACAGTCCCATTTAAAAATGTGAAGTGCAACAAACAAGTTTGAACAATGGATTTTCTAATGCTAAGTCTAATGCATGAAACAAGAGTTAGAAACCTTACCTTTCCCCCACACTCTTCAATGCAAGAAAAGAGATGACAATTAAGATGATGAATGTCCTAAAACATGAGATTCTAATCTTGAAAAATGAAATTTTTATTTACAAACAAACGGCTAACATGAAAGAGCGATTTGGAAATTTTTTTAGATTTTAGATTTTTTAATTTTTATTTGGTTTTTGAATTAAATGAAATGAAGCTAAGAAAATATAAAGTGGTACTATATAAACTAAATCCAAACAATTCAAACCACCAAAAGGCCAATTATTACATGCCAACAAGAAGGAAATCTCTGTACATGCACAGAGAGTACATGAAAATCTCACTACAAGCTTCTCTCACACTCACCTATCTAAAAGACTGAATTAAAAACAAGAGGGAAAAGAAATCAGCAAGCTCCTCCAATGGGCTTCAAATGTCAAGCCCAATCTCCAAGTTCCTCTCCTTGTGCAAATCTGAAATGAAAGCCCAATCACAAGTCAATGTAAAACTAATAGAAATGAAATCAAATCAAAAATAGATCTAAATCAAACTCTAATGCCTCGCCGGCAACGGCGCCAAGATGAAACGCGCGACATTGTTGACTGTGCATTTCGTTGTCCAGAGTTCCTCGCACAAGTCAATATGTGCACTTTCTCTAAACTGTCTCACAAAAATAATATTATAAAGATGAACTCATACAGTGGCGAGAACAGGTCATATCCACGGAGAGGCCGAATAGAACTTGATTTAAACTACTTTAACTTGAAATCATTCTAACGACAATATATTAAAAGTGAATGTGTTAACAACACTAATCAAATCCCGCACAATCTTGACAAGTCAAATAAAAGGAAAGAACAAGCTAAGTGGAAAATAAAAAAATTGGTAACACTGTACCTTCTCAATTGAGGGATCAAGTAGATCAACAGAAATCTGAAATAGACATTCTCATATGACTGGATGAACAGATTCAATCAAAGCTAGCCAAAGAACACGCTCACCTCTCCGAATGCTCAATCCAAAATAGAAAATTATGCACAAAAGCAAACTCTCATCCCAAACAATCTAAACCTCAAAAGCGAATAGCAAAACAATATCTCAACAGGAAATTACCAAACTAAAGTACCCCTATAGCTCAGGGAATCAACAATATCAACTCTGCACGAACACTCACTATCTCTAAAACTTAAAGATCAAACAGAAAATTAGAAACCGAATACTCACTATCTCTAGAACTTAAAGATCAAACAGAAAATTAGAAACAGAAGTTTACTGTTGTAAACAGAAATTTACTGTTGCTAAATTGGAATTGCTATGAAGAACAGAAATAATAACAAAATTAAGAATACCAAGAAGCTCCGGAATCCCTCAAGAATTCAAAACTATCTCTGCAGCAACAAAAATCTGAACTCATGACTCATCTATAAATCGGAACTACGTAAACTTCTGGAACCCCTCTAGAAGCCGTTGAACCAAGAAAGAAGCAATCACTGGATCGATCTCCCTCAGCACAACCAGTCCATTCTCACAAAAGACAGAAGAATTAGAACAGTCCAACTCCACTGTATCACTCTCTAGCATAGACGAAATGGCAAGGTTCACACAGAAGAAGAAATCCGAAAACTCCAAACAGAGAAATGAGAAATTAGATGAATAGAACTAACAGCCCTCAATCTCTCACAGCTCCCACAACTGTCACAGTTTTCACATTCACATAGAAGAAAGAAAATTCAGATAAACTGAAATAAATGCCATTGGATTGAATTCTGGAACACAAAAGAAATGGAGGATTTATGCATCTATCTCTCAACAGCCCTCATAGCTCTCACACAAGAAAAGACACAAATAAACCTACCTCCATGTAGCCAAACCCTCTGAATGCCAAACTCCCTGCTGCTGAAGACCTCTCGGATGGCTTCACAGAAGAGATGAAATAATTTCAAAAGAAAACTGAGCCTCCCAGATCCCTCCAGATGAACACAGAGGAAGCACCTCTGATCACTCAACTCAACATCAAAGGAACACATGAAACATCTCCCAATAGCAGAACTCCTAGATACCGAACAATCTTTCACTGCCAACCATCAACCCAAGAAAGGAAGAGCTGAACAAGTAAACTAAATCGAGCTATGCAGCACAGAAGAAATGGGAATTAAATGCATTAAAGCCACTGGATCACCTTCACAATTTGCACATAAGAAATAAAAAGATCAGTCGAATTCGGAAACTTGCACAGAAGAAATGGAACTAAAGACATTTTTGCACAGAATAAGAGAAGAACAGCAAACTGGAAATTAAATCCCAAATATCAAACTGTCCAACCTCGTCTCCTTACAGTAAAGAAACAAATCAAAACAAGAGCTAATCCAGCCTCCCTGCTCTGCAATCGAACCAGACAAAGAACAAAATAAACTCCTAAAAATTCTAAACCCCAACCCCAGCAACAAGAACAATAGAAGAGAAATTTCCAACTCTCAGAATCTCCCTCCCTGCTCTACTCAAACGAAAAAAATACAGAAAAGAACTAAAAAATCTTAAAGAGATCGAACCCCAGAACCCCCTGGAATTCTGAAGGAAGAACAGAAGACAAAACTAAAATCCTAAAATTCGATCCCCAACTCCTTGCTCTGCTCAAAAGAAAATACAAGAAATAAAAGGAAACTAAAAATAAAAGAAAAATCCCTACTTGCGAACCCCCCTAGAAGAGGACCGTGGGGTCCCTTTTATAGGGGCTATGGCCCTTGCAGTCGCCTCTGCTCCCTCTTCCATCGCATCTAGTTGGGGCGCTGCACCGGGATCGCCAGCGCAGCAGGATCTCGCTCGGCCTCTGCATCAAACCGCCATGCTAGACTCCTTCCCGCCATCACTCCATCTGCGCGCGCCGGATCCACACGAAGCAGCCCCAGCCAGTCGCATGGCCCCGCATACCTGGCCACAGCCCTGGTCACCTCCCTGCACAAGCCCTTCACAGCACACACCCGCCCCATCCGATCTAGCCGCCATGCCACAAGACCCAGCCGGCCATCGCCAGCTGCCGTACAGGCCCAACAGCCCAGCCGCTCCCACACGGGATCTGCTCCCGCCGTGCACAGCTCCTCACCTGGGCGCCATCCGCTGCGCACTGGCCCGCCATCTTCCAGATCCGGCCTCAGCCGCTATCAAATAGCCAGCTCCACTCCACCAGAGCTCTCGCCGAACACCAGCAAAAGCCACCATTGCCTTCAATTGCTTCACGAAGTTTCTTCTGCTTCCAGCTGGGAAAGACAAGTAATGGGTTAAAAATGGGTTAAGTGGGGTACGTGGAGATGTTGCTGGGGTGGGATATAAAAATGATTTTTTTGTTTTATTTAATGGGATTGGGTTGAGGTATGTGGTATGATCGTAGTGGGTGGGTATTTAAGTATTTACAAACTTTATGTACTTACAAACTAATACCTATTTACTAAAAAGTATTTACAACAAAAATTATTGTAGCAAGAATGTATTTATTTACAAATATTTTTTAAATTTTCAACGTGTATTTGTGAACAGAAAATAAATCTGATTAGTCAACTTGACACGAAATCAGTGACTTATTAAATGAAAATCTATCATGTATATTCTAACCAAAAATTTTAACTAAAGTGCTCAAAATTTTATTTTTGGATGACATGAAAATTAAAATCAAATTGTACGTTATTTATGGACAAAGACTATCTAAAATCAACTACATGTATGAAATTTAACACGAAAAATTTAGTAATTATCATTCCTCCTGCTCTCCTTCACCTGGAAGAAGAAGGGGTGAGCCTCACAAGTCATTGGCTCATTAGGGAAACTTCCCCAAAGCCGTAAAACACAGTTATATTAAAGTTGTAAAGCATTTACAGAATTATAAACACCTACACATGATGCTACACCTGTAAGTAAATAAACGGCAAACTGCACACACGTGTACAAGCCACAGAAGGGCACGCCACACACGAGTCACGAGTACTGGTTCGTGACACCAGCCACTGACTCGAACAAACAACACAAGTACGCCTCTCAGCCTTGTAGCCACGAACGAAAGGTCCAACTGCCGCTCTACCTCAAAGTCAAAAACTGTGGAGATAGACCAACACCACACCTACAGATTACACTGTCGTAGGACCTAGCCTAACACCTTTAGGGACTCCGGCCGAGATCCCTAAAGTGAGGCACTGGAAACCAGACTAGCTGGGGACCAGTACGTCTACCGATGTCTGTCCCCCAACTAAGAGCGTGCTAAAAACAGCCACACACCCACAAACATGAGCCGCTATCCCTTGTCGTCTTTCCCTCAGCCGGACGTACAACTCAAACTCAGGAGTGAGGGTGTCCAGGAAGATGACACAAACCTTAATGATACTCCTGTACCGAGACAAGCCCTAAGCACCCGGTGCTAGGGTAACTGATTGGAGAGGTAACTACGGAAGGCGTGACACCCAACTTTCTATGCACACATTTTCACGTAAACACCTCGTTACCGATCACAATATGGGCCAACACAACCAAAACAATACCTACATTACCTTGGGAGCACAGTTCAAGCAACGTGGGTCAGAAACCGAACAGATTGGCCAAAAGCTCCCAGAGCTCGGGTGGCTACTTTCTGAAATGCGTCCACTACAGATGCCGCTATTCCACATCAAGAACGCGTCGGACATACATGACGCTATTCAACTCTGAATTTGCATCAGATGTAAGCGACGCGTTCACAAGAATGCATCCACTGTACTGGACGCCTTTCAGAGTTTAGGAACACACCTAAAGCTCATTCCGAAAAAACACCACACATGATCATTCAAGCATGCTATACAAGGAATAACAGCTCAAGAGAAACCCTAGACATGCTCTCTAACATGCTCCACCCTTCACCCATCATGCATAAATCATGTCCCCACATTCATATCCCTATTTTCTTATCACACAGCTTACACATCCAAGAAATAGGGTAGAAGTCCCTACCAATGGTTGAAATGCAACTTCAACGAAAACTCGGCGTTCTCCGCGCTCTGCAACTCGTCTTCGCGTCGAAAATACGCTGAGCAGACTCCAAATACACTGAAATCGCCCTGAATCCACTTTCAGACCACCAAAGCTTCTCCCCCAGTTGAGCAGTGCAAATGCACTGTTTGGCCAGGGCCAGGAGCCCAAAATACACCTAGTCTAAATCTCATCGGGTCTTTACGCCGCATTTAGAAACGCATCTGACCTTCCCGCCGCATTTAAAAGCCAACGTCCCTGCATGTGCCACGCGGTGCGCATGCAGCAACGCTCACATAAAAGCGGTGCTAAAACACGTCGAAGATACTGGATGCGACCCTATTCAAGTCGCGTCGGCTTAAGGGGACGCGTTACTCAAAGAGAATCACGTCCTCTATATCGGACGCATTCTCAATGAGCTCGCCAGAGCCTATTTTGGGATGGGATGCCCAAGCCCTTCAGCCTCCCACCTGACCAAGAAAACCTGTGAAAAATACATATAGACGTCTAGGGTCTAACAATGTCCACACACTGGACTCCAAACCCAATAAACCTTGATCCGAACGCACCGGATATTACACCATCCTTGGTCAGAAAAGAGCCTATTGGATAACTCTTATCCAATTCTCTATCATCGTCCTGTCAACCACCTTTTATGTGTGACCCTCTAGGCCCAATAACCGGCTATACTATGTAGCATCGAACCTTCTTGGGCCCTTGACCCCATCCTTGGTGTCATGGAACACCTGTTAGACTTCTTAGTGAGGCATAGACAGGGCGGGGGTGACACTGTTGCTAACACGGCCCTCTTGTGCGACTCCTTTAAGGTTTCCTGTGGCATCACGGGGGTGCAACACATTACTACTTCCTCGACCATTGTGATGTTTTGTCGTTTCTGGTCAAAACAGTCTTATTAGGTGTCAGAATGCATACCTCATCATTGATGCGGTTTGGCAGACTGACGTGTTCTGAGTTGCTCAATTTTTAAGCTTTGACCCGCTTTTAGTGTGGCATCGGGGAAGGCGGATGTGACAGAGGTGTCACGTCATAGTGGGCTGCCGCAACAACTTTCCTGTCGCACCACGTCGATCTGACGCATTCTAGAGGTCGTCAGTTCAAAACCAAACGCAGCCTCATTTCCCCCTCTCTTCTTCTTCTTCTCCTTCTTCTTCCCTTCTTCTTCCATCGAGCTTCCTTGCTTCTCTCCAACAGTTCTTGGTGTTTTGGGCATGGAGGTGACATTTCCTCTGTGTAGGCAACTTCCACGTGGTGCTTGGAGCAAGGAGGGGGAGACCACTCAAACGAGAAAGCCCCAATGAGTTGGCTCTACTCCTCAAAGTAGGGACTGCTGCCCAGTTGACGAGCCCAGAAGGGGGGTGAATGGGTCTTTTAAAAGTTATTTGATTAGAACCTGTACTTAAAACATACACACAAGGACGTTCTTCGATGAAGGTTAGTGAAAATTAGAATAAACAGCAAATACACACACAAGAAATCAAACACACAACATACAGAGTTTATCCTGGTTTGGACCTCCTATCTTTAGGAGTCCTACGTCCAGTCCCTGAGCAATAACTCAGGATTCCACTATCTAAGGTACAGTCCCCTTATGGACACTACAACACCCAGCTCAACTGGTCTTCCTTCACACGAAGGGAACTACAACACCCTAGATATACCAGGTCTTCCTTCACAACAGAAGGGAATTACAACACCCTAGATCCTCACCAGGTCTTCCTTCACAACAGAAGGGAATTACAACACCCTAGATCCCCACTAGGTCTTTCTTCACACCAGAAGGGAACTTCAACACAGAGAATAAGTAGGAATTAAAGCCCCTAGATCAAGCTTTAGCAAGACAAGATCTGAAGCTACTAGAACTGAGAGCAATTAATCTAAACAAGTGTTTACTGAAGAAATCGTTATAGAAATTAAATCGTTGTATTCATTAAAGGAATCGTTATGAATATTAAAGAAATCGTTATAGAGAGCAAATCGTTATGAGCGCTAAAGAAATTGTTGCGCAAAGCAAATCGTTATGAGTACTAAAGAAATCATTGCGCAAAGCAAATCGTTGTGAGCGCTAAAGAAATCGTTGCGCAAAGCAAATCGTTATGAGCTCTAAATAAATCGTTACGCAAAGCAAATCGTTATGAGCTCTAAAAAAATCGTTGCGCAAAGTAAATCGTTATGAGCTCTAAAGAAATCGTTGCGCAAAGCAAATCGTTACGATGGGCAAATTGTTGCGACGTCTTAAGAAATCGTTGTGATGACTTAAGGAATCATTACGACGAGCAAATCATTGCGACATCTTAAGAAATCGTTGTGATGACTTAAGAAATCGTTGCGATGAGCAAATTGTTACGATGACTAAAGAAATTGTTGCGATGAGCAAATCGTTACGATGACTAAAGAAATCATTACGGGAACGATTTGATTGTAACCAACGATGTTTCTGTCTTATAAAGAAATCGTTAAGACACTTATGAAATCGTTATGGTATCAACTTGTTATAGTCCTATTGAAAACGTTATACCATAAAGGAAATCGTTGTGATTTTCAACAGAAGTCGATGTGGAAATATCATCTTGACATTTTTAATGCTTCAGAAGGGTAGTACTTACCAATATTGGCTTGTTTGTCCTTCGTATATTTCCTGTACTCAGACTTTATAGAATATTTGTTAGAGAACTTTGATACGGTTTTGTTAATCACCAAAATAAATTTGTAATTAATTAAAATTACATGGAGACAAACTGATCATCAATCTCCTCCTTTTGGTGCTAACAAAACTTTATCAGGAAGCATGAATAAAGAATCTAAATATTTGTGGAATGTATAAGGAATCTAAATATTTGCGGAATGTAATTCAAACATGCTCAGTATATTTCTCCCCCTTTTTGTCATTAAGCAAAAAGCTAAACTGAGACAAAGAAGAAAGAAAGAGATACACATTCACGGATATTGTATTACGGTTGAGAAGGTACATGGAGATAGAAGAGAGGAGAAAGAAGAGAGGCATGCTGAGAAATAATTTCCCATGCCTTAATCTCTTGGTCTACAAAAAGTTGAGTGAAAACACCAAGTGCTATAGTGAAAGAGTCACCCATGGAAGGAAGCCTGTGATGGATATACAGCTGCCACTGAGTCTCTAGGAATAGTGCATATTGATCCTTGGCCATAGTGAATTTGAAGTAGGTACTCTGACCAAAACTAGCATGCTGAAGGAATCTATCAAGAGTGATGGATAGAAAAGCTGGTGATCAAGTAGGTCCTTCTTCAAAGAAAAGTAAGCTGAGTATCTTGAAGCCCACTGAAATACAGTTCCTGAACTGGATTGATAGAGTTTAGATCCAAGAAAGCTTCAGCAGAGAGAGGTGGCTTCCCTTCCTTGAATAAGGAATTGTTGATTGATTCCAGCTGGAGAGCAGACTGATGGTAGTGCTTTTCCAATCTGTGGGAGAAAGTCTTTCACATTCAGAGATCAAAGGAGCCAGAACCTCAGAAGAGATGTGCCCCAGATGGTATTCTCTGAATATGAACCTTATAAAAGAGGGAGGCGACCCTGTTTAGTTGACTGACGGCCCATCACACAGCAATCTTTCAAAGGCATGAGACCCAACAGAAGAATCAAATACCAGAGAGTGTAGCTTGGGGAGGAACACATTGCCAGACTCTTAAGGGTTTTGAAGTCCACTTGGAAGGAGCATTTTACTGGATGTTAGTCCCGGAGGAGAGCAAGGGCTTCATGAAATTGGCTGAACTGAACCTCAGGGATCTTATTCAGATAGCAGTAATCATTATAGAGCTGAAAGTGCCTTGCTATCCTGATTTCTTTCAGGATGAACTGACCCCAGACAGTTTGATGAATAACAAACCACTCAGAGAGAGTGAGTGGGTGATCTCAACTAGAAATGCTCTCATCCCTGGCCTGGAGGTATTTGGTGTAGAGAGACTTGTGCCCTTTGGCCCATTGGTCTTCAGACTTGCATTCAGCCAATTGAAAGATTTGGATTGATTGGCTTTGGACAAGTGGCAATAGGGAAGAACAATGGTGAGGTGATCAGTGAGGTTCAAAAACGGAATGCCAAAAATGGTGGAAAGAATGCATTTCTGCAGATATTATCGATAGATTGGTCTCCTATCAATTTCAGCAGTGAGGGAGAACCAAAGAGGAGGAAATTTTGGTGTAGAAGGAACAGAGATAGAGGGTGGAGAGTTTCCTCTTCTTCGGAACAGGACTGGGAGAATTAGTCCTGTGAACATGATTGGCAATAGCTAGAATGGAGATGAGTGTAGATTGTTCAAACTCATCCGCAAGTTGAGTGAGAAACGCGCTGCCAAGCTGTGGGTTCTCAGAGATGAAGGTTATGGAAGAAGGTGGAGTAGAAGGATAAGAAGTGATTTGGAATTGAAAGAAGAGGAAGGTCTTGAAGTAGAATGACTAGATGAAGAGGAGGCTCTAGCTGATGAGGAGGTTGGAGGATTCTCAATAACAGGAGGAGAGGAATGATTGGAAGAAGAAGGAGAGAAGGAAGATTGAGATGGAAAAGGTGTGGTGAGGAAATTGTGTGGGCATGGGTTGTTTGAAGGTAGGTGGAGCTGGAGGTGCTGCGATGAGGATGGTGGTGTAGAGGGTGTTGGTGTTGCAAGGGTTGAAGACTCAGTGGCTTCAGGTGCAACAGTGACCTCTTCTGCACCATGCAGTACTTCCATGGAGATTACTGACCCTGTAGGTTCTTCCACATTCTGCCCAGATGGCATTGCCCCTTCTGCTTGCTGCCTACCTTGAGATGGTACTGGAGCACTGCTCGCTGTTGCTACTTCTGGCCCTGATGGACTAGATACTTGAACTGAGGGCCCTGATGTCCTGGGAATAGCTCCTAAACTACTCTGAGTGGCAGAGGGTTGAGGAGGAGTTTTGGATCCAACTATCTTCAAAATCTCATAGAGTGTTGCTTGCATACTACTCATTGTTAGGATCGGATATTCGGTTATGGCAAAGCTAGAAGGGGGGTTGAATAGATTTGCAGCGGAAACTTAAGCAATTTAAAAATTACTTCAGATTAAAAGATCTACTCAATTAAAACCCCTTTGATCTGATGCAATGTGTGTGAGCAAACTAACAGTTAGTGTGTAGACGAAATCCCTATGCATGCATCTAGCGCAATACAGTGCAAACCACAAGTCAAACCACAGTGCACAAGGGATTTTTAGGTGGTTCGGAGATCACACCACGTGACTCCTACGTCCACCCCCCACATAGTGAGGACACACTACTCAAGAACTGAGTACCACACACACACGAGCACACCGGCTCAACCACACACGCTAGATCAAGTCCACAAAAGATCAGATCCTCTAGCCTTGATCTGACCAACACACCACACACACGTTGTCTGATGCAAACACGCAATCAGAACAATAATCCACACGTGGATCAAGCATAAGGAACGCTTGAACCACTACCACACACACTATGATCTATACACAACCCTTGTATAGATCACAAACCACACACTTCCACAAAATCCACGCACTGATATCCAATCAATACACACACACACAGATTGGTGAAAATATGAAGAGGAAGAGTTCTGAGATATAGAAACAAATCCAGATGAAGAACTCTTCAGAGAGTTCGTCCAGAAGACTTCAAGCTTCACGTTGTTGAAGACCACGAGATGATGGAGAAGCTTGACTTCAGAACGAACCGGCTTCAACTCCTTGTACGAGATGATCTCTCTTGAACGATCTAGAGTTCTGAAACAGAGCAGCAGGAAGACAGCCTTCTTCTTGACCTTTGCTTAGGGTTTTTGGTATGGTGGCTTCTTGCTGCGAAAATAGCCTCATATGATCCATATATAGTGGTGTCCAAGCATAGAGAGTCGTGCTAAAAGGAAACACCAAAATATAGATCATATCCCGGCCATTAGATCTTCCCAAAACTCCGTCTGTCGACAACCGACTTGCTACTGTCGACAGATGCTGACGGGTTTGCAAATTCGGAAGACTGGGCTTTCTGGAAATAGATTTCTAAGTGGATCTGTCGACAGGCGAAAATCATCTGTCGATAGATGCACTATTCATCTGTTGACAGATGCACTATTCATCTGTTGACAGGTGCACTATTTCAGCAACTTGTCTTGATCTTTTGCACTTGGATTTTGGGCTTTGTCTTGCATGGAATCTCACCTACATTAAAAGACATAATTAGTGAGATATAATGAACATATAAAACATGTGTTTCATTTGCATCCAATTGTCATTCTCATCATGTTTCATACATTCATAACACATCAATTTTGTCTTGTTCATGAAATGTTCATCATCAAAAACAAGCATACCATTTGTGAACATTTCACATAACATCAATTAGTATTGCTCATCATCAAAACATTTAAGCACTTGTCGTAACCCAACATTCTCCAATATGAGAACCCAACATTCTCCCCCTTCTGATGATGACAAAATTTTCAATTTATGGACAATTGATGTTTCTCGCCCTTTTGACAACATTCAAAAAGATAATGAGTGCACACAAGTAAAGAATGAAGCAAGAATTGTGTGACCACATAATTGAATTGTGAAGATATGAGTGGGGAATGAGTGTTCAAATGAGATTGCAAGGTTGAGAATAGGTTGATACCCACTACAAAATGTCATAAACACTAGTATTAAGACACATAAAAATTCTACAATGGTTAAGAGATAATACTCCGGGAATCTCAAGTTATAGCATTTAGAATACATCGTTCAAAAACACATGAAAATGAGATAACCCTTTTGAATAAAACCATTGAAGAAAATCATATACCTTAGTGGGTGACATTCAGTTGGTAATGAAGGCAATGTCTACATGAACAATTGACAATAGACAACCCATTGCCCTTGATTTAAATCTTGGAGGCTCCACTCTATTTCTAACATTTGAACAATTTAAGTGGTAATTAGGATCACTTTTACCTTTTGACGTGAAGGTAGACATTTGGGATGCCCGTACCCCCAGTTACTCAGTGTGAGTGACCATCATACCATTATGCAGAGATAATGAAAGGACTTTTTGACGCGAAGACAGACATTGTGATGTCCGTGTCCCCGGTTACTCAGTGATACTCATCATTGCTCTGCCTTTGTCCTAATTCACATATTTGTTTTTTTTTTTAATTTTTGACTTTAGAAATAGGTAGCTTTTCTCTTTTTTTTTAAGTTGGAAAATCAAGTTCAAAATGTTTATTAAGGTCAAAGGCCAACGCAAGGACATTAAGTTCAAAACCTTCTTACTTGTCAATCCATATAGGAACATGATCATCCACAAGGGAGTTATTCAAGTGAGTTAGGTTAAAATCATTAGATTTGTTCAATGTTTTCTAGATGATACAACCTAGACTCAATCACAAAATATTATTTCAAAATCATTGTGATTAACCATATGTCCTTGATACTATGTGAGGATGAAAGGTTATAATGAATATTTATACCCAATTCTCCCCTTGCATCAATGATATGAACATACTCATGAAGAAATTATGAAGAAGGATGAAGAATTTACAGAAATGTGTATCTGTCGACAGCAAGAATGTGACTGTCGACAGATGCACACAGGCCTGAAAGGCTTGGTTCTGGAGAGCATGTCTGTCGACAGATGTGATAGTGCCTGTCGACAGATACTTGAGAAAATCAGTTTTGAGGCATAGAATTGAGTGACATGAAGAACAAGATTTTGAGAAGTAATTACACAATGAATATGAAGGGTTTCTCTCAAGTATTTCACTCAACCTACCTTGAACTTACTCCCCCATAAGATGTGCATGTGATGAGACAACTTTCAAGCATGATATATATACATTCATGACAAGAACTTGCACATAGATTTCATGAGCATATGAGCACTTTCAAATTTACTCCCCCATACACATGCATAGTAAATGTATCAAGCAATTCACACGTTATTAAGCACACAACTAGCCTTATGCATTACATGACTTTTGGTACTTGGCAGAGTATTTTACTCACGCATAATGATAGTTTCCAAACAAGCATAACTTGTTTTTCCACATGTCATCATTTGATATACCAAGAGGTCATGTGCACAGTTATGCAAGCAAGATGGCATGATTCCAATTGCTAAGAGCATTGTCATGTGGGGTAGCATTAAGGCACATTTTGCATTGCTCAGATAAAGGTAAGAATCCATTTCAATTTCAGCAGTTCAAATATGAAGTGATAAGGAGATTTTACCTGAACAGTCTTCAATCATAGTCAAAAAAGTTACCTTTGTTCTCCATCATTTCTTGCCTTGCACAGCCAATGTCATGAATCCATTTCTAATTTTTGGCTGCAAGACATCTCAGCTTGCTGATCAAGCTTGTTTTGGGACCCACATTTGCTTGGGTCCTGCAACGACATTAATGTTAAGATATAACAAAGATTTCAAAATCCAAAGTGATTTGATTTTTGGATTTCTGTTGTTTTGTGCAGTTTTCCTGTTCATAGATACATGAAATTTCTGATCTTTATGAACATGTTTATCCTTGTGTGTATGAACACATGGATTATTATGGAGCCTTGAAGCATGCCAACATCATGATTTTTATGAGAGTGTTGATTTTTCTTCCAGCAGAATGTAGCAAGATGACCAAGTTTATTGCATTTGTAGCAAACGGGTTGAGCATTTACCTGGAGCTTACCATAGTGTCATTGCATTTGCTGGAATCTCTGAGATCCTTTAGAGTACCTTTGATCACCCTTGGGTTGAGAAGAAGGAGGTGGTACCCTTTGGTATCTCTTGGCATGATGTGGAGTTGGAGATTTCCTTGAACATTCTGGGCCTCTGGAGGAGGTGTAGAGACCCTGTAGACTCTTGTTTTCTTCTCCATTTTCTTTTTCTGGTTTTCAATTGAAACATGATTCTTCCTATTTGGAGCCTTTTTGTTCAATTTTTTCTTTTCAGCTTTCAATGCAACAATTTCTTTTTCAGAAGTTAGAAGTTGGCTTTGCATGACATCCAGACCATTTTGTATTTTGTTCTTTTCAATTTCACTTTGAACAATTTGAATTTCCAAGTCAGCAATTTTCTGCTTAGCATTGTTCCATTCATCATTTCAATGGTCTGTTATGATACAAGCCTTCAATCTTCTTTTTCAGATGATTATTCTCCTCAAATAGTTGATTGTATTTTTCTTTTATTTGGTGATCATGAGCCATGTTGGAGATTTGTTTGTTCAATTGATCATTATCAAATTTGAGACTCTCATTATGATCTATCAATTTTTCATTTTCATTTTTCAAATCAACATTTTCATATTCAACCTGATCATGATCTTCTTTCAACTTAGAAAACTTGATTTCATAGCTTTTGACTTCATTTTCCAATTTTTCATTCTCCATTTTCAATTTTTATTTTCTTCATAGAATGCTTGAGCATTATCATTCTCATTTCATTCTTATCCAATTTTTTTTTTAGCTTCTTGTTTTGAGTTTTCACCTTCTTAAGTTGATTGGACAAGTGCTCATAGCATTCTATTAATTCATCATAGGAAATATCATCTTCTGAATCAGAATTAGATATTGATGCGTCAAATGGGTCTGAATTGGATTTACCTAACCTTTGAGAGTTTCTTAACTTCTCTGACAGATATGATCTTTCAGATTTGTTCTGAACTAGGAGAACCTCTGGAGCTGCCAAGGCCATGAAGCATTTGTCTTTGGCTTTATTTGCAATCTTGCTTGTCTTCTTAAGGAGTCCTGCATTTTATCAACATGGTTATCAAACTCAATACCATTGTCTATTTATGATACTCGAGAACTCAGACATATTTCTGAGTATGTTATAGATGAATAAACCAACAACCAAAGTAATCAGATCAGTTCAGAATCAATTATAAACCCAATCAGAGCAATTAATCACACATAAACAGATATGCCAAATCACAATCGTTGAACAGAAAACCTGCTCTGATACCAATTGTTAGGATCGGATATTCGGTTATGGCAAAGCTAGAAGGGGGGGTTGAATAGATTTGCAGCGGAAACTTAAGCAATTTAAAAATTACTTCAGATTAAAAGATCTACTCAATTAAAACCCATTTAATCTGATGCAATGTGTGTGAGCAAACTAACAATTAGTGTGTAGACGAAATCCCTATGCATGCATCTAGCGCAATACAGTGCAAACCACAAGTCAAACCACAGTGCACAAGGATTTTTTAGGTGGTTCGGAGATCACACCATGTGACTCCTACGTCCACCCCCCACACAGTGAGGACACACTACTCAAGAACTGAGTACAACACACACACGAGCACACCGGCTCAACCACACACACACACACGCTAGATCAAGTCCACAAAAGATCAGATCCTCTAGCCTTGATCTGACCAACACACCACACACACGTTGTCTGATGCAAACACGCAATCAGAACAACATCCACACGTGGATCAAGCACAAGGAACGCTTGAA
This sequence comes from Colocasia esculenta, assembly GCA_014218235.1. Classification (NCBI taxonomy): domain Eukaryota; kingdom Viridiplantae; phylum Streptophyta; class Magnoliopsida; order Alismatales; family Araceae; genus Colocasia; species Colocasia esculenta. Next base: position 120,319,706 of record CM024762.1, read on the forward strand.
CCACTACCACACACACTATGATCTAAACACAACCCTTGTACAGATCACAAACCACACACTTCCACAAAATCCACGCCTTGATATCCAATCATACACACACCACACAGATTGGTGAAAAATATGGAAGAGGAAGAGTTCTGAGATATAGAAAAAATCCAGATGAAGAACTCTTCAGAGAGTTCGTCCAGAAGACTTCAAGCTTCACGTCGTTGAAGACCACGAGATGATGGAGAAGCTTGACTTCAAAACGAACCGCTTCAACTCCTTGTACGAGATGATCTCTCTTGAACGATCTGGAGTTCTGAAACAGAGCAGCAGGAAGACAGCCTTCTTCTTGACCTTTGCTTAGGGTTTTTGGTATGGTGGCTTCTTGCTGCGAAAATGCCTCATATGATCCATATAGTGGTGTCCAAGCATAGAGAGTCGTGCTAAAAGGAAACACCAAAATATAGATCATATCCCGGCCATTAGATCTTCCCAAAACTCTATCTGTCGACAGCCGACTTGCTGATGTCACAGATGCTGACAGGTTTGCAAAATTTGGAAGACTGGGCTTCCTGGAAATAGATTTCTAAGTGGATCTGTCGACAAGAGAAATCATCTGTCAACAGATGCACTATTCATCTGTTGACAGATGCACTATTCATCTGTTGACAGGTGCACTATTTCAGCAACTTGTCTTGATCTTTTGCACTTGGATTTTGGGCTTTGTCTTGTATGGAATCTCACCTACATTAAAAGACACAATTAGTGAGATATAATGAACATATAAAACATGTGTTTCATTTGCATCCAATTGTCATTCTCATCATGTTTCACACATTCATAACACATCAATTTTGTCTTGTTCATGAAATGTTCATCATCAAAAACAAACATACCATTGTGAACATTTCACATAACATCAATTAGTATTGCTCACATCAAAAACATTTAAGCACTTGTCGTAACCCAACATTCTCCAATATGAGAACCCAACACTCATCCCTTATTGAACCATTTCATTGCATTTCTTATATTAGATATATCATTGGAAATTGATTCCTGGCAACAATGATGGAACTCACATTGGACTGAACTGAGGACAAGATCTCATCTTGTGCTTCCAACTTTTCCAGAATAGGCTTCAAATTAATCTTCTTTGTCTTCCTCAGCCTTCTGAGTGCAATTCGCTTGCTTCTCTTTTCAACTGGTTTATAATCTTCATCATGAACTATATTGGGTCTTTCATTTGCAGGGCATCTGTAGTATGCGCCCCCTGTGATGTTGCTACTTCTTGCTCAATTGCTTGCTCCCCATGAATGGGAGCATCTACCAAAACAGAATCGACTTGAGCTGAACCTTGCTCCTGTTGACCTGGAGCTTCTTCCATGACCCTTTCATGTGGATTACTTGCAATGGCTCCCCCTGATAAATGGAGTCCAGTACCTCCCTAAGTAGAGAGCCTACTTGGGAAGAAGGAGGAGGATCCTCTGAAGATTGCCCAAAGGGCTCAATGTACTCAGGAGGAATGTCCTCGATTCTTCTGCTTGCTTCTTCCTCTGCTGCTGATGGTACTGCTGCTGGAACTGCTAGATCAACTGCTGCTTCTGATACAGTTGTTGTTGGTGCTTCTTCTATTACTGCTGCTGATGCTGCTGGTGACTCTTCTACTGCTGGTGCAGGTTCTAGATCCTCTTGGGCTTCACCAACGATGGCTTCACCCTCAACTGTGCCAACCTTTGACCAGATACCATTTACTAGTGAAAAACCACTCTTCTTCAAATTTTTGGACCTAATGGCTTGGCCCATTTTCTCAGACACATCACCAACTGTGCTAATCCCAAAATGCTGGAAAATTCTTATCAGGAGATGGGCATAAGGTAGTGATATATTCAACTTGCTCTTGGTGTCCCACAATTGAGAGCTAGCAAACTTCATCCTTCAATTATCAACTCAGCTGTGTTAATTTCCTGATTCTAGATTGCCCAGTACATCAGGTCTGAGTCTGCCCTGGCACAGGTTGAAAACGATGCACTTCTGGGCACAACAATCTGACAAATAATAAAGTGCAGCAATCTATTGAAAGCACTAAGCTGGTTAATATCCAGCTTCCCGTCCTCAGCTTAACTCCGACCAATAATCCCTAAACCCTTGATATTAGTGTCCTCTTAGTGGATGCCACTGTGACCGGTGGTAGAAACGTCAAACAGAGTTGCCAAAAGGTCTCTAGAGATTCTGATCTGGGTACCCTTGACCAGGGAAGTCAGGGTCCCATCCGCCTCAGTCTTCAAGCACACATAAAAAGCTTTAACCAAATCCGGATAACTTACTTCAGATAGGGTTGCGATCTTTGTCCATTTCAGCCTTTGTAGAGCTTCAACCAAACTGCCCATGCCATTTTTCTCCAAGTTTTCCAAATCCACTGCCTTGTTACCATAGACCTTTGCCTTGACGGACGCGAACCTACTTTGCTGCTCTGCTGTGAGGAACGCAGCTCCGTAGCCCACAACGGTGCCGGAAACAGTTGTAGAGGCCATGAAATCTAACAGGAAAGGTTCTGGAGGACTGGAAAGGGTGATTGAGGAAGAACCCCTCAAGAAATTTCTGGCGGGAGAGGTTGAAGGCTTCGAATTTGAGGAAAGTCGATGCCTGGGTCGATAGGTTATCGCCTCAGGCAGGAGGACGAAGGGATAAAAGGAAGAGAATCGTTTCCACACAGATTGCGGAATATGAAATAAAGGATAAAAGCCCTTTTTCGAAAAAGGGTTGTGCTTTTATAGAGGAAAACGACAAAACTCCAGTTCGAAAGAATAAACTTTTACAAAATGGCAAACCGACAAGAATTTTTGCTTAAGAGAGATAGACGGGATATTTACTTAAATTTAAGGAGAATAAATAATTTGAGCTCTGAAATTTGCTATCTCAGTTTTAACAGATAATTCTTTCACAATTTACACATACCTAATTCCCTTCTGAGAGATGTAAATCTTTCTTCGGGCAAGGCTTTTGTAAAGATATCTGCTAACTGATTATGTGTCCATGAATGAAATTTCTATATTACCATTAGCTACATGATCACGAATAAAATGATATCTAACCTCAATGTGTTTGGTTCTTGAGTGCTGTACTGAGTTCTTGGTTAGGTTTATGGCACTAGTGTTGTCACACAACAGTGGGATAGACTTGATGTGCACTCCATAGTCCTCTAGTTGTTGCTTTATCCATAGAAGTTGTGTACAACAACTTATAGTAGCCACGTACTCAGCTTCAGTTGTTGAGAGTGCTACTGAATTTTGCTTCTTTGAGGACCATGATATCAGACACCCTGCAAGGAATTGACAACAACCACTAGTGCTTTTTCTATCTAATTTGCAACCAGCATAGTCAGCATCAGAGTACCCTACTAAATTATTTCACATGATTTTGGATACCAAATACCTAGATCATGAGTTCTAGACAAGTATCTGAAAATTCTTTTAACACTAATTAAATGAGATTCTCTAGGATCTGCTTGATATCTAGCACACATGCATACACTAAATAGTATATCAGGTCTGCTGGCAGTTAAATAAAGTAAAGAACCTATCATACCTCTGTAGATCTTCTGATCTACCTTCTTACCATCTTTATCACTGTCCATTCTTGTTGATGTGCTCATTGATGTTGACAGTGGTTTGGAATTTTCGAATCCAATTTTCTTCAGGAGCTCCTTGGTGTATTTAGCTTGACAGATGTGGGTGCCATCTCCTTCTTGCTTGATTTGTAATCCAAGGAAGTAGTTCAGCTCCCCCATCATGCTCATCTCAAATTCTCCCTGCATGAGCTTTTCAAAGTACTTGCAAAGAGACTCATCAGTAGATCCAAAATTATGTCATCTACATAAATTTGTACAAGTAAAACGTGTTTGACCTTGGATTTTATAAAAAGGTGCTATCTACTTGACCTCTACTGAAACCATGGTTTAAAAGAAAGAACTAAGCCTTTCATACCAGGCTCTAGGTGCTTGCTTTAAACCATACAACGCCTTATAAAGTTTAAAAACATGATTTGGAAAATCTGTGTCATCAAAACCCGGGAGTTGTTCAACATATACTTCATCCTTGATAAAGCCATTTAAAATACAGATTTGACATCCATTTGAAATAATTTTAAATCCAAAGCAGATGCATATGCTAATAAAATTCTAATAGTCTCAAGTCTAGCTACAGGTGCATAGGTTTCATCGAAATCTATGCCTTCCTCTTGAGAATAGCCTTGAGCTACCAATCTGGCTTTGTTTCTTAAGATCACACCAGCTTCATCCAATTTGTTTCTGAACACCACTTGGTGCCAATAACTGGATGGTCTGATGGTCTAGGAACAAGTGACTATACTTGGTTTCTCTTTAATTGATTAAGTTCACCTTGCATGGCTATTATCCAAGATTCATCAGTAAGAGCTTCATTGACTGTCTTAGGCTCTATTTGAGAAACACATGCTAAGTAATCACAAGGTATTACGTTACCTCTTGTTCTTACCCCTACAGATGGATCACCAATAATGTTCTCAGGTGGGTGATCTTTCTTGTATCTCCACTCCTTTGGAAGATTTTCATGTGCAATATCTTGTTGTTGCATGTCTTCCAGAGGTGGATCATCCTTGTCTTCAATTGAGATATCCTTTAGTTTTTTGGATAGTTCGTCTGCATCATCAATATCACTATCTTTTTCCTTTCTCAAGGAAGGGTTAGTCTCATCAAAAATAATATGCACAGACTGTTCAATCAATAAGGTGCGTTTGTTAAATACTCTATAGCCTTTGGGTTTAGAAGCATACCCTATGAAGATGTCTTCATCTAATTTGGCATCCAACATACCAATGTCCCTTTTTCCATTATTGTGTATGAAGCAAGGACATCCAAATGTCCTGAAGTGACTGATCATTGGCTTCTTTCCCTTGTACAGCTCGTAGGTAGTCTTTTTTGGGATTGGCCTGATCATTACTCTGTTGATGATATAGCTTGTTGTGTTTATTGCTTCAGCCCAGAAATATCTTGGCAAATCATATTCTGACAACATTGTTCTTGCCATATCCAATAAAGTTATGTTCTTCCTCTCAGCAACTCCATTTTGCTGTGGTATCCTTGGTGTTGAGAAATTGTGCTCAATCCCTTGGTCATCACAGAATTTTGTAAATTTTTCATTTTGGAACTCTCCTCCATGATCTGACCGGATTCCTACAATGCAAAACTTCTTGTCTTTCTGCATTTTTCTGCTGAAACTAACGAAGCTATCAAATGTACCATCTTTATGCTCCAAGAAGGAAACCCATGTGAATCTGGAATAATCATATACAATAACAAACCCAAATTCTTTCCTCCTAGACTAGTGGTTCTCATTGGCCCAAATAAATCCATGTGAAGGAGTTCTAAGGGTTTAGAGGTGGTTACCACAGTCTTGACTTGAAGGAACTCTTGGTGTGCTTCCTTTTTGCACAAGGTTTGCAGATGCCATTCATTTTAGTGTTGACCTTTGGCAGACCTTCCACAAGACCTCTCTTTATAAGCTTGTTCATCCCATCCAAACTGCAATGACCCAGTCTTCTGTGCCACAGCTCAGTTGACTGCTCTTTACTGGCTGCTAAGCAAATGTCTTGATCCTTGAGATCTTCAAGATAAAGCACATACAGGTTCTTTTCTCTGTTGGCTTCAAATATTACTGCTCCATCCTTCAAGATACTGCACCTAGACTCTTGGAACTTAATTTGATGACCTCTGTCACAGAGCTGGCTGATGCTAATGAGATTTTGCTTTAGCCCTTTGACAAGCAATACATCTTCAATAATTGTTTTTCCTTTATTGTTCACAGAACTACTACCTATCACTGTTCCTTTTCTGTTATCTCCATATGTAACAGTTCCTTCTTCATTTTGAAGATGAGAGAATAGCTTTCGATTACCTGACATATGCCTTGAGCACCCACTGTCCAGATACTATTTGGATGCTCAAAGATTGACCTAAAATGAAAATATTAAGTTTTAGGTACCCAAGTTCTTTTGGGTCCTGATTGGTCAGTATCACTGGTTTCCCCTTTTTATTATCCATTTCTTATGTTTGGTTGGACATGTAGTTATAATATGTCCTAATTTGTTACAGTGACTGCAACAGGATAGTTTAGTTACTTTTTCTATATATTTAAAGTTTGCTTTGTATGCTATGTCTTGTTCAGGTACAAATTTTGGAGTATGATATGTTTTAGGATATATTATTGTTTCTTCTTACTTGATCTTCTAGCACCTTTTAATATTAGGGAGTTTTTACCATTAGTGAATTTTTCTAATGTGCTGGAAAACTGAATATTTTCTTCTGTTAGTGTCTTAATTTCAGTTTTTAGTTCATCTGAGCTTGCTTGTTTTTCTAATTTAGTTATTTGTTCATTCTTAGCTTTTAGATCTTCACATAACAGTTCATTTCTCCTTTTAAGTTCAGTCATTTGGCTTTCTAATTGTTCATTTTCTGATTTTAGATCTGAGTTTGTGTTTTCTAGACAAGCATTATTTTTCTTACTTACTTTTAATAGTTTGGTTACTTCTCTATATTTACTGTATAATTCGTTGAAAGCTTCTTCTAGATTATCAGAATCTGAACCATTACAAGAATCAAAGGATGAGTCAGAGGTTACCTTTTCTTCGGTGTTTGCCATGAAGGCCAAGTTGGCTTCCTCCTCATCACTGGTTGAGCTTGACTCACTGTCTGAGTCGCTGTTGTTGCTCCATGCTGCTGCCATAGCCTTCTTCTTATACTTCCTGAATTTTTGGAGCTTTCTTTCTTTCTGAATTCAAGCTTCTTGAATCTGGGACATTCTGTCTTGATATGTCCTGGCTTTTTGCATTCATAGCATATGGGCTCGCCCTTCTTCTGATCATTTCCTTCTGGTTTCTTGAATTCCTTATTTCTCTTGAAGTGCCTTCTTCCAGACTGGAATTTCTTCTTCTTAGCAAGAATGCGTTGCAATCTTTTTGACAGCATAGCTTCTTCATCTTCGCAATCACTTGAGCTCTCATCTTCAGCTGATGACTCATCTGACCTGTCTTCTTCTGTTTTAAGAGTATTTGAATGCTTCTTTCTACTTGAGGACTCTCCTAATCTTTCCATATTTATTTCATGGGCCATAAGGGACCCAATGAGCTTTTCCAATGACATCCTTTTCAGATCATTAGCTTCCTCAATGGCTATGACCTTTGGGGTCCATGAAGATGGTAAGGATCTAAGAATTTTCCTCACCATGTCTCCAATCTCATAGGTTTTCCCCAGTCCAGCCAATCAATTTGTAATATCTGTGAATCGACTGAACATTTGAGTTATGGACTCACCTGACTGCATCTGAAATCTTTCATATTGTGTAACAAGAATATCAATTCTTGTCTCCTTCACCTTGTCTGTGCCTTCATAGGTAATTCTGAGCTTTTCCCACATCTCCATTGCGGATCTGCAGACTGAAACTTTGTTGAATTCCATTTTGCTTAGTGCACAACACATAATACTCTTTGCTTTACAATTCAAGGAGATCTTTTTCCTGTCTTCATCTGTCCACTGAGCTTTCTCATTTGTGACCAGGAGATCGCCTTATTCTACAATTGACCATATCTGATAGTCGTGACCTTGTAAAAAGTACTCCATTCTGGTTTTCCAGTAAGTGTAATCTTCTCCATCGAACAATGGTGGTCGGTTAACTGACTGACCCTCGAAATGACCTTGGCTGCCATGGATCTTTACTCTTCAGATCGTTGGATCTTCTTCTTTGTCGAAGAGACTTGCTCTAATACCACTTGTTGCCCAGTTGACGAGCCCAGAGGGGGGGGGGGTGAATGGGTCTTTTAAAAATTATTTGATTAGAACTTGTACTTAAAACATACACACAAGGACGTTCTTCGATGAAGGTTAGTGAAATTAGAATAAACAGAAAATACACAAACAGGAAATTAAACACACAACATACAAAGTTCATCATGGTTCGGACCTCCTATCCTTAGGAGTCCTACGTCCAGTCCCTGAGCAATAACTTAGGATTCCACTATCTAAGGTACAGTCCCCTTATGGATACTACAACACCCAACTCAACTGGTCTTCCTTCATACGAAGGGAACTACAACACCCTAGATATCCCACCAGATCTTCCTTTACAACAGAAGGGAATTACAACACCCTGGATCCTCACCAGGTCTTCCTTCACAACAGAAGGGAATTACAACACCCTGGATCCCCACCAGGTCTTCCTTCACACTAGAAGGGAACTTCAACACAAAGAGAATAAGCAGGAATTCAAGCCCCTAGATCAAGCTTTAGCAAGACAAGATCTGAAGCTACTAGAACTGAGAGCAATTAATCTAAACAAGGCACTCTCTCAGAACTATACTGGCTCTAAGGATTTCTATTATAGCACAGAGAGCAAAGAGCTAAAGACATACTAGAATGGAATTCTTGGCTCTCGGATTCTTTCAGAAAATCTGCAATGCTTGTAGTATTCGATGGTAGGTCTCATGATATTTCTTCTAGAGCTCTATCTTGTATTTATATCTCCAATTTGAAATGTAGTCGCTGAGGTAACCGTTGTCTCTTTGTTTGGTAGACGTTAGACTATTTGAAACTTGGAAGCTTCTAGTCAACAGACTTTTATCCATTTGTGCACGCAAAGAGATAAGATCTTTTGGCGTCTATATGCTCCAACGTTGTATAACAAAATGCCTTTAGGGCCCTGCATATATTAAATGCATAGAACAGTAGACAGCTAGGCTGTCTCTTGTTGTCAGTAAACGTTGATGTGAATATTCACCAAAATAGTAATTCCATTTTGCTATATCAAAAAGACGTTAACAGAGTATGCACGATAATGAAGAGATCTCATCTGCATGCATGCAGAGATGTGATCTGTCTTCATTAATGCACAGTAGTCAGACATATATGCGAAGACTTTGATTATTCAACGCTTTCAGAAATATGATAAATATTAAGTCGATATAAAACATAAGGTCGATGCCTATATGACTTATGAAATCGTTATGCTTAAGTGTTTATTGAAGAAATCGTTATGGAAAGCAAATCGTTGTATTCATTAAAGGAATCGTTATGAATATTAAAGAAATCGTTATAGAGAGCAAATCGTTATGAGCGCTAAAGAATCATTGCGCAAAGTAAATTGTTATGAGCACTAAAGAAATCGTTGCGCAAAGCAAATCGTTATGAGCGCTAAAGAAATCGTTGCGCAAAGAAAATCGTTATAAGCTCTAAAGAAATCGTTGCGCAAAGTAAATCGTTATGAGCTCTAAAGAAATCGTTGCACAAAGCAAATTGTTATGAGCTCTAAAGAAATCGTCGCGCAAATAAAATCTTTACGATGGGCAAATTGGTCGGTCTTAAAAAATCGTTGTGATGACTTAAGGAATCGTTACGACGAGCAAATCGTTGCGACATCTTAAGAAATCGTTGCGATGAGCAAATCGTTACGATGACTAAAGAAATCGTTGCAATGAGCAAATCGTTACGATGATTAAAGAAATCATTACGGGAACGATTTAATTGTAACCAATGATGTTTCTGTCTTATAAAGAAATCGTTAAGACACTTATGAAATCGTTATGGTATCAACTTGTTATAGTCCTATTGAAAACGTTATACCATAAAGGAAATCGTTGTGATTTTCAACAAAAGTCGATGTGGAAATATCATCTTGACATTTTTAATGCTTCAGAAGGGTAGTACTTACCAATATTGGTTTGTTTGTCCTTGGTATATTTCCTATACTCAGACTTCATAGAATATTTGTTAGAGAACTTTGATATGGTTTTGTTAATCACCAAAATAAATCTGTAATCAATTAAAATTACATGGAGACAGACTGATCATTAGAGACTCCTCCTTTCCTCCTTGTCCTACTATGCTCCCCTCCCTTTGAAGTACGATTCTCATAGTTTATGGGGTTGTGGTGAGAGGTCCATGCTTCTCCGAATAGTTCTTTTAATCCATGATTTGTGGCGTTTAAGGTGGTGTGAGCTATTTACTGCTTTATTAGTGTTTCCCATGCTCCCCTCCCCCAGATGGCATCATTTTGTGGGTTTCTGGGGTGATCCTTGAGCGAACTACACTGAGACCCCCTATGTCTGATATCGTGTCCAATAGTTGGACAGCGATCGTGTCGCATCGCATGTCTCGACTGCGATAGCTTTTGCCATCACGGTGGGCTGCGAGACGCGACAACATCGCGATGGGCCTGGGCGACGCGATAGCTGACAGAATATAGGTAAGTTCATATGAAGTGTATTTCTCATCGAGTCTTCTCCTATTCTTGGTTCTTTCTATACCCGTGGCACCAGTGTTGTTTTCTAGTACGGTCCTACACTAGTCGTTCGCCTAGTGCTACTCACTTGAGGGTTTGTCCCACGAGAGATTATTACTGTTTACCTGGGACCCCCATCCCCGTGCGCCCATTTAAGGGAGTGCTTTAGGCCACGGGGTGCTCGAGTCATTAACTCTAGTAGCAGAGGGGAAAATAATGGCTAGGACAGAGGGGTCGAGTCGTTTGCAGAGCTTTCATGGTTGATCTAGGACACTAAGGTTATTTGGAGTTCTTCTTAGTGCAAGCCAGCTAGTCCTTCTTCTTACTGCCTCACTCTTGGTGGCCTCAGAACCACCTAAAGAGATCAGGCGTGGGACCGTAGTTCGACCAGACTATGGCAGTTACTATTGTGGTTACTTTGTGTTCCTTGGCCCCACTCTCACAAGAGGTGGCAGGCCATGACGTTCGGTCGAGGGTAAGGCGCGAATGCACTCTTGACTGGTTGACTAGTGGTAATCGTTTTCGTAGTTACTGTCGTTTGTCCAGGTAGGGTCCCCCCTTGTCTGTGTTTACAACCGTGTGGTGGTCACGACATGCAGGTCGTATAGAGTTTCCGACCGTATTGAGTTTCTCGTGCTGTAGTTGGTTAACCAATTTTCCTTCCGCACTTACCTGTGGTAGAATAGTATTTATAAACTTCTATCATTTACTTTATTTATATTTTATTCTACTATTAGAGCCAGTAAGATATTGGTAGTTCCTACTGAGCTTCTGTTGTGAAACTCACTCCCTCATTTTCTAGGTGAGACTTCCCAACAGCGGCCAGGTGCGCGTCGGCGGAGGAGGCTGGGGGTTAGTCATCGTCCCCGCAACTAGCAGCGGTCTTCCCCCTTCCTTTAGTACTTCACCCTCAGGGTATGCCCCTTAAGGTTTCTGTCTTTCCCTTTTCCTTACTTGTACTCATTGTGCGTTCAGACTGTACCTAGAGCCATACATTGTACTCTCGCTCTCTCTTTCTATTTCTGTGTACACTTCTAGTTAAGTGGTTGATGTTTATTTCCTTTACATATCCTATTGGACTAGTCTTTTTTCCCCGGATCCGTGGGCGGTGGCTATAAAAATTGGGTTCTCAACTATGGCCAAGGGTCGAGTTCTCATGGTCATTACATACTAGATCTAGGACTTCCAGACTTATAAGTCTGGCATCTAAGAATAGAGTACTCAAACAAGACATCTTTGGTATCTCAAGTCCACAAACCAGTTACACAATTGGGACCACGACATCGCTATCTAACAATCAGGTATCATCAACCATACAATATTTCGAGAGTAGATCATTCAGTTAACTCATTCTACAATGAGCACCTGCACCATACCCCTACTGTCTCCACACAAGTAGCTATGAGACCAGCTACCTCCATTATATGGACGGGCATACAGCGCACTGGTCCATTCGGTTATCTCAATGTCTTTCTCGAGTAGCCTATGACCAAGTAGATTTAGGATCTGTGCTTAAAGAGAATTGGTCTTATTATCATGATCCAATTCACATTGTACAAACCCATGGACGTCATAATATAATCATTATTGCATGTATGTAATATAAGTGAGAAAATGCCATTAATATTATTACCAAAAAAGATTAGTACAAGATTACAAGTGCCATCACTAATATGAGTTGGCTTGCAAGGCACTCATAATTAGCAAAAATTACACATGAAATTTAGAAGTATAGTTAGAAAATAATATTGCATTATTGTATGAATGTCATATAAGTGCATAGTGGCTGATTCTTACAGCATGTGCAACAATACATCCATAAAGGAATGCAGTAGCCTGGGAACCCTCGCCAGACCATCTCTTTGCCTGCCCAATCTTGCCACTCCTATGTGCATGCACTGCAGCCACAATGTTCTCAAAATTATGCAACGTCACCTCTTGCACTGTAGTTTGCCAGTTGTATTTTCCAATGCTCTCTATGTCATCAAGGTACGAGAGCATTTGCTGCAAGCAAGATTGTGTTGGCCTTGGGAAAAAGGAAGGTTCCTAAGAGAAGGACAATCTATAGTCAGACCGTATCTTGGACATCTTCCTCCTCTTCCAACTGGATAATTTCACCAATCAACGAGCACATTTTCTTGTGGTCGAAGGTGATCTTCATGCTAAAGCATCAGTGAAGTCTAGACGACCTCTTCACCAACCCATAATTATCAACCTTCTGTCCTATACATGGCAATTTGAGAATTATGGCCATGTCCTCTATCGTGAAGGAAACCACCTTACTGCCCAATTGGAAGTTAATTCCCCCACATGGGCAAATATGATCTACTCCAATAACGTCTAGTGGAATTTGGCAGATGCATCACTTAGTGCAACGTATGAAAAAAGTGTCTTGGACATGAGATCAATGTGACATTGCCGAAATTTTAATCTGCACATGTCCTCCTTGTACACCTCCATAGAATATTGATATCTAACATATCTTCCACACCCTGCATTGAACATATAGGAAGAAGCACTTTTAAGATACTGATACTATAGGAAGAAGCACTTTTACAATATGATACCCTATAACAAAATAGACATATTTGAACCATATTGGCAACTATTTGTTCCACTTAAGATGCCATATGTTCCACTATTTGACCAAACAATAGTGTATGCTCCATTTTGAAAGCCATTTGTTACAAATTGAGAGCTATTTGTTTCGCTGAAGAACCTTTTGTTCCACTTAAAAATCATTCGAAATATAGTTATTTATTCCACTTGACATGCCATTTGTTTCAGTTAAGATGTCATTTGTTCCACAACTTCTAAAACATAATCGTACTACATGGAACAAAGAGCATCTTAAGTGGAACAGATAGCTACCAATGTGGAAGATAAGCATCTTAAATGGAACAAATAGCATTTGTTCATTAAAAATCCATTTGTTTCATGATATGAGCAACTTGGTCCACTTAACATGCCATTTGCTCCACTTAAGATGCTATTTATATCGATTCTTCAACTCAATCAAATTAAGTGGAACAAATAACACGACAAATAGAAAAAATAGCACTTCAAATGCCAATTACTCTACTGAAGATGCCATTTCTTCCACTTTCTTTCCAAAAAATGGCATTTATTCCATTTCAATAGTCGTTTGTTCTACATTGAAAGCTATTAGTTCCACTTAAGATACCCTTTCTCCATTTCATGATAAACATATACATATTATGTGGAATAAATAGCACGGTCAGTGGAAGAAGAAGGTATCAATGTGGAGCAGCAGTATCTTAGATGGAACAAATAGATGTTATTCGTTTCATTTTACTTGAAAACAGTGGCATATATTTCATTTTGATAGCCGTTTGTTCCACTTAAGAAGCCCTTTTTTCCACTTCATAAGTGGAGCAAATAGCACTGTAAGTTGTTGAAATAGGTATCAATGTGAAACATCAGTATCTTAAGTGGAACAAATGACATTTGTTCCACTTAACATGTCAATTGCTCAACTTAACATGCCATGCGTTCAACTTCTTTTCCAAAAAGTGGCATTTATTCTATTTTCATAGCTGTTTGTTGCACTTGCAAGCTATTTGCTCCACTTAAGATGCTCTTTCTTCCACTTTCTAAGAAAACATATGCATATTAAGTGGAACAAATAACACCGTAAGTGGAACAAATACTTATCATTGTGGAACAACAGTATCGGTGGAACAACAATAAAGATGGAATAAATACTACTCCTTGCATCGTCATGTAATGTACTGCTTTATCTTACATGTAATAGTTTAAGAACTCTCTCTATCGACATGTCCAATAGTTCAACTATAATGTGATCATTCCACCATTGCATAGACACCGTGCTATTTGCTCATTGTCATCATAGATTCATCTTTGTATGTTTTTTTTTTCGATCCAACATCATAAAGAAAATTGCATGAGGAACAAAGAACAGAGGAAAAAGAAATGTACCGGCCTTTTCACCACAACAGATAATTGGTTCCGACGGGTCTGGTCACATCATCTTTGGTAGGTTAAAAAGCTCCATATCTGATGGGTCTGATTGCACCATTTCTAGCGGGCATTGTTCGCCCTTACCTCGTCGATGAGACCTCCTCCGGTGAAAAACTATATTTTCCATTCTTTTGTGTGGAGGATGATTTAGGGTCTAGATGAACAACATGTTCTTTGGATGCCTTCGTCGTCCCTGGCCGTGCTGAAGCAACTCTGGCGGAGAGAGAGAGAGAGAGAGAGAGAGAGAGAGAGAGAGAGAGAGAGAGAGAGAGAGGAGAATTGACTCGCCACCATGAATCAGTGACAATGGCGTGAAGGGTATTTTTTGAAAACACACCCTAATGCTCACTTAAATATGATGGGATGAAGCTCATCATTCTGAATCAACCCAAGGTGATGCCCATCCGAGGGTGTTACGAAATGGGCGTAGGGGGTTACAACGCCGTTCTCTCCACCATTTGGAAGTGGAGCGATTAGTCACAGAAGGACCCCTGTTTGAGAGCCTCCTCCTGGGTGTGTTGAGCTCTAAGACGAGTTCCATGTGACCCAATTGCTTCACACTCGGCGATTTCAACAACAATTTTGCTCCAACCCACACGACAGCAAAGTATTTCACTTTCATATATAATTGACTTTGGGATAAGAGGGATGGGGAATGTCATAAGACCTTGAGACCTTGAAAATTATTTAATTAATTCGAATGATATATGACTCGGTTTTTTTTTAATCTAATTTGGACCTTCTGGAATATTATTACTTTGAGAAGGTGTAATGCTAAAGCTGCATAACATATCACACCCACACGATCATCTATTTAGGTTGTTTGAAATATAGAAAAATATATCAGACTGGCTTTGATATGAAATATTGGTAGGGGTGTCAATGGGCCGGGTCTAGACCGGGCCTTGCTAGGCCCGGCCTAGGCTCGGTTTTTTAAAAGCCGGCCCGGGCTCGGCCCAGACCCGGGGTTAGGCCCGGTATGGGTGGCCCAGCCCGGCCCAGGAAAAGCTCGGCCCGGCCCGAAAGCCCGGAAAAAATATTATTTTTATTTATATAATATATAATTTTAATATATCTACTATAATATATCTATAAAAAAATATATATTTTACTTATATCTATATTAACATTTAACTTGTAAAAGATTATGTTTTTTAGTAGATTTATTGTAGAAAAAATACATATAATTCTCTTTCTAAATATGAAATTTATACTTAATATAAATTATATTTATATTTTTCGGGCCGGCGGCCGACCGAGCCGGGCCTCACAAAGTCCAAGCCCGGCCCTATTTTTTTACGGGTCGGGCCAAAAAACTTTAACGGGCTTATTTTTCTAGCCCAAGTCCGTTAAAACCGGGCCGAGCTTGTGGACCTCCGGGCCGACCCGACCCAATTGACACCCCTAAATATTGGTATCTAATATAGAGTTAACTAATTATATATATATAGTGGCAGATTTAGAATTTTATTTTATTGAGATCTTAATAATACACCTATATAATTTCAATGGAGTCACTCATAGTGAAAATTTATCTAATTAATATAAATTTTTTTATCCAATAAGATCAGAGGACCCCACTAAATCTTTACTACATCCGCCCCTATATATATATATAATATGACTATAACATCCATCTCGAAGGAGTCGGCAACAAGATGAAACAAGTGTTCGGGCGATCTGAAGAATTGTTTCCTTACACGGAGTCGTCCCGAACGGCCCCGCAGCAAAACGCAGAGCTCGCCACGAAAGCACTCCAACGTGGTCGAAACTGATTCATCATGTTCTTGCCTCGGCGCTCTCCATTGGTTCGTAACGAGTCACACCCGCCCCCCCTTCCTGCTCCCACCTGCCCCTCTTCGCACGCTTCGTTCAGCGGGGACGTGGGGTATAAACTATAAAGCTCCGGCCTCCGTGGTCCGCGCCTTCGCATCCGTCTTGTTTTCCCGCTCTCCGTGAATCTCCACCGTTCGTCAGCAGGGGCGATACCATTCTCCGCCGTCGGATCCGCTCTTTGCCCACCCTTTATGAGACTTGTCTAGGGTTCTTTTCTTCTGGTGCGCAGTGCCCTGTTCCAAGTGACCCGGATATGGTGGTGTTCCCCCTCGCCATGATGGAGGGGAGGCGATTCGCGGCGCCGTGGCTCCTGGCGGTCCTGCTCGCCTACTTCGCCGTGCAGCTCTTCGCCTCTGAACCGGTTGGTGCTTTCTTCGCTCCCTTCTTTTGCTTGAGTTTTTGGCGTTCTTTTGGCTGATTCTGGTAGCTGACCCTGTGGGCGTTATGTCGGGTTTTTGGATTTTTTTTTCCCCTTGTTGTATATTTCTGGTTGTGATCTTCAACCTTGTGGCAATCGTTGCAGGTGTTCTACGAATCGTTCGACGAGACGTTCGAGGGACGGTGGATCGTGTCGGAGAAGGAAGATTACAAGGGTACGATCCTCCATAATCTTCGCTTCTTCACATCTTGTTTGTTTCTCGGTCCGTGCCAGATTATAGCTTGGATAGCAATTGTGGTGTGCTCTTTATTTGATTCAGAGCAGAACATCTTCGTTGGGTAATAATATAGCCGCTGTGTTGCTGTCTTCTCTGGGAATTGATGCACTGAAGTAGTCTGATCTCTGAATAAGTACGGGCTTAGAGTGGTATTGTCGTCTATGTAGGCTGCGTTCGTTGTATTACACTACTTTGAGATTGTGTTCTGTTTATAGACGAGAAATTTGTTGGCACATCTCGTGTACGGAAGTTTGTTTCTTTTATGGCATGCAAACCGTTAGATCAAGATCGAGCCATCGGACTGGGATACATCATTTTCTTTCATTGTCATTTAGATCTGTGCTTGTTTTGTGCTTTCATCTCATTTATCTGTCCTTATAGGTGGCCCATATTTAATGTTTCATATCTCTTCAAATAAATAAGGATACTAGTTTGCCACTGAATAAAATGATGGCTCAAAATTGTCTTTAGATAATAACATATTCTACAACTAACGAGAAGAGATGCTCCATTAAATGGCTGGATAGTAGTATTTCATCTTGATGATACATTCCTTCCTCCTCCTCCCCCCCACAATTCTTCGCCTCTTATTATCTCTGACCTCGAGTACACTGTTGTGGACTGCCTTTCTCGTTGATTCAATCTAAGGTTTCCATAAGTTGTTTTATCGCACTAGTTGGTGAATATCACTTGTGGACTATGAATGTGATATGATGTTCTTGGACGTTGGCCTGTGATAAACGAGGGCATGTCTCTTCTGAATTGCGTAGGTAACACAGGTATTGCCATGTATAGACATCTCCACATGTATGGATAAGAAAAGATGCATGTGCACCTAAACGTCTAAGTCATTTTAGACTAGCCCTCTCTGTCGTACTTACTCAAACATGCGCATGTGTATAGGTTACATGATCAAGATGCCACCATAGGTCCATAGCATCTGGGGAGAACAACTGGACAAAGCATCTATGGCCCATGCACCTATTCCCCATTGTTTCTCAGCCCTAGGCTGGCTTTACATAGATTCCTTAGTTATGTATTGCGATATCTCATATGTTTGTGCACAGGTGTATGGAAACATTCAAAGAGTGAAGGACATGAAGACTACGGTCTGCTTGTGAGTGAACAAGCTAAAAAGTATGCAATCGTAAAGGAGCTTGATGCAGCTGTCAACCTTAAGGATAAAACTGTTGTTCTACAATATGAGACCCGCCTTCAAACTGGGCTTGAGTGTGGAGGAGCATACCTGAAGTACCTGCGACCTCAGGAAGGTGGCTGGATACCCAAAGAATTTGACAATGAGTCTCCTTATTCGATTATGTTTGGACCAGATAAATGTGGATACACCAACAAAGTGCATTTCATTCTTAAGCACAAGAACCCCAAGACTGGTGAATACGTTGAGCATCACCTCAAGTACCCACCATCAGTCCCATCTGACAAACTGACTCACGTGTACACTGCTATCCTGAAGCCTGACAATGAAGTCAGAATTCTGATTGATGGCGAAGAGAAGAAAAAGTCAAATTTTCTATCTGCTGATGATTTTGAGCCACCACTAATTCCACCAAAGACGATTCCAGATCCTGATGATAAAAAGCCTGAAGACTGGGATGAGAGGGCTAAAATTCCGGATCCTGACGCAGTGAAGCCTGATGACTGGGATGAGGATGCTCCTATGGAAATTGAAGATGAGGAAGCTGTCAAACCAGAGGGTTGGTTGGATGATGAACCTGAGGAAATTGATGATCCTGAGGCTACCAAACCTGAGGATTGGGATGATGAAGAGGATGGTGAGTGGGAGGCACCGAAAATCAGCAATCCAAAGTGTGAGGCTGCCCCAGGTTGTGGTGAGTGGAAGAGGCCAATGAAGAGGAATCCGGCATACAAGGGTAAATGGCATGCCTCTCTGATTGATAACCCTAGCTACAAGGGTATCTGGAAGCCTCAGGAGATTCCAAATCCTAACTACTTTGAGCTTGATAAACCTGATTTTGAGCTCATTGCCGCTGTTGGCATTGAGATTTGGACGATGCAGGATGGCATCCTGTTTGACAATATCTTGATAGCCGATGATGAGAAGGTTGCGGAATTATACAGGGAGAAGACATGGAAGTCCAAGTATGATGTGGAGAAGGAAAGGCAGAAGGCAGAAGAAGCAGCTGCTGGTCTTTCTGATGGACTTTCAGGCATTCAGGTGACTCTTTCTTCCTCCAGGTCTTCAATCTGACTTTTGCTTCTCCGAGGGCCCAAATAGCACTAACATTATTACGCGTCGTGTTCTCAGAAAAAGTCTTTGATGTTCTCTACAAGATTGCGGACCTTCATTTCTTGGAAGCCCACAGGGCAAGATCATTGTAAGTACCATGAAATGCAGAACTACGCACCTGCGACGAGACAATCATTTTCCATCTGACTAATACGCCACCCCTGTTTCTTACCGAGTTCTGTTTTGTAGGATTTAATTGAGAAAGGTGAGAAACAACCTAACGTGACAATTGGAATCCTCGTCTCCATTGTTGTGGTTCTGCTGACAATCCTCTTTAAGATTCTCTTTGGAGGAAAGAAGAGACCAGCGGTGAGTTTCATGCTCTGTGTGCAAGGTTTTTGCGTACGTCTGAGTGTTTGTTCCCTCTAAAACACTATTTGCATCTTCTGCAGGCACCTGTCAAGGATGCTAGTGAGACTGCAAAATCTGCTCCTGTTGAGACTGATAACAGTCAGAGGGAAGAGGAACACGAGCAAGAGGACGCAGCCGCCCCTCGCCCAAGGAGGTCTAGACGCGAAACATAGATTAGATTTGGAGATTTTGGGTTTGTTATCGACCAAGGAGCGTCAAGCAGGTAGTTTTGAGACTGTAAAGTGGTGACATTGTCTTAAACATCTGATAAGCGTCGACTTGCAGATGAGCTATTACATCAGACGTCGATCTGTATTCAGATGGAGGTAGTTTAGTCTCAAGTGTTTGGTTCTATAGTATTTTGTCTCCTTTCCATTTGAAATACTTTTTATTGGATGGAGTACAAGGCAAGATGGTTTGCTTTGTTCAATCAAATTGTTTTCAAGTCCACAGTTGATCTGGTCTTAATAACTTATGTTAAGCCGATTAGTGGTCCATGGTGTCACGGATGGTGGCTCTGGATTTACCTTATTGTTGCAGCAGATTAGTATTTTTTGCTCGTGGAGATCTTCTGATTGCAGCGTCTTCAACTTCCCGAGACACGTTGCTTCCCAAGTTGCAATTTTGATTTAGTGGCCTGCGTTCAGACATGAATATGCTCTGGATTTTTAAGATAATTGACACAACTCTTCTTTTTTATGGCTTCAACCGAGACCCCGTTAGTAGCGGCGAGCGAGAGCGGATTTTGGTAAGCCAGAGACTTTGGTATCGACTCTCTGGTTCCAAAGCATTTCTTGGAGGTCGCACGATTGTAGTCATCTTTTCATCCGCTCCATAAGGGGTTCTAAAGTACTTCTGATTTTTCTACTACAAACTATTTCTGATATTGATATTTTATCTGGGGATGGGAATATGATGTTACGATATACATTTTTTTTCTTATCATTTATTTTGAAATTTAGAATTCATTGTTCTTAGGTTGAACTCATAAACTTTAAGATTGGGATCGAATTTTTCTCCATTGTTTCACTGACCACCTCACAATTGAATAGCCAAGATAGGAATTGATATGATATAAACCCGCCAAGAGATTTTCTCTCTCTCCTAAAGTAGCCGACATGTTCTCTGTCCAGGCTGACAAGATGGAGGTCGGCTGAGGACTCTACTCTCAACCAGGCCGACGAAGTCTAGGTCGACACTCGTCAAAGTGTCGGTGTGTGACTACAAAATATTGATAAACCCTAGATGGTCGCACGATTGAGCCGACCATTTTGGCTGCAGCTGCGGTTGGTCTCTCCAGTTCGGTAATGATTAAATTCGACATGTCTGCGGGAATCTAGGAATTACGACTTGCGTAACTCCCGCACCATGCCCGTTCAAGATCAACTGCAGATCGTGTGCCTAGTAATTGGCGCCATAAAACCCCTAACTTGATCATGGGTCAGTTATGGCGACCGATGAGGAGATCGTGGGGTCAGTTAGGGCGATAAATGAGGCGATGGTTTCAGTAACTGATGTGCCAATTTCAGGCCGTCTGTGGTCTCACAAGGTGACCCTCCGCCTATTTAAGCGGCAACACTTCGCAGACGCAGGTAAGGCCCTCTCTCCGAGAACCAGGGTGAACCACTTTCTCTGTACTAACTTGAGCGTCGAGGTGTTTGCCGACCAAGCCCCCTCTCAGTGGTTTTGCAGGTCGGAAGCTACAACATATTGGCCTCCAAGATCTTGGCGGCGACAGCTTTCCCTGGGTTATCTCGGCCTCAACCGGCCAGCGATTGCAACCGTAACATTTTTGGTGCCATCTGTGGGAAACGATCAGTTTCCATGGCTCCCAAGGGAAAGAATCCTGCCCGAGCAGCAGATGAGAATCTTGGCCGAGCAGTGAAGCAAGAGGTTGCACCTGTTGTGTCACCGCAGAACAATGCAGCAGGCGGCTTCGGTTTAGGCGAGCGCGATCTCACCAGCTCCACCCGCTTGGACCTCGTGGAGCGTACAATGGCGTCCATGCAGGAGATGATTACCTTGATGATGGAGTAGCAGCGACAACTATTCTCTACTCGGGAGGTTGCCTCTCAACCCCAAGCCAAGGTCCCTGTCGCCAACCCTGGTTATGTCACGTCCCCTGTAGCATCTGCTCCCCCATCGACCGTTTTGGGTACCTGCGGAGAGTTCCATCACGAGGCACCCACAACCTCGGTACAACCATCGGTGGTCCCAGCCATACCCTCTGTTGCTCCTACAACGGTGGTGGATGTGGCAAGGGCGAGAGCTCTTGAGGTCGACCGCTTTACAGGGGAGTCAGATCCACCTCCGACGACCGACCATCGCTGAAGGGACGACCTCCTCAAGGTCAACCGGAAGATCGAGGCGCTCCAGCCACGCCCCCTCGGTCCTCACTCTCTTGTCCTCCTCGCCCTTTACTGAGGCAATCACGTCGGCCTCGATCCCGCCGAAGCTCCAGCTCCCCAAATTTCGGCGATACAATGGGACGACAAACCCTGTTAACCACCTCGACAACTTCCAGGGCCAGGTCAAGATGGTGAGCATTTTCAACGCCTTGAAGTGCTGGGCTTTCATATCCACGTTGGACGACGCTACACTTCAATGATTTAAGGCCCTCTCGACATGCTCGGTTGGCAGCTTCACCGACTTGGCGCAAAAGTTCCTGGACCACTTCTACAATATGGTGCAACACTCACTCTGCATCGACGACCTTTGGTTGCTATCACAGAAGGAGAACGAGCTCTTCTGCAACTACGCTAGGAGGTTCTAGGTCAAGGTGATGAAGGTCATAGACCTCAATCTGTACACTACTGTCAATATCTTGACCCGAGTTTGTACCAATGCGTCATTTGCAAAGAAGCCCCCAGTCACCTTGGCTGACCTCCTATCCCGCATGCAGAAGTGCGTACGGTTGAAATCGACCCTAGGGGCCGCACACAATTTATAGCGCCCTGCCAGCCTAAAAGCGTCAGGTGTGCACCCCCCTCGAAGAAGTCAAAGAAGGGAATAAGTCTCTGAGCGGAGAGAGTCACCGATCTGACTCCTCGCACCGCCCCGATGAGTTCCGTAGGCGGGCCAAGCTACCGCGCTTCGACAGGTTGCCATCCGAGATCCTCCCCATCATCAAGAAGGCCCCGAGTTTTCGCTGTCTCAAGCCAATGACGAAGCCCCCACAGCAAAGGAATGCACATCTCTACTGCGATTACCACTAAGACTTCAGGCACAGACTGATCAGTGCCGAAGTCTGTGGGCTGAAATCGCAGAAATGTTGAGGCATGGTGTCATCGGCAAGGACGTGGTCGACGGAAAGTCGAAAACCACCAACTCTGACGAGGAAAAGGCTCCCCCTCCGGCGAAGGGAGCGGTGCTTGTGCTCGCCGACGATTCATTGGGAGGCGGTGACAGCGGGCGGAAGAGGAAAGCATATGCATCGGCGGTGAGGACGCACCCCAAAGATCAACTGCAAGGAACAAGTGGTGGGATTTCATTCTCAGATGAGGACCTTGTCGGTCTGAATGTCCCCCATGACGATGCATTAGTGATCCACACTGACGTCTTTGGGTATGATGCACACCAAATTTTAGTCGATAATGGAGCGGCCCTCGACGTGTTGTTCTATGATTGCTTTGTAAAGATGACCGAGCTGAGCGCCAATCTCAAGCCGGTCGCGACCCCTTTGTTTGGGTTCAGTGGGACCCCTGTAATTGCCAAGGGCTCGATTAGGCTGAGGGTCACCCTCGGCACTCGACCACAGCATGTAATGGTTGAATTCGACTTTCTTGTTGTTAAAGTTAAGTCGGCTTACAAGGTGATTTTTGGTCGGGGACTCTTGGGAAGACTAAGGGGAGTCCTCTCTACTTTTCACCAGAAGCTAAAGTTCCTGATGCCTAATGGGATTGGTGTGGTCAAGGGGAGCCAGGCTGAGGCCCGACGATGCTATGTAAATTCTATTAAGGCTAAGGAACCAGTGGTTTCTGAGTATGATGTTGTGCTCAGAGAAGACTCGGTTAAGGGGGGAGCCAGTCGTGTATACTCATTTGGTGCAAATCGTGGATGGCAAGGTGTTGGTCCTCGAGTCCAAGCTTCACGAGTTGGAGCGTCCACTGGTTAAGTTCCTCGTGGCTGGCACCGACGTCTTTGCTTGGTCAGAAGCTGACCTCCATGGGATCAACCCCAAGGTCATCCAGCATCATCTGAATGCTGACCCCAAGGTACAACCAGTCAAGCAGAAGAAGAGGCCTCTATCTGCCAATAGATAGGAGGCCGTTGACAGTAACCTCAGAAAGTTCCTTCAGGCGGGTACCATCCGAGATGTTCTTTACGCTGAATGGGTCGCTAATGTGGTCGTGGTCAAGAAGGCGAATAGGAAGTGGCAGATGTGCATGGACTTCACCGACTTGAATAAGGTGTGCCCAAAGGACAACATCCCACTTCCCCGCATTGACCAGCTCGTCGACTCCACTGCCGGCCATGAGCTCCTCAGTTTCTTCGACGCATATTCAGGGTATCACCGATTAGAATGGCATCGGAGGACGAGGAGAAGACTGCCTTCATTACTGAGAAGGGTTGTATTGCTTCACTTAGATGCCCTTCGGCCTGAAGAATGCAGGGCAACATACCAGCGGCTCGTCAACAAGATGTTCGAGAGTCAGATCGGCAAGACCATGGTGATTTACATTGACGACATGCTTGTTAAGAGCTTACACGCGGAGGACCATGTGGGATACTTGGCTGAGACCTTTGAGGTACTATGACGCTATGGGATGAAGCTAAATCCCAAGAAGTATGTCTTTGGTGTGTGAGCCGGCAAATTCCTCAGTTATTTGGTCTCTAGCCGAGGGATTGATGTCAACTCCAACAAGGTTCGAGCCATTCTCGACATGTCGCCACCGAGAACAATCAAGGAGGTACAAAGGCTTGATGGGCGGATTACGGCCTTAAGTAGGTTCATGTCAAGGTCTGCTGAAAGGTGCCGTCCTTTCTTCGATGTATTACTAAAGGGGCGGTTCGAGTTGACAGATGCCTGTCAGAAGGTGTTCGATGAGTTGAAGGAGTATCTGGCCAGCGTGCCAACTCTCAGCACCCCGCAACCAGGAGAAGAGTTGTTGTTGTACCTCTCGGCCACAGACTATTCTATGAGTTCAGTCCTGGTCTGAGAGGAAGGGTGTCAACATTCGCCTGTGTATTACATGAACATAGCACTTCAGGAGGCCGAGCAGCGATACTCTGACATGGAAAAGGCGGGGTTCACACTCGTTATTGCTACCACATCTTGACTAACCTCCTAATTAAGCAAGTCCTCGGTCGTCCCGAGGCCTCAGGGAGATTGGAGCAGTGGGCGATTGAGCTCGGCGAGTTCGACATCACCTACCGACCTCGCCTCGCCATAAAGGCTCAGGCCCTCGTTGACTTCATCTTCGAAGGCACCATGAGGCCCGCTGAACAGGAGGAGACGAGCTCGACATAATGGAAGGTCTACGTCGACGGAGCTTCTGGCTCACGTGGTAGCAGAGCCGGCGTCATCCTCCATTCCCCCGAGGGCTTTGTCTTGAGGTACGCTATCAGATTCAGTTTTGCAGCTTCTAACAATGTGGCAGAGTATGAGGCCATCATCTCGGGGCTTTGCATGGCGAAATTATTGGAAGCCTCCCGAGTCACGATCTTCAGTGACTCCCAGCTTGTTGTTAGTCAAGTTGCCAAGGACTACGAAGCCCGAGAAGAAAAGCTGGCGCAATACCTCGATGAGGTATTGCGGCTAATGGAGGATTTCGAGTCGGCCAAGCTGCAGAAGTTTCTCATAGCCGACAATTTACAGGCAGATGTACTCTCTAATTATGTCGTGGCAGCCGAGAGCTATCTCGGGCCCACGGTGTAGACACGCGAAATTTCATGTTGCGCCATAACGCCATAAATGGCCCTCATTTTTTGCATGAGTATTTCCCTATCATTCCAGATCTCACCCATCTTCCCTCGGTGCTTCCCCCTATTCTCGGGGTCTATTTAATGGTCTCGGGGTCTATTTAATGGCAAAAGGCATTGTTTTCATGTCGCGACAGCTCTCCGGGGCGCGTTAATCATGTCGCGACAGGTCTGAAGGCCACGTTCTTAAACGCGTCCGGCATGGCGGACGCGATTCCAAGTCGCGTCGGGCACCTTGGGCATGACCAGGCCAACAGGACCTTATCGCGGCGGCCTTAAGCGATGCGACAAGGCATTTGTTTATTTTATTTATGGAAAATGCCCAATGCCATTTCATGAATGCGTCCGCTATGAGCGCCGCTATTCTAATGTCAGTTTTGGCAGTATTTCTTTAAATAAAATATAGAAATCCCTTAACGCGTCTTGCTGTCTGGACGAATTTCAAATCAAGGACGCGTCGGACCTAACCGACGCGATTAGGCCCTAGGCCCCAAAGTCGTCGCACTCAAGCACCGGGTCTTGAAATCACGCGAAATCTCTGAATTGCATCCGTCTGTCCCGACGCGATTAGCTCTTAGGCCTGACACGCCAGACCCCAGAAGTCGTCGCATTTATGGCCCACGTGCCTAAAAGGAAGTTGCGGCGGGGTTGCCCGACGCGTTTCAAGAACGCGGCAGCCATACTCGACGCGATTATGAAGGTGGCTGCAAACCGTAATCACCGCACTTTATGTCAAATCAAGCAGCAAATGTGGCGCTTCCTAATCGCGGCCTCCTAGCCCGACACGATTCTAATCGCGGCCTGCCGCCCGAACGTGACTCAACATCATGGTCGCGTCCGCTATAGTCGACGCAATTCAAGCGTCTGATGCCTATAAATAGACCCCCGAGGGTCATTTGTAAGGGGGGTTCTATTTTCAGAGCGGGGAAGCCCTGCTGGATTCCCATCTCGACATCCGCCTAGGGGGACCTCCTCTTCCCTCATCCGTCCAGTCGGCGTCCCAGCCTTCTTCCACGTGTACTGGAGCGGAGCGGCACAGAAGCTCCTTCCTCGTCTTCCTCCGTCCGTCTAACCGGCAACGCCGCAGCGCCGACGCGCCATCCATTATTCGGGGAAGCACCCCCTCCCCTTTTCTTTATTTTTCATTACTTCTCCCAGGCCCCACGTGGTTCCTTTTTACTTACTTCCTCTGGGCCCCATGTTGCCCATTTACTCCTTTTTTATATATACACGCACATGTATGCATACACACACACACACACACACCTATTTCAGGGGTTTAAAAGCCACCACACGGTAAGTCGTTCCCCTTGCAGTTTATTCTTTTATTGTATTTTTAGGATTGATACTACACACGTAGCTAATCCCCTGTTTTTCTTTTGTCTATTTTGTCAGGGTAATCAAACGAGGAAACACCCTCTACTGCAGTCGGCCGTGTTCGTAGAAGAAGAAAGGACCCACACCCCCGCGCAACCTCCCATGCTTCAACAGGTATTCCGCGATCACTTCTTCCATCTCGCACCCCTCGCCGTGCAATCTCCATTCGGCACCCTCGCGTGCCTGGCGATCTCGATCTTTTTATTTTCCACATTTCCTTTCCTTTTTTCCCCGTCCATATCCCCTCTCTTTGTGGATTAAACGCCTCGGGGTTCCTGACGGACCCGCGACGGTGTCTACAAATTGGCGATCACGGTGGGACCTCTTTTTGCGCTTTCTGTCTGATTACCTCCCTCCTTCGTGCCTCACGTGGCACTCTTCCTTTATATTTTCCTTCATACCATGCAAATCATGCTGTGAGTTTAATTTTTTTCCATTTTTTTCTTCTTTCTGTACATACATCTGGCTATTTCCTGCATTTTTTCTTTTCTCGGGTGAGCCTTTGGATTCGCGTGCAATACAGAGGACGCTCTTCAGTTTTGGTAACGCGTCCACCTGATCGGACGCATTTCACAACTCTATCGTGGCGGCCGAGGCCGACGCGTTCCTGTCGCGTCCGGTACGCCGGACGCGTCTCTGTTATCTGTCGCGGCGTCTACACCCGACGCGTCTCTGTATATCTCAGTTTTTATTTTCTGTACATCTTCCCTGTTGCTGCTTATTTACTGCTTTCCTTTTTTTTTTTTTTCGCTCTCGGGAGCCTATTTGGAACTGCGTCCAAGACAGAGGATGCATTTATAATGCGTCCGCAGTTCTGGACGTGTTTCAATTTCTTGTCGCTACGGCATTGGCCGACGCGGTATTGTCGCGGCGGCATCGGTCGACGCATTCTTGTCGCGGCGGCGAAGGCCGACGCGTTTCTGCCCGCAGTCCGTCCACAGGGACCAGGCACGGTGCTGACAGCCTTCTGGGGCTCTCAGTTCCACGTCCAGGTGACTGGACGCGATTCTGAAGTCGCGGAGGCTGTCCCCGCCGCAATTCAGACTGCTGACAGAAACGCGCCCCTTCTGCTATTTTTGCTATAAATTGCTGCATGCAGGGCATTTTTATATTAGTCGGGGGACCTCCTTCCCTCATATCCTAGGCTCCACACACCCTTCCGGTGAAGGCAAGCTCTCCATTGGGCATTTTGTCCCTTTGGACTAGCGAACCTTCTCCCGGAACCCCGTAAGACACCGTACCCCGTGGATTCCCACACGGCGGACCGAGCTGGCGGTACCACTTCGTTGACCCGGGTTTAGATATCCATTGCGTGGTGAGAGGTGATTCTAGTTGTACCCGAAGTTCCATACTCTACCCAACTAGGATCTCACCTGGAGTGACACAATGTTTTTCAATCCATTAATTAATTGCGAAACTCCTAAAAATAAGCGCTAAGCATTCTAACTTGTTTGAACCATCTTTGATTGATTAATCTTTGTTCAACTTGTTTGTCTGCTTGCCTTGTTAAAATGGACCAATATTATCATGTCGATTTTTATTATGAGGACTATGAGGATAATTCAAGCGTCCAATCTTTCCAATTCCATGTCCGACCATTTCACCACCGTGAGAGACAACCTTCCACCTCCTATGGTTACGTGCACACACAACGCACTAACCAATCTGATGTCCCTCCATACCTCACTCCAATCAAAACCCGGCAAGAGCCTTCCCCCCGCCATGATCCCACTGTGCAGACTGTCCTGCATGCGCTCGATCAACTCACCCCTCAACAACTAAATTTAATCCAATCTTTAGTTGAGGGTGTGACTTTCTCTTCTTCTCCCTTTCCCTCTTCGTCTCCCAGGCACCCACCTTTGTACATTCTGGTGACTTCGCCACATACCCCTGTACATTCTTCATCATCTCGGCCCCCTAGCCAATTGCACTCCCGTGCTCCGGTCCGTACGGACCACCCCTTGAGAAGGCCCACTAATTCAAGGCCACCCCCATATACTCTGTCATTTGCCCAGCAGCAACCCACTCCACTCCAAAATACTATTCTTCAGAAATTGAACAATCTGGAGAATCAAATAAACAAGCTTTCCAATCCCATGGGTGACCCCATTGCCGCCATGCCGACTCTCCCACAGATTTATATTTATCCTCCGGAGATGCCGTCGTACCGACTATACAATGGCACGGGCAATCCCTACCTTCATGTCAAGGAATTCCTTTATGAGTCTTCTCGTTGGCAGCAAGACCTCGTCACCCTGGCATATTTATTTAGAAAATCTCTTGACGGCCCTGCACTCGAATGGTTCTACTCTCTAGAACCAAGTAAGGTAGGAGACTTCTGCCCTCTGCATAAAAAATTCCTTCAAAGGTACAAAGACCGCTTCAGCCCTTATCTCTCTGTCACAGATCTAGCATCCG
Organism: Colocasia esculenta; assembly: GCA_014218235.1. Classification (NCBI taxonomy): domain Eukaryota; kingdom Viridiplantae; phylum Streptophyta; class Magnoliopsida; order Alismatales; family Araceae; genus Colocasia; species Colocasia esculenta. The sequence continues at coordinate 120,348,829 of CM024762.1, forward strand.
AAAAGATGGGGGCCGACGAGGCATTTATACAATTTGCTGACCATTGGAGGTCAATGGCCACTCGTTTACAGTATGAGCCCTCGGAGTCAGAGCAAGTTAAAATAATCATTTCCAACTCTACTCTGAGGTTCAAGCACATCCTGGCCATGAACCAAATCACCTCCATGGAGGAGCTCTACGAGCGGGGACGTTACATTCAAGCCCATTTAGTGGACTCCCCGATCGTAGAGCTATTTGATCAAATTAAACCGAGAAAGAACGGATTAGTGGATGCCATCCACCATCCACCTCCCACATCATATACCCCTACGCATACACTACCCATCTACCACAACATGCCGCCACCCAGGCGTCCACTGATTCGTCCTTTTCGGACTCAACAACCTCCAACCGGGCCCTACGATGCCCCTATACAAGAAGAAGCTCCTGCGCCCTACGTTGCGCCTGCTCCGGGTCCCACGTCGATTCCCGTACCTCCACCACAACAACCTCCACCTCCACCACAACCAATTGTTCGGGCCAAAGTTACCACCGCCCAGCCCATCTGCGAAACCACTTGGTGTTACGATGATGAGCCTTCCGAGGTCATGTTCGTATGCCATTTACCTACACCTCCCACACTGCCATCCGTTACCATTAAACCCTCCATTATTAAGCCTCCACCCACCATTACACCAATCATTACGCCTCCCATTTCTCCACCACCATTGGCAACCGAACCCGAGCAAATCTCCCCCTTCATACCTACTACACCTCCACCGGCCATACAACCCCCCATTACACCCACCACATCTACCCCCATCCAACGGAGCAGGCATAAGTTTTTAAGGAGTAACAGGTGTCAGCAAAAGAAGGAAGACCTGGGACCGGGCATGCTTTTCAAGATTCAGGAATGTATCCCTCGCATGCCGGTCATTGTCAAAATACCGAGCACATTCACCGAGCGGGAGTCCTCCCCTCCAATCATGGCCGTCAAGAGGCCTTCTAATCATATGCTACTCATACTTGTTGCCAACTGGGTTTATTTCAACATACTCATAGGGAATCTCCCTCTCCAAGCTCTCATGACCCCTCACACAATTATTGTGAACCTTCCCACTCTAGTGAAGGGGTCAGCTTCTCAGATTATGCTCACGCACTCCAAGGCCAAATCATTGGCACAATCAATTACCCAAGGAGTCGTGCCCCTTCCCATATCAAACATTGTACAATCTTTGGGCACGATCCCCTCATTGTTGCTTCCAACTCTACCGGTGGAACTCCCCACCATTTCATCACACTATATTCCAAGGGAGTTACCACTGTTGCTTGAAACTCCGATGGAAGTCAACAGCCCTCCAATCATTGAGTGCCGCTCAATCCCTCGGAGAAGAGTAAGACCATCTACCCGCTGGGCAAAATTTATGAGGAAGTACCTGAGGGTCAAGACGCCGAATCCCAAGCAAAAGCCAAAATGCCGGGCAAGGCAAAAGGCCAGAGGACCTCCATCTTTTCCCTCTTCTTTTGAATCATCGTTTTTGCTGCTTAGCACCTCCCCGTGGGTTCTCCACATTCCCTCCCCATGGGAGGCATTTTATTTTCATCTTTTGTATAATCCATTTTCTTACACTGGGCATCACGCCCCTTTTTATACTCCTTACTCTCCCTTTCGTGCCCCTCGTGGCACATCTTCCCATTGTGCCACGCCTGGCACGTCTCCCTTCCGTGCCCCTCGTGGCACATCTTCCTGTTATGCCACGCCTGGAATGTCTCCCCTCCGTGCCCCACGTGGCACATCTCCTTCTTGTGCCCCACACGACACGTCTCCATCCCGTGCCCCACGCGGCACCTCTCCATCTTGCGCCCCATGCGGCACGCCCTCCTTTCTGGCCCCTCGTAGCCCGCTTATTCCCTCCTCCGGCCCCGCCATATTCTTTTCCTCTCTCAGGGCATCGCGCCCTCCTTCTCCAATCCCCTCCGGCCCCGCCGGAGTCTCCAAAATCTTTCCTCCACTCACTCCTCGCCGCCTTTAATCGGTCCTTCGACCCTTCTCGCATTATTTTCGGGGCTTTAGTCCCCTTGTGTTTTCTAATTTCCAAAAATAAAATGTAAATTCTTCGTAGACCCCCGAGTCTCGCCCCGACGCAGGGCATTCGTCCTCCTTTTACCTTCCAAAAATCTTATGTTAAGAATTTACTGCAATGTCAAAAATCTAAAAAAATGAATATCCAGTATTGACATGCCGTCGCAGCATTTCTGTTATAAGAATCCCGAGCCAGGAGTCCAAAATTCCCTCCCGGGTCATTAAGGTTTGCCCTTAGCATGGGCACCTGCACATACTTTACGGCGCCCTAAGTCGATTGTCCCTGGTAGACACCGTCACCGTCACAGCCACGCCTGAAAGGTACAAAAAGTCTGTTTCTCCTCCTATTCAGCCAAAATATGGGTAATAGAGGTAGTTTGGGCGAAGAAACCAACCTGAAGCACTCCGTCATAAGAGAATGTCCCAAAATAGGCGAATCAAATGACCAATAAAAAACCAAAGTCAAAATGCATGTCAAGAGCGGCAAAGTCCGCGTAGGGATCCAAATGGACCTGGTCGTATGCATGCAAAATAAAAAAAAACCAAGTCAACCATAATAGGGCATGGCAAAGAGTGATAAAGTCCCCGCGGAGATCCAAATGGACCCGGTCGTACGCATGTCCCTACAATCAAATGGTCATCACTCAAGATTCCAAAATAATTCAAAAGCCCCAGTGCTTAATAAGACTGAACCTTCTGACGGTTGTGCCAAGGAAGGAAGTCGACAAACCTAACTCCTCAATACCCATACCAAGCTTATCTCTAATTTTTCTTCCCTTCTCCCTGCCAAATTTAGTCGCCTCTTCAGGCATGGCTTTGATAGTGGCGCCGCCAACCAAGTGCAATTAGCCGTGGGCGCCATGTTAAAACGCACGCCCTACTCTGGGCATTCTTTAATGAAACGGGAGGCAACAAGGACCCCTGCCAATCGATTTTCATAACTTAATGCCGCCACGGCATGGCAATGTTCTAAAATCACAAAAAATCAAATATTTACAAAAATTCCATAAAAATTCAAATACTTTTAAAAATCCACAAAAATTCAAATATTTCCAAAATCACAAAAAAATAATTTCAAATACTTTTCAAAAAACCACAAAAATTCAAATATTTTCCAAAATCAACAAAAAATCCAAATACTTTCAAAATCTCCATAAAAATGCAAATACCCCAAAAAATCCATAACAATTCAAATATCTCCAAAATCCACAAAAATTTGAATATTTTCAAAACTCCAAAAAAATTCATGATGGTATTGCACATAGCAAGCGCATTGCCTCTTGTCTGCATCAGATCGATGCAATTCTTCCCCTTCATGGGTTCCTCCCATCTTAACTCCAAACTCTTAGCCAAAAGATCACTTATCCTCATGGTTAAAAAAAACAAATTGAGTGTGCCACATCTGTTGTTGACTACTTTAGTCATGCTCCATGCTATAAATGTTGTTTTTCCATGATGGTTTTGTTGTTTTTTTACCTAATGAGTTTTGAGTGCAGGATTTGAGTTACCTCATCTGGCGCTACATCAGGCTGTAGCTGCTGCCCCTACTATCACTTATCTGCACCTACTATATAGTATACTCTTAGAGCACACCAAGGACCTTGTGGCTCTGAGGAATCTGGGGTTTGAGTTCCCCTTTACCAAAAACAATGATTATCCCAGAGGATCCTTAGCCGCACGGATAGGCCGTTACGCTTGGCATGTGAGGACGACGGACCCATGCATACCCCCTGGTCCCGACTCAACGCCATCGTAACAATATTATCCTTGGTTATTTCCTACTCCTTTTAACCTATTTTTCTTTTAAGCCCAGCATACATGCATATTGAAATCACAGTGGAAAACCACTCTTCCAAGCTAATTTGAGAGCCATCCACGCCTCAAATTCAAAAGCAATTTGAAATATTCCATTCCGGGTCGAATACCCAACTCTCTTTGTTGTCGCCTCCGGGCTGATTTCCTTAGAATCCTTTGTTTGGACTTATCCCTTTTATTTTACTCCCAGAGATCCACCTGCGGCAGTGGCAGACGCCCCCAATGGTGAAGCCTAACGGATTGTGTCCTTAGGTACTTCCCTTTCGCTAGAAGTTGGTCTCTCCTTCTCTCCCAAGATCCACCTGCGGCAGTGGCAGATGCCCTCAATGGTGAAACCTAATGGATTGTGTCCTTAGGTACTTCCCCGACGCTGGAAGTTGATCTTTTCTTTCCTTTCGTGCCCCACGCGGCACCTTTCCTTTCTTACCCCTTTTCCTTTGTCCAAACATTTGTTTCTTTAGGTCTTCTTCCTGGTGGTGACTTCCTTGGGTGATGAAAAAAGACTCTCATCAGGTGGCAGTCACTCAATTGCTACGCGTGTCTATTTTTCACCTTAGCGTCTACTTTTCAGTCTGCTCCCGCTGCACTCCACTTCGCTACACTTCATTTCTTTTCACTCCATTTCACTCCGTTTCACTCCATTGCACTCCACTTCGTGTCCCTCCACTTCGCTCTCCTGCAAAGCAAACACCAAGGCGTGGCAGCTGTAGACACACGAATTTAGCTCCACCGCGGGCAAATTTCATGTTGCGCCATAACACCACAAATGACCCTCATTTTGCCTTGCAAGGGTATTTCCCTATCATTCCAGATCTCACCATCTTCCCTCAGTGCTTTCCCCCTATTCCCGGGGTCTATTTAATGGTCTCGAGGTCTATTTAATGGCAAAAGGCATTGTTTTCATGTCGCGACGGCTCTCCGGGGCACGTTAATCATGTCGCGACGGGTTTGGAGGCCGCGTTCTTAAACGCGTCTGGCATGGCGGACGCGATTCCAAGTCACGCCGGGCACCTTAGGCATGACTAGGCCAACAGGACCTTATCGCGGCGGCCTTAAGCGACGCGACAAGGCATTTATTTATTTTATTTATGGAAAATGCCCAATGCCATTTCATGAACGCGTCCGCTATGAGCGTTGCGATTCTAATGTCAGTTTTGGCAGTATTTCTGTAAATAAAATATAGAAATCCCTTAACGCGTCCTACTGTCCGGACGCGTTTCAAATCAAGGACACCTCGGACCTAGCCGACGCGATTAGGCCCTAGGCCCCAAAGTCGTCGCACTCAAGCGCCCGGGTCTTGGAATCACACGAAATCTCTGAATTGCTTTCGCCTGTCCCGACGCGATTAGCTCTTAGGCCTGACATGCCAGACCCCAGAAGTCGTCGCATTTATGGCCCACGTGCCCAAAAGGAAGTCGCGGCAGGGTTGGCCGACCCGTTTCAAGAATGCGGCAGCCATACCCTACGCGATTATGAAGGTGGCCGCAGATTGTAATCATCGCGCTTTATGTCAAATCAAGCGGCAAATGCGGCGCTTCCTAATCGCGGCCTCCTAGCCCGACGTGATTCTAATCGCGACCTGCCGCTTAGACTCGACTCAACATCATGGTCGCGTCCGCTGTAACCAACGCAATTCAAGCGTCTGATGCCTATAAATAGACCCCTGAGGGTCATTTGTAAGGGGGGTTCCATTTTTAGAGCAACGAAGCCCTACCGGATTCATGTCCTGTCTCGACGTCCGCCCAAGGGGACCTCCTCTTCCCTCGTCCGTCCAGCCGACGTCCTGGCCTTCTTCCACGTGTACCGGAGCGGAGCGGCGCGGAAGGTCCTTCCTCGTCTTCCTCCGTTAGTCTAACCGGCAACGCCGCGGCGCCGACGCGCCATCTACTATTCGGGGAAGCACCCCCTCCCCTTTTCTTTATTTTTCATTACTTCTCCCGGGCCCCGCGTGGTTCCTTTTTACTTACTTCCTCCGGGCCCCACATTGCCCATTTACTCCTTTTTATACACACACACACACACACACACACACACCTATTTCAGGGGTTTAAAAGCCACCACACGATAAGTCGTTCCCCTTGTCGTTTATTCTTTTATTGCATTTTTTTTAGGATTGATACTACATACGTGGCTAATCCCTTGTTATTCTTTTGTCTATTTTGTCAGGGTAATCAAACGAGGAAACACCCTCTACTGCGGCCGGCCGTGTTCGTAGAGGAAGAAAGGACCCACACCCCCGCGCAACCTCCCACGCTTCAACATTCCACGACCACTTCTTCCATCTCGTACCCCTCTCCGTGCAATCTCCATTCGGCACCCTCGCATGCCTGGCGATCATGATCTTTTTATTTTCCGCATTTCCTTTCCTTCCCCCCCCCCCACCCTCCATATCCCCCCTCTTTGTGGATTAAATGCCCCGGGGTTCCCGACGGACCCGCGGCAGTGTCTACACACGGTACTTGTGGAAGAGCTCTCTCAGCCATCGAAAGGGGTCGTAGCTGAGGTCATGTGTGTTGAGCTCAACCCGACCTGGATGAATATGATAATTGAGTACTTATTGATGTGTAGGGATACGATGAACAACCAAGAGAGGAGGGGTGAATTGGTTATCGCCCAATATAAAAAAATCTTTTACACAGAATAGATTAGACCCAATCAATCAAACCTATTATGTGATATGCACAGTGAAATATAACAAGTATATAGATAAAACCAACTATCCTAGCATGTATAGAACGAAGGTAGAAAAGATGGATCAAACCATACATGTACACAAGATTTATAATAGTTCGACAAACACACCCATGTGTCCGTCTACATCCACTATCCCACACCCCTATGAGGATTTCCACTGGCGTGTTTCCCAGGTACAAGTGAAAACCCGCACACACACTATTGTTTCCGGGGACAACCACAACCCCACCTCGCTTCTCGGGGACGAGACAACCCAGTGTGTATGCGCACATACCCTACACACCAACAAACAACAACGTGCTCACAGACAGAGCACACACAGTACGATTAGGATTCCAAAAAGAACAATAAAGCATGGATAGGAGAGACAACAATCTAAACAGTAAAGTGTAGAGTTCTCTTGTTCCAGAAATTTGGCCTTTGTGGTCGTCTTTGACTGATGATGACTCAGGTGGAGAACTGCCCGATGTAGAACACTTCTGAACAAGGTCTTGCAAGTAGCAACACCATGTCCACACCCTTCAGATGAAGAAACACCTCTTAGGTATGTCTGGAAGGCTTCTGGATGATGAACACTTGTTCTCCAAGCTTCTACAAGATCAGAGCATCTGTTGGCTCTTCCTAGGGCAGTACGATCCTCTCTTGAACTCTAGGGTATGAAGCAATCCTCTTGGAGGCGTGTTCTATTCTTCTAAAACACGGGAACATGTTGTATTTATAATCTCAAAGAGTCCTTGTATGTTCGGAAATAGTTGGATCTTCATAGGACTCTGTTTAGGAAAGTTCGTATGGAGAAACACCGGAATCGGTCGACCGAATTCTTCGAATCGGTCGTCCGATTTCTGCCTTTGCTTCGACTAATGAATCGACTGGATGCTCGGTCGACCGATTCTGGAAATTCGGTCATCCGACTTCTGTCTCAGCTTCGACCGATGTTTCCGCTGGTTAAGATTCAATGTGAACATCCGAAGTCACTGGCAAATCATTCGACCGATTTCTTTAAGTCGGTCGTCCAACTTTTTGACTGTCCCATTGCCAAGCCTTCTGGTTAGGTTGGTCAACCGAACATACCAAATCGGTCATTCGACTTCCAGTTGGTAATCGATTGTCCATTGATTGCCCTTGTTCCACAATCAATTGCCCATCCATTGCCCTTGTTCCACAATCGATTGGGCTTTCATTATCTGTCACGTCCCGATGCAGAATATCAGAACATGAGGCAGTTGCAAGTAAGCGAGTATAGAGCGTATAATAGACATCAAGCCATTGGATAAATGAATAATGCTAAATCAAATGTATTTCATTGATAATTCCACTAATGTCTATTACAACCACTAATCTAAAGTCATTACATAGGGCCCAATTGACATCATTACATTGAAGGAAAAGAAAGGAACTAAAACTAAGACTCTAGTATGATGCTAGTACTCTTGCATCACTCGTGGTCCTCCCCATCCTCATGAGTGTCGCGATCTTCATCAATTTCACCTGAGAACACATATCAAATAATGCAGGGTGAGCGATAACACTCAGTAGGACTTAAATCTCATGATCAGAGAGCAGAGTGACAATTGATAGAGAGAGAGAGTCAAGTAAGGTTGAGCAAGTGATAGCATAAACATTATTGCAAATAGCACAAATGTCAAATATAGCATAGAGAGCAAGATGGCCATAGCACAAATAGCACAATATAGTTCACGATAGCACAATGAGTCAAGTATAGTATAGCACTTTGATTGTCATTAAATAGTCGAGATAGATAGCACTCGAGTATAATGCCAAACACTCTGGTCAATTAACTCTCGCAGGCACTAGCACTTTTGGACGCACCTCCCAAGACTAGACCGGGCTCCTTATATTGCCAAGCATTAATCATATTGTTTATCTTTAGACAATCAGTCAAATGGCCATAGAGAGTACTAAGAATAGATGAGAATATTTGATGAATAGACGAGAGTGTAGAGAACATGAATAGATGAGTGAATAGAGTATAGGTGAGAACTATAGATCAATGCGCATGAAACAACGTTAAATAGGCGATAGTAACAGTTACATAACACGCATGATTGGTGATGGCAGTCAGGTAGAATTCACTAACCAACCACTGGCCATGCTACGAACATAGTCCAGAGGTCCGGCGTGATATCATGGTAAGAGAGAGAAAATCTAAGGTCGTTTGGATCATACTGATCCCTAAGGGTGTTATAGGTATTGAGGGTATAACCGGCTTGTCAACCATGTGGGAATCTATGGACAGAGGAGACTTACGGAGGCCTTGAATAAGGATTTATTAGTCCGACAGAAGGAATATCCGACGGAGAGTTTGTCCAAGTTAAGAGAAAGTGTATATAGAAACGAGTTGCTCGACGTTCTAGAGGAATTCTAGAATAGTGAAGCGTTGGTAACGATATTCCAAAACAACGAGAGAAATGAAAATAAGTCCATTAAAAATAGGGCAATGAAGTATAATTATTGAAGTAAATTACCAGATGCATTATTGAGTATCTTACGTCAATATGGATGGTTTCAAGTGTTTGCATGTGTTAGAGAAATCATAGATATGAAAAGATCAAGTGTATGGCTTTTAATAGCATGATTACATGATCATAATTTAGACGAACCATTTACTGTGTTTCTCTACATTGATAGGATGCATAGAGACTGTAGAAGAACAAGAACCATAGAAAACTAGGGTTTATGTACAAAATTCAAGAACGCGATGTACCACTGTAAGGATCGCGACATGGTACTTCAAGAACGCGACAGAGTGTTTAAAGGAACGCAACAGGGTCCCTGGTATAGACAAATAGAATGCGACGCAAGTGCCTGTTGTGTTCAGAACGCGACGGGTTCCTTGTCGCCACCCCCCTTGAGAACGTGATCTATCGGGCCGTCATGTTCTCAGGGTTTTCCCCTGAGCCCGAGAGGGAAATATCCTTGCTTTGGATTGTGGTCCATGCTTTCCAAGGGTTGACACAAAGGGTGTTTTAAAATCAAAAACTCGACGTACACTTGATGAAAAATCATGAAACATATTTTAAACGAAACTAGAATTGCAAGGGTATAAGCAGTAAAGAGTAATTAGAATTGTAACATCCCAAAAATTTTATTTATTAGGAAAATGTGAAAATTTTGACTATTAAACATAATTATTTTCATGGAATGTAATTAATCTTAACTTAAGATTTATTGGTGATAATAGATAATATTTCAAGTGTCGTACTCAAAGGTGCGCACTGTGACAGGGCGACAACAGAATTCTGTAACGAAAATAAAATCCGAGAATACCATAATTTCCAAAAAATATAGTGATATCAAAAAATATAAATATCCAGATTTGTTGACGTACGGATTTCGAGATTAACCCGACATAACTATTTTCTGAGTATTTTTCACTAGGTGAAAATAAATTCTAAAAATTAAATTAAAATCACTATAATTTGTAAAACCTTTTCATTAGCCTATGGTCGAAATTGCAACTTGATTGGATATCATTAGGACACCTAAACAAGGGGTTAAAGGGGCCAGCCGAATTATCACCTAATTACGGTAACCAATTTCTTGAATTAACTGTTCCTCATGTGGCAGGAGCTAAGTGAACCACTTCTCATGGGATTGAAGCTTACACGTTTGTCCCTTAGGTGTAAGGCTTAGAGAGTTGCATGAACCAGGTGGCCTTGGATGGTTAAAGGGGTTTACACCTCGACACCTTGATGGCCGACGTGCCATCGTGCATGGGAATCCGGCTGGGTTATAAAAACACCCCAACATCTATCTTATGAACCTTTCCAACAGTACTCTTCTATACTCTCCTTCTGCTGGGTGTGCTGTGCTGCTGGAGCTGTTAGAGCTGTGTGCGTTGAAGCTACTGCTGTATTCCTGGAGGTGTCGAGCTGCGCTTGCTGTGGCTGTGCTTACACCCTTGCGTGGGTGACTTGCTGTTGGAGCTGCTACTTCCACTTCTCTTACCAGCAGTGCTGTGAGCTATAGCTACTGGGGACTGTTGCGATTGCACTCATAGTATCATCTTTCTTCCTCCAGCTATGAGTCCATCGAAGGGAGAGCTTCAACCTTTCTCTAGTTAGGTAGGATTCTTTCTTCTTCCTCCATCTTTGCCTTTTACATAGGCTAAAAAGTTCTTGACCACGTACATGTATGCTCTTTATCTTGTAAACCATCTTTAGAACAGTGTGATAATCTCCTGTAAGCATGTTTTAACAAGTGTTGTTTAGATGAATTATATACCCAGTACTTCGTTTTCTAAATTCTTGGCCGATCATGTGTAGGATTCTCTTCCTTCTCTCTCATACTTACCCATTTGGCTTGCTATAAAACCCCCTGTGTAGATGTTCTAATCCTCAAACTGTTGCTTTGACTTTGTAAACACTCTTGGAAGTGTGTGTTCATCATGTAGAAATCTTGTTGAGTGCAAGTGATTGTCATTATAGGAATTGTTCTCTATTTAGAGTTTCTAGCTAACCAGGAATAGATTGTGCTTTTCCACATGCTATTAATCCCTGTCTTTCATGAAAAAGTAGTGCCCAAAGTAGTGAACAAGTCTTTCTAGTTGTTAATAATCATGTTTCAATCCATAGATTTCCTTGTTCAAGCCTTTAAAGTGATTGCAGAGCCCTTTCTGGAAGTTCACCAGGCGGCTGTCGACAGACAGGAAGCACCTGTCGAAAGACCCCAAGCTCCCAGAACCGCTGTCTACTGGAAACACCAGTGACTGTCGACAGATAGCATCTGTCTGTCGACAGCCAGACCAGGCCTATCGACAGGCACTGCTCAAAACCAGAATTTAGCTACTGGATGCCAACATCTGTCGACAACCACCTCCTGGCTGTCGACACACACTGTTTGGGCCAATGTTCCAGTACCATTCTTTGTTTAGTCTTCTGCTAACACTTTAGGCTATTGGGCCAGCAAGCCATTTCCTTCATTCTCTTGGATATTTACTATTATGTCACTCCAAATATCATTCACATTATCCCCTATACTCTTCTTTGGATTGCCCTTGAAGTCTTCAAATACAAGTAGCGTCAAGTTGGTTACCATTCCCTGTGTTCAATAACCTGAGTTCATATTCTTTGATTACATGAAAGTTTGGAATACTTGAGTACCACAATTGGTTATGAATAACTGATGATGACAATTATTGGGTCCTTGGACCCCACTTGATTAATATGCCTGTGTAAATAGGGCTGGTCCAGTCTTGGGAGGAGCACCCGAATTCATTTACGGGCCGTGCGGAATGATAAAGGACGCCAGGATGTTTGGCATTGCATCACTATCATCTAGATTAGTCATCATGTTATTTATCATTAGTTAGATATGATTTGAACCAAAACCTGGGTGTTATCTTGAATTCTTGATCATTTGGTCTTTCAGTCACCTTTGTTATCTAGCCATGTTAACAGTTAAACTCTTTTACTGTCCTTGATTATCTTCATTCTTCTGATTAATAGATTGAATCCTACTGGGCTAGTTAGCTCACCAAATCCTATTTTTTTAGGTTATCTACAATTCTAGAAGGCGAGACATCGGGATTGTGTGTGGAGAGACCACCCTTGGCGGCGTTTGCTTTTGAATTTGTAAACTGAGAGTTATGTAATACTTATAGACCGGCAGTTAGTTATTTTATTTACTGAAGCCTCCGGAAAAATTTCTACTCAATTAGTTCAAATTTTACTCTTGATTTCTTATTCGTTCACGTTCCGACATTTATAGATATATTAAGTGTCGGGACGTGACAAGAATCTTATCATGGTATTGACAGGCTATGATCTGGTTCTTTCACGATGAACACAGAACATGACACAGTGATGAAAAGAGAATTAATTCGGAAAGGGTACAAGATAGAAATTGAGGAAACGTGTGTCATTAGTTTTCTGACATCAAGTAGCATGTACAATAATATTTTCATAGCACAAGATCAAGTGTAAATAGAGAATTAAGATAAGCATAATGGGTCGGGTACATGTTCTTAACAAAACTTCAAACAAGAAATTGACATGATAGGGTCGATAGAAATTAGGGAAAAGAGAGGGCTTTTGTTCCTGGTATCAAGAACAAACTACAAACAAGATTAATTTAATTTAGCTTGTGAGATTGCCTACCTTTAGACGATGTAAACTCCTAGGGTTAAGAACTCGAAGAACAGGCTTGTAGATCTTCTAGAAACCTTCTCCCCACGAATTCCTTCCTCCTATGGCCTCTTCTCCACGTCCAAGAAGTCCCAGCAGAGCAATAGGGTCGGCCATGAAGAGTTTGGGGGTGTATTAATGCATCTAGCATGTTTATTTCCTAATGCAACTCTAACTCCCCTTTTTCTATGAATTTCCATGTTTATCTAACCTTCCTAGCATTCGTCCTCTTAATTGGGTTAGGATGGGACTCCAATTTCATGGCTAGTTAGTTAGGGTAGGGTTAGGAATCCAATTTAGATGTATATGAGACATATTAATGACTTACTTGCCCATTTTAAATTAGGCAATAATGGAGTTACAAATTTTTGGGTATTTTTTTGCATTCTATCATTTACAACTCCTATTTTGGCCCAGTAACATTTAGATGAGCCATTTAGTAAAGCCCATCCCTTATTTTTGTTTATTGGGTTTTTAATTAACTCATTTATCTCTATTTATTTAATTTATTTAAAATAGTGGGTTGCTACATTATCGGTCGATCGATTTCTGCAAGTCGGTCGTTTGGTTATCAGTTTTGCAGTTCTTCTTCCAGTCTTGTCTTTCTGTTTTGTCCAAGTCTTGTGCTTTGTATTGACTACTTCAACTGCGATTTTTGGACAAATATACTGCACATTTAACACACAAATTAGACCCTCAAATTAAATAAACATAAATCAAATGCTTGGTCATGAACATGAATTATATTCAATATTTTGTGATTTTCTAAACATGAGTTAAACTTAGTATTTTTGTGATCATCAAAATCTACAGAGTATAACACTTACGTCACAGGAGACTCCTGGAAGATCAAGATGAGGAGTTGCGAGTCAGGCGGCGGGCTCCAAGGTTCTTCATGATGGGGGATGCCCTGTATCGCAAGGGTTTCACGTACCCCCATCTCCATTGTGTAGGCCCTATCGAGGTCAAGGAGATTTTGTGCGAGATCCACGAAGGAACTTGTGGAAGCCACACCAGTCCTTGATCGCTCGCCCAAAGAGTCACCCAACAAGGGTATTGGTGGCCGACGATGTTGAAGGAAGATGAAGCTTACGTCAAAAGGTGCCATCAGTGTTAAATTTTCAGTAAGGTGGATTGCCGACCGCCAGTCGATCTGACCACCTTATCGACTCCATGGCCTTTCGCCCAATGGGGAATGGACATTCTTGGGCTTTTCCCCTTGGCATCAGGTCAGCAGAAGTTCTTGATCGTTGCTATCGACTATTTTACGAAATGGGTCGAGGCCCAGCCCTTGGCGAAGATCACCGATGCCAATGCTTGGAAGTTTGTTTGGAAGAATATTATTTGTCGATACGGGTTATCGAGAGCCCTTATCACTGACAATGGAAGGCAGTTCGATAACACGAGATTTCGGAGAAATTGCTCTGAGCTAGGTCTCCAACACTGGTTTACTTCAGTGGCACATCTAAGACGAATGGGCAAGCTGAATTGACAAACCGGACAATCCTCGATGGACTGAAGAAGAGGTTGGATGATTTTAAAGGGTGTTGGGCCGACGAATTGGCTCACATACTCTGGACCTATCGCGTCACCCCTCGGGAGGCTACGAGAGAGTCTCCTTTCACGCTCGCCTTTGGGGTGACGGCAGTGACCCTGGTGGAACTGCTCGTACCCTCCCAGAGAGTACTTGGCTTCGAGCATGAAAGCAACGACAACACCCTTCGTGCGGAGCTGGACCTAATTGACGAGTGGCGAGCTCAGACAACTACACAAATCGAAGTATACCAACGAAGGATGAAGCGTACATTTTCCGCCAAAGTCAGGCCGAGAGGATTCGACATTGGCGATCTCGTCCTTCAAAAGCTCGAGGTCTCAGATTCGAGAAGTGCCATCAGTAAGCTCTCTCCCAACTGGGAAGGCCCCTATCAAGTGGTCGATGACCTCGGACGGAGGGCCGATCAGTTGTCAAAGTTAGATGGGTCGGCCGTTCCATGAGCTTGGAATGTCGAACACCTAAAGCACTACTTCCCTTGATGAAAATAAACATTATCTTTGTTGGGATATTGTGATCGATGACGAATTGCTTAATAGCACCGTCCTGTGGTCTTCGTCGATGATAAGTCGCTTCACAGCATTATCTTACGGTAAAGGACGAGTCGTTTTATAACATCGTTCACCTCATTAGGCAAGTTGATCTAAGCATCGCCCAAGATTAGCTAAAAGGTCAGAAAAGTTAGCCGTGAGGTTGCTTTGGCACTCGGCCTATCTCCGACAAAGCTAATTTCAATCGTCAGTCTAGTCATTCATGAGGTCGCTTTAGGCACTTGGCTTGGCTCCGACAACTTGGGAGCTTCACAATCACTTTCTACGATTATGGGTGGTTGAGAGAATAAACTAAGAGGTTATGTCTTTTTATCTATGATTATACACCGATAGAACAAATATCACGACATGATTTCCAGTCATACTTTTTTAAACAAAATCGCTAAGGTTATTAGATCCACCAACCATTTAATGGGAAACGAGTACATGGTTGCATTTGACAAAAAGTTTCTATAGATATATGTTGCGGCCGAGGCGTGTACAATATTAACCGACCTAGGGGAGAGAAGGAGGGACGTCGGAGCCTGACGGGTTGGCGGTTGCAGCCTCAGACTCTTGTCTCGGTATTGTGTAGTCTGCGATTGCAGAACCAACCATATCGGCATCGAGCCCTTCCTCGGGCACGAGGGCGCAAGATCGACGCCATCCTCATCTTCGAGAGGCCCAAGGTTCGATAGGTCATGGTCTGGAAACGCCTCCCACACGAGCTTGAGGCAATGATTGTACCCTTCCTGGAAGAGACAATCGATTTGCCTCTCCAAAGTGTCAGATTCACGATACACCTCTACCGCCTGTAGACACTGCCGCTTCATGGAACCCCCTTCTATAAATGACCCTCGGGGTCAATTTAAAGGGGTGAAATCATTGAATCACGTCGGGTACAGCCGCCGCGACAAGAAGTTGAATCGTCTCTGGGTGGCAGGCCGCGACTTGAAACACGGCGTGCTAGGGCGCCGCGACATGGATTGAATTGCGTCCGGGCGGCAGGCCGCGATTCGCAAGGTCAAATTGATGAGACATGCGCATGACTGCCGTCATGTCTCTGAATCACGTCCAGTCAGGATGCTATGATAAGGAGGGGAATCGCATCCGCCAGGGCTGCTGCGACTTGAAACGCGGCAGCCATGGCTGACCCGATTACCTTAGGGGCAATTTCGAGGCAATCAGCTCATAAATGCGCTTGTCGGCTACAAGCTTTAGGATTTGACCTTTCTAAATTGCGCCGCACTGACAGGACATGATTTTAGGATTTTCTCATGATTTCCCGGTGTAGGCTCTCAAGTGCGGCGACTTCTGGGGCATAGTTTTTTTGACTTTTAAATTGCGGCGGTCACGTCAGACGTGTTAATGATATCACGTCCCGCATGGCCGTCGCATTAAGGTCACGCCCCCGGAGGCCGTCGCAATAAGGTTGCGCCTGTTAGAACTGTCACGATGAGGTCCTGAATCACGTCCACCATCCCGGACGCCTTTCATAATGCGACTGCCACACCCGTCGCGACATGAATTTTGTAACACCCCACATAAGAATATGGTAAATGGACTAAATTAGCAGACTACCAACAGCTCGGACTAGTCATTTTCAGAGCTCGAGCAGGAAAAGAACTCTGAAGTTAAGTGTGCTCAGTTGGGAGTAGTCCCAGGATGGGTGACCTTCCTGGGAAGTCTACCAACTTGTACGGTTGTTGGGCCAGTTTGCTGGTTGGGTCGTCACAAATGGTATTAGAGCCTTGCCTAGCCAAAAGTGCAGGAACTAAGTGCCACACAGGGCAAAGTGCTACGCTATGGGAGCCACCTCTTGAGGCCATAATGGCGCAAAGTGCTATATAGTGGGAGCCACCTCTTGAGCTTGTGGGGGCCACCTCTAGAATCCTGCCTGCCTGGGGTCTGACTTTGTGCTATATGTGAATAGCGACGAGGACGTCGCTCATATAAGAGGGTAGATTGTAACACCCCACATAAGAATATGGTAAATGGACTAAATTAGCATACTACCAACAACTTGGACTAGTCATTTTTAGAACTCGAGCAGGAAAAGAACTCTGAAGTTATGACCTTCCTGGGAAGTCTACCAACTAGTACGGTTGTTGGGCCAGTTTGCCGGTTGGGTCGTCACAAATTTGATGCCTATAATTCTCGAGGGGCCACGGAAATGGAGGGGAAGCACCGGGGGAAGAATGGGGTGATCGAGAATGATTGGGAAAACTACTCTTGCAAGGCAAAATGAGGGCTATTCGTGGCATTGTGGCGCAATATAAAATTTGCCCGCAGTGGAGCCAAATTCGCATGTCTACACCGCCTTCTCGCATTTCTCGACCACAATTTGATCAAATCAAGACTTGGTCTCCTCGTGGGCATTTTTTTTGAAGTTTAGGGCCTCCTCGGTAGCACGGAGATCTGTGTCGGGCTCTGGCCATCCCGCGAACCAAAGTGGCAGCCCTCTCTATAGCCTTAGAGGCTTCGTCAGACTCTTGGAGCCTCTACTTCTCGACCTCCTTGGCCCTTTTCTCTGCAGCCTCTGCCTTCTACTGAGCCTTAGCTATCTACTGATCAGCCCTTCGCGGCTTGCGTCGATTTGCTGAAGTAGTAGGTTGTACATCAACAGATGGTCTTGGATGCCTCGATAGAGGCCTTCGATGATCTCCCCAGACTTTAAGCCAGCATGTCGGGCCTTTGTGGGGGAAGGAACTGATCTGCGTCCTCAATGGGTGGCTGTCAGGACCTCCGACTGTTGGCTCGGTCTGGAGGTCGTCGGACGCAACTTCTTGGTTGGCCCGTTGACGGCTAGCACTCGAGGGGCCCGATGGGGTCGCTATCGCTCGAGAGTGATCTGACGGCATGATCATACTGACCCTCGAGTTCCCTCTTGGCAGTCTTTGCTAGAGGACGAGGAACGCTGGGAGCAGTTTGTTCTTTGGGGGCCATGTCGAAGACAATCTTGACGTCGGGTTCGACCCGAGGCCTCTTGGCACTTTTCTTGCCCTGGGTCTAAAAATGCTCCTCTGTAGAATGGGCCAAGTCGGAGCCAGTCTTTCTCTTATTGGCCATCTCTGCAAAGAGTAACCAAATGTAAAAAGCTCAGACAAAATTCCATGCAAAAGAGAAAGAGGTGGTATGTAAGCCGGAATCCCAGACCTTCTTCAGCCTTGGCGACCAGGTTGAGAAGCTCCTAGGACGGGGTGTACAGGTTGGGAGCTTCCGTGTAACGTCGCTTATTTTCGGATCCTTTTTGGATCGTGTGTGTTGTGGTTGTGATGGCTGTTGTAAGGCCAGTGTGGTGTAGACGCGTGGTGTGTGTAGGTGTGGTGCAGGTTAGGTCCCGAAATGAAATAGGACCTGCTACAGTTGAGTAGGAGTTGGCGGCCAGGGGTGGTCGTTGACTTGTTGACGTCCAGGTAAGTTGCCGTTGACTGCATGATCTTGGCGGCAGGGGATATGGACGTTTAGGGTGGCGGTTGTCTTTGGCGGCAGAGGGGTTGACGCCAACCTGAGAATTCTGCAGGTTATAGGGTCACCCGAGAGCAGGTTTCCCACCTGTCTCTCTCTTCCCCTTGCCCTAGCTTCGCGTCCCCGTGTTTCTAAAGCTTCCAACAGGTACTGAAGGGTGGTTGGAAGATCGTGGAGCGTGTGGCGTTGTCGAATCGGACGAGGAAACGTCGTGGCGTGGTGCAATTCTCGTGGGAGCTCGCGGAGGGTTCGGTGTGAACCGGGAGAATTCAGAGGGTTTGAGCGTGTTCTGAGGTAGGGAACGACCCTTGTAGTTCTTATAGGTTGTAATAGAATAATTAGAAAGCATGAAACTGCATGAAAATGGCAACTTCGGGTCATGTTATTCATGCGGGGTTCTAAGGGTGGTTTGATGGAATTTAATGGTTAATTCATGTAGTTTAAATCTTAAATGATGCATGTTTGGCTTGGAAAATAGTTTCCTCATGTTTTCTCGTTGCTTTGATGATTGTAAAACCTGTAGAATCAGTTTAGGGTTTCTGCAGGAACTGGGGTTGAAGAGCTTAGCGTCAACATCTATTGACGCCAAGTTCATCAGCCGGGATATAGACGGACAGATCCATTGCCGTCTACTTCCTATAAGCGGCAGTCGATGTTGCCGCCAACTTGTGCATGTAACCATGCAGTGTGGTTTTGTAGCTTTTCTGGTTATGAATATTGCGTGTTTGTGTGTGCATGGCGATGACCGGTGTGAGCCAGTGCATTTGATATGCTCTAGGAGCATACTGCTCATGTAATGGACATGTTTTACGTGAATGATGTGTGATGTATGTAATTGCTTTACGCAGTATGTGTGGTGCGTTGGCACCCGTGGCACTCTTGGAGTGCATTGTCCATGTGTTGGACATGTGGTTTACGTGGAAGACGTGTGGTACACCAGCCAGGGTGTAATATACACGTGTTGTTTACGTGGTTTGAGTGTGTGTATACTACACACTTTGTTGTAATGTAATTCTTATGATTTGTCGTAGTAACTGGGCAGTGAGGTTCCTGTGTGAGCCTAGCCATGACTTTGTGGTGTTTGGGCAGTGAAGGTCCACACCGACCTAGCCCTGGTCCGTTGTTGTCTTTCGAATAATATTATATGGATTTATGTATTAAGTGGTGTGTGTGTGTTGCCACGGAGGTCATGAGGTGACCAATGATAGGCAAGTTTGTGGTTCAGTTATGTGTTGGTGTGGGATAGCTTTGGGGTCACACGGTGACCGATGTTAAGCTAATCCTAACACTTGTATATTGTGAATTATAAGTAAAGGTTATATGTGTTAGTTTCGTGGTTTGAGCTTGCCGAGTGTGGTGGTCCGGCGTCTATTCCGGAATGCCTCTCTAGTCGGGTACCCCAGGTTCTTTATGAGCCAGGCACGTGTGTTTGTTGTGCTCGGGGTTTTGTCCCGGTACTTGTGTTGTACCGTTGAGGTCTGTGTCGTCTTCCTGGACACCCTCACTCCTGTGCTTGAGTTGTACGTCCGGCTGAGGGAAAGACGACAGTAGGGCAGCGGCTTGTGTTTGTGGGTGTGTAGTCGCTTGTAGCGCGCTCGTAGTTGGGGGGTACGGACACTAGTAGTCGACACTGGTCCCCAGCTAGTCCTATTTTCCAGTGCCTCACTTTAGGGTGCTCCGGCCAAAGACTCTAGAGGTGCCAGGCATGGGCCTGCAGTTGTGTGTCTGCAGGTGTGGTGTTGGTTGGTCTCCACAGTTGTTTGACTTGTTCTCGTGAGGCGGCAGTTGGACCTTTCATCCGTGACTACGAGGCTGAGAGGTTGTTCTTGTGTTGTGTTGTCCGGGTTGGATACTGGCCTGATCAGCTAGTAGTCCATTCCCGTGTGGTGGCATCGTTCTTTCTGACTCGTGCTTAGTTAGCTCCAGTTGTAGTTGTGGTAACGTCGTCCTTCGCGACTTGTGCTTTGCCAAGCTCTAGTTGTGGCTTGACTCGTGCTTTGCCACAGGCTGTAGTTCGTGAATTTGTGATTTGTGGTCGAGGTTTGACCAGTTCGAGGTGTGCCCTGGTGTTGGCACAGCTGTGACTGAATTATGGTTTGTGTGACTCGTCAATTAAGGTTTCACTTGTAATGTTGTGTCTAAGTGAAGGCACAATATAATTGTGGTTCAGTGTGGTGTTTATTACCTACTTATACCCTTGTTCGGGTGTTTGTGATGTGGTACCTCAGAGTAGCAGGTACCTATTTCCTTTGTGGGTTACTTTGTAGTTTTGTGGTGGTACATTGTGTACCAACCTTTCCGGGTACTTGTGTGTTGTGGAGGTTTTGTGGTTCGACCTGCCACTTGTTGTATCCTAACTGTTTTAAGTAGATCTTTGTTTATATTTTATTGTGAATTAGTTTTGATTATTAATTATGTTACCTTTGTGGGTATTTTGCCGATGAGGCTTGTAGCTTAGGCATATTGTGGTTTAGTAGAGTTATGCTCCGTGGAGGCCGTGTGAGACCTTCCACTTATTGAGTTTTACCCTTCTTGGGCATGGTTCCGATTATGGATTTAGTGTGTGATGGATTAGCTAGCTGTAGCCAGTCCTACCATTTATGTGTGGCTCTCGACGTAGTGTGATTTGGAGTATAAAGGACCAGCTCTTTGTTAGCAGTCCTGTTACTTAAGTGTTCGAGATTTGCTTGTGAAGCTTGTAGCCTGGGCAGTGACTTGCCTGTGTGGCTTATAGCTTAGGCAACTAGTTGTTGTAGCAGTGTGCCAGTGAGACTGTGGTTTAGGCACTTTAGTAGTTGGGCTGACTAATGATATTATGTTAGTCCTGTAGTCCTACTTTCCTTCTGAGGACTTTGTGTTTATTTTCATGATTATGTTTAATTGTTATTTATTGTCATGATGTGAGTATGAAATGGTTTGGCTATTGGTGTTGCCAGTGAGACCCTTTGGGGTTGAGGAGTATTGTGGTCTCGGTGTTGTTTTGGGTAGCCCCTACTGAGCCAGTGACTTGTTGAGGCTCACTCCCCTACAGTTCTTTTCAGGGCTTGCCGTATGTTTGGCTTGCAGCGGCGTTGTGTCAGACTTGTACCACCAGCAGTTGTTTAGTAGTTAGTGTTGTGTGAGCTTGTGCTCCCTCGGGGTATGCCCCAGGTAGTTGTACTCTTTTAATTGGACATGTATTAATGTAATGGGACAATTGTACAAATTTGGAGCAAATATGAGCACATGTACTTTCTTGTGTTTTATATTCTTGTGGTTTGTCTTTTATACTCTTACTGGACACGTGTGTGAGATATCCCTTGCGAGACTTCGGTCCGTTCGCGGGAGGCGGATCTGGATATGGAGCCTTAATGGGCATAAATACCCTGGTCCGTCATAGTTGGTATCAGAGTAATGTCCAGTTAGAATATGAAAAGACATTGAAAATACAATGTCCCAATACATGGATTAATGTTCACTGCTGGTAGTAAGTCTGAGGTTTTGTGTGATATAAAGTAGTTTTTACGTGAGCTTTTGGCACGTAAACCGTGTGTTTCTGTTTGTTAGATTGGCAGGTATGAGCAGTTGTTGTGCCACAATGTGGATAGTAGCATAAGTTGTGTGATAGCATCCTGGCACTAGTGCAGTTAAAGTAGTTAAAGTATAGAGTATTTCTGTGATAGATCAGTTTGGTTGTTAAAGATTTGTAGTTAAAGGAATTGAAGAGATTAACAAGTTTGGATATGGAATTCAGTAAATAAGTTATAATGAGATAGAAAGTTGGCAGAGACAGGTGTATGGTAACAAGGTGATAAGGATCAGGTCAGTGTGTGTGTGATAAGTTGCAGTTGAGAATCTCAGCAAATGTATTGTGGCATTAGAGATTTGAGTCAGAGGATATTAAGAAACAGTGTGGATGGAAATGTGATTAGAGTTATGAAGAGTTTGATATGATCAAGAAAGGTAGACCAGCTTTAAAAGAAGTATTAGTACATAAAAGAGCAGTGAATTATGGCAGATAGATTAAATATGCCTGAGATCAGAAATCTGAGAAAAGTGTTGTTATGAATAATGATGATAGCAGGAAGTGTGATATGAAGATTTGTATAAATAAGTATAGAAATGATCAGTTGAATAAAGAAAGAGAGAAAAGAAGGATTAATGTGCAAAAAGAATTTTTGAAAATTGCACAAGAGGAATATTTAGTTGATGATTGGCAGTTTAGATAAAGAAAAGATATGGATTAGATAAAGGAAGAATTTAGCAAATGATGAAGTAAATAAGATCAGATGAGTCAGGAAATGTCAGTTAGAGTTTGCATATTGGTGCAAAGAAATGATTTAATTGAGCAGAAAGGAATTGTTATTAAGATATTTCAGGGTTTAAATGTTGGAGCAGATTAATTAAGAATATTTGAAAAGTTTATGCCCCAGAATTATGGGAATTAGCCAGAGAATGTCAGTAAAGCAAGAAAGATATATAAAGAGTATAATATATCAATAATGGTTTGGCAGAACAGAAATTGCAGTAATTTCTTCAGCACCTCGTCTAAGACGAGACAGGGAGATCGAAATGTTTTGCTTTTAATATTTATGGCCGACCAAGTGGTAGGGAAAGACGATCTGCTAGGATTATAGACGAAACAATAACTCCTCTTCCAGGCATGGATAGAGGATGTCATACAATCAAGAAGTTGCCGACCTTGACGAGTGGCGAAGTATAGCCAATCACCAAATTCCCTCACAGTGAAACAGTAGAAGAAAAGATGGGTGGTCGATTCTACTTTGGCCAGAGCACAAATGGCTAGGAAGTCGACAACCGACCGCCAAGAATTTGGGGCCAGTTGCGAGGGAGTGGCTCCTAGTAGAAGGAGAAGTTGAAGAATGAAAGGATGTAGAGGGAACCGAAGGCCAGCTCGGACGCCCTCGGTATACAAACAGAACCCGTTCTCTATGGAATGGTGGGCTTGGTACTTCTTACTGGCGAGGATCATGGACCAGAAGGGAAGACGAGGCCTAGATGGTCCATGACCCAATTAAGAGACTTGTCAGTGATTTCTGACACTGTGTCCCCTATCGTCTCAGTCTGACGTCGCGAGACGGCATGTGCAAAGGGTTTCCTAGGCTCATACGTCCCCGGATTGACTGCAAGCTGAAACTGTTGCCCAGATAGCAAGCCCAGGGGGGGTGAATGGATTACTAAAAATTCTTCTTACAATAATTCTTATAAATAAACACACTTGACAGACAACACTAAGATCGATAGTTAGAGTTAGTGTTAATCAAAACAAAGAGAACAATCATACAGACAATAGGAAATTTTATCCTGGTTCGGATTTCCTATCCCAAGGAGTCCTACGTCCAGTCCCCAAGAAACCACTTATGATTCCACTAAACAAGGGTACAGTCCCCCTTAAAGACACTTACACATCCAGCAACAGCTGGGCTTCTCTTCTCTACCAGAAGAGGGATCGCTCCACCTGATGCAACAGGTCTTCTCTTCACACCCGAAGAGGAATGCTCACAGAAAAATGAGTTGAAAGAGAAAGGCCCCAAGACCAAGCTTATAATTACTAATTGATCTGAGGCGAAGTCTGAGAAACACAATATTATCACAAATAAACTCTCTCAGATCAACGCAAGCTCTCAAAGGCAATGCAAGATTCTATAGAGAGCAAGGAGCTACAAAAAGTTGGAATGGACGAGCTAGCTCTTGTGTTCTATAGGTGACTAAGATATTCAAGCTTCTCAAGGATGAAAGAGTTGGTTTGAGCTTGGAGTCACCAGTCTTCTTTTATCTTCTTTGAAATAATTTGACCGTTGAAGTATCCGTTGAAATATCCGTTGTCTCACATCTTTATGCACGTTGGAGTGTCTGGTTTGAAGGAGAGAGCAAGTGAGCCTGTAGCCATTAATGCTCGGATAGACACACACATACTCAAGGAAAGATTGTCTGAATCTTCTATCCTCTTGTCAGGTTGATAGGTCCATCTTTGAGACGTGTGTTTCCACCGGAAACCCTGCACACAATAAATGCTGACACATAGACAACTTATCTTTGTCTAAACTGTCAGTTAACATTAGTAGTTGTGCTGTATGAAGATACACCAGAAGGGAAATGTCATTCTGTCATTGTGACTTTGTGTGTTATAGGCAAGATAGGTAAAAGATATATCATGGAAAGGTTTGTACGGTCACAATAAATGTTAGAGAACATGGGATACAACATGCTTTCGTAGGAAAACTTGAAATCCACAAAGATTTGAAATTCATTTGAATATCATGTGGAAAGTAACTAAAAAAGATTTAAACGAGAATTGTTTGACAGCGGTCTAAAATGTAATCATTAATAGAGGTTTGATGTATTTAGATAAGTTGTATCCAGAGAGAGCCGATGTTGATATTAAATCAAGGATATAGTCATAAGTCAAGTGAGAATGTAATCCATATTGAAATCAAGTCGATGTGAGCATAATCCAAGTATTAGTGAAATCGATGTTCTGTACAAAGTCATTGTTTAACTGAAGTCGATGTGCTGGAAAATCGTTGTTTAAAACGAAGTCGATATGCTGGGAAATCGTTGTTTGAAACAAAGTCGATATAGTCATGAAGTCGTTGTTCTACTGAAATCGTTGTTTAAGTGAAGTCGTTGTAGAGATGAAGTCGTTGTTCTACCAAAATCGATGTTTGAGTAAAGCAAAGTCGATGAATCAACCAAATCGTTGTTGTAGCAACCAAATCGTTGTTTAAGTGAGACGAAATCGTTGTACCAAATCGTTGTTGTGACGTCGTTGTAACAACCAAGTCCTTGTTTAAGTGAAATGAAATCGATGTAATAACCAAATCGTTGTTTAAGTGAAGCGAAATCGTTGTTTCAATGAAATCGATGTTATAAAGTCATTGTAGCAACCAAGTCGTTGTTTAGTGAAACGAAATCATTGTTTCTATGAAGTCGTTGTAGCGACAAAGTTGATATTTAAGTGAAACAAAATTGATGTTTCTATGAAGTCGTTGTAGCGACGAAGTCGATGTTTAAGTGAAACAAAATCGATGTTTTTCTGAGGGAGTCGTTGTACTAAGTGAAGTCGATATAAAACTGAAATTGATATTCTTTTGATGAAATTGTTGTTCTATCAAAGAAGTCAATGTGTACTTAGACAAAACATATGCATTGAACTTCAAATAGCAGTGTGTGTAAACAACTTACAGATTTTGCTTGAATTACTACCTGTGGATAAACTTCAGAAAATGTTGTTAGAAAATACTTTTCAAGGTTTTGTTAATCACCAAATATATATATAATTAATAACAAATTACATGGAGATGGACTGATCATCACAAACGTCTCCACAACGGGGCCATCCTCGCCTCGGATGGGCTCGAAGATTGAGCAGACGAGGAGTTCTCGGAAGAAGAACCCTCGACGAGGATGACTTGGAAGGACTAGAGGAAGAACTCATCGCTTACCTTAGAAGTAAGCGGACGGAGATAGGTCGGGGAGAGACTCGTCGCCGAGCGAGGAATCAGCTGGCTGCTCTAACCACGGGTCAATTGGGACTCCTTGCTCAACAGTCATGCACGAATGTAAGGGTGGTTTTTCGAAGGAAGACTGCTATATTTATAGATCCCAAAGGTCTGAACCGATTCAATGGTTGAATCTCTCCGCTTGGTTCAAGCGCTAGGATTTTGACATGTGGCAGGCCTTGAGTGGCTAGCGGGAGATAACTCGGATTCTGATCCGACCCCCTGGCACGACAAGCCATCATAACGCGTGAGGCACGAGGCGTCACCTGTAGTCACGCACAGCAACGAGGTGTCATGATTTCGGGGCATTTAATGTCGTAGTCTACAATGCCGCCTTCCACCACTGATCGAAGCGACGTCTGGTACAGGCTCCTAGGTCCACATGGCATTAACTCCTGAGCCACATGATGGGAAACACGTCGATTGTCAGAGGTTCTGTAACTCAAGCTTCACCTCGATCGATTGGCTTCAATCGACATGAATTTGAGGGGCCACTGACACGACATAAACCCTCCAAGAGGTTTTTTCTCTCTCCTAACGTAGCCGACATGTTTCCTATCCAGGACGACAAGATGGAGGTCGGCCGAGGACTCTACTCTCGGCCAGGCCGACGAAGTCTAGGTCAACACTCATCGAGGTGTCAGCGTATGACTACAGAATATTGCTAAACCCCAGGGGGTTGGCACGACTTGAGCCAACCATTCTGGCTGCAGTTGACGTTTGGTCTCTTCAGTTCGGTAACGATTAAGTTTGACATACCCGCGGGAATCTAGGAATTACGACTTACGTAACTCCCGCACCATGCCGATTCAAGATCAACTGTGGATCGTGTGCCTATTAACTGGCGCCATAAAACCCCTAACTTGATCGTGGGGTCAGTTATGGCAACCGATGAGGAGATCGTGTGGTCAGTTATGGCGATCAATGAGGCGACGGTTTCGCCAATTCTGGGTCGCCTATGGTCTCCCAAGGTGACCCTCCCCTACTTAAGCGACAACACTTCGTAGACACAGGTAAGGGCCCTCTCTCTTAGAACCATTGTAAATCACTTTTTTTGTATTAACTTGAGCGTCAGAATGTTTGCCACCGAACCCCTCTCGGTGGTTTTGCAGGTCGGAAGCTACAACATATCGACCTCCAAGATCTCGGTGGTGACAATTTTCCCTGGGTTATCTCGGCCTCAGCCGACCTGCGATTGCAACTGTAACATGAATGACAAATAAATTGATAGATATCATAATATCTCCGTATTTATCTTCCTTCCGAATTGCCTGTTAAACTCGAAAGATTTCTAAAATATTTTTATATGATTATTCTTGCAACATAAGAGTCACGAGAGACAATGGAGACTACTAAAAAAGAGAGTGAAAAAAGACACTTGAAGAGGAGTCGAGTAAACCAAAAAAAAAAAACCAGCAGCACATTAAAGGCCAGCTTCCCACGTAAAAACAAGACTAGCATGTGGCGATGATGGCACCCTTTCGCATCACCAGAAATCCTTACAGGAACACACTCCATCCTGAAGTGGTGGAAGCGGTCGGGATCCTTGACCACAATTTCCCGGCCGACCAGCCTGGAGATTTGTTTAGCCGAAGCATGGCAGCTCCGGCAGAGGCGCAGGTTCTTCGTCACCCGGACGACGGCGTTTTTCTCCGACGTGCTGATGAGGCCGAAGGCTACAGCCAACATCTCGCTGTGCCCTGAAGGGATGCAGTCCCTCTCTTCGTCCACGTCATGAAGGCTGAAGTCCCCCCCATCGGTGGGCGCTCCCTCCTCTTCCACTCTCTTCATCAACCCCTGCAGCTCCCACCGGATCCTCTCCGACCTCGGGTGGGCAACGTCGCCGACTCCGAACGCATGCACCTTGCCACCGACCTCGATCCAACTGCAGGCCGTCCTCGTCCTCAGGCCCATGTCCCTGATCGTCTCCGCAATCCCTCCACCATACTCCACTTGGCGTTTACAGCGTAAATGTTCGACAGCATCACGTAGTTCTCGGCGTTCAAAGGTTCGAGCTCGACGAGCCGCTCGGCCACCCGCTTGCCCAGGTTCACATCCTGGTGGATCCTGCAGCCGTCCAGGAGCGCCCTCTGCACTGAGGGTGCTGTCCGGCCCAGCATGGTCGACGAATCCCCGCGCCTCGTCGAGCAGCCCGGCACGGGCGAGGAGACTGACAAAGAGGGCAAGGTGCTCGACGCGGGGCTCCTTGATGCGGCCGAAGTAGACCCTCCCCTCTTTCACCATGCGCGCAGTGCTACACGCATGGACCACTGCGTGGTATGCTGTCTCGTCAGGCTGCAATCCATGGGGCCCCTCTCCATTTCCCGGAAGAGTTCGACTCCCGCCTCCCCTTGGCCGTGCAGGCTGTGACCAAGAATCATCACGGTCCACGAGATTGAATCCTTGTCGAGCATCCTTGCGAAGATCTTTGAAGCCGAGTCCAGGCGACCAGCTTTACATACATGTCCATCAGAGCGTTGTGAACGGCAGCTGAATTGGCGCCGATGTCGTGCCTGATCATGTATCCATGGATCTCCTTGCCGTGCTTGCATGCCGACATCCTTGCGCAAGCAGGGAGGACAGCAGAGACTGCGAAATTGTCTGGCTTTCTTCCTTCCACGCACATTGCTCGAAACAGTTTCAGTCCCTCGTTGAAGCCGCCATTCTGCACATACCCGCCGATGACCGTCGTCCATGTGATCATATCCCTGGCCGGTAACTGGTGGAAGAGACGCCGGGCATCTTCCACGGCAGCGCACTCGAAATAGGCCTTCAGTAGAGCATTCGCCGCCAGGACGTCAAACTCTAGCCATCTTCCCTTTGCCAATTCATGGATCTTCCTTGCGTCACAAACGGACCTCAACGTCCCACAAGCTCCCAGAGCCGTCACCAGCGCGACAGAGTCGAATGGAATGCCCGCGGCCACCATCTCATAGAACAATAGAAGGGCCAGCCTGGGTTTCTCTTGTTCCGCGTACAGTCTTGCCATCAACGTCCAAGAAACCAGGCTCTTTTTAGACGAAGCATCAAATATCTTAGAAGCCGCTTCCGCACCATCGAACTGCCCATACATCGACATGAGGGCAGTGACAACGTACTCATGGGAGGCGAGCCCGAGCTTGAGGGCGTGGCCATGGAGTTGACTTCCGGTGAAGAAGGCGTCCGCGAGCCGGCACGCTGTCACCACCCGGGGCAGGGTGTGCTTGTCGGCGGGGACACCTCGGAGGAGCATCTGGGTGTAGACCAGGATGGCTTGAGAGGGTGCGGCATCGGCGAGGTGCCCCCGGATGAGGGAGTTCCAAGAGAAGGTATCCTTCTTGGGAATTTGGTCGAGCTGTTGGTCGGCGACGGCTATAGCCGCGGATTTGGCAATCTGGGCCAGGCAGGTTTTCGTCTGCGGCACCAAACATTCTTGAGCGCTACTGCTGCTGCTGCTCTGAGGACACCGGGGAGGGAAAGAGCTGCATTGCAGAGGCTGTATCGCTTGGAGAAGAGGCATCTGGATGCCAAGGCCCTCTCTCTCTCTCTCTCTCTCTCTCTCTCTCTCTCTCTCTCTCTCTCTCTCTCTCTCTCTCTCTCTCTCTCTCTCTCTCTCTCTCTCTCTCTCTCTCTCTCTCTCTCACTCACCGGCCGACAACATGGATTTGCAGAAATTTTTGCTCAGAGAGCGGATGAACAATCTGGATAAAGGGAATCCAGGGATGCGAAGGCAGATGGGATCCGACTAGAACGAGGGTTGAGCTGGACAAGATTAACCATGCATATAACAATTGGGGGCGGTGAGATGGGGGGCGATGAGCTCAACGGCTGGCCAGTACCTTCCAGGCGGTGTTAGTAAACCATTTTCCCCTTCCACGTCGTCAAGCTCGGTAACAAACTCCATGGCGAATAGATTCCGATAATTTCGATGTCCCCTTTTTTAATATTTAATATTCCAAGCAAATCTTTCCCAACAGTTAATTTTTAATTTTAAAAAATAAATATGCCGACCCGACCGCAGGACTCACCTTAGAACTATTTTTACCCCTGTTGCCACACCCAAGGATGGAATTGGTGAGTTCCACGCTTTAAAAACTGTTTTAGAGACGTGAGATCCAAACATTAGACTAATTCAGATTCAGTGTCTAGGGTGCGCAAAAATTTACCTATCCAATGGGTAAAAATCGTTTCTTCTCACCTTATAGGTCGCTCTAACTCCCAGTCACAACTTCCAACATAGTTGAATGAAAAAAATAAGAGAAATATTTAATGTAAAAATACATTTGTCCTTGATTTGTAAGAGAGAGCTAGTATTGATCCCCTTAGGATAGATCAATGAACTTTAACACATCAATTATGAACCCAACTTAAACTTTTACGAGTCAAATTTAAATATTTATGAGCTTTTATGTTACTCAAGTGTAAGTGTACATTTGCAATTCAAATGCAAGTGTACGCTTACATTCTCCAAAAACTAATTCAAACTCCAAAGTCTTTGATGGATCGCATGTTGCGGATTACAAGAATTTGGATATTCGATATTTATATTCGTCAAATTTCTTAAAATAAATTTTCTCTACCAAGTACCAAATATCATATATTTTACAAAATAATATAGATGTTTGTTGAGATTTTATTTTTTAGATATTGAAAAATATGTTTTACATCCCTGGAAATGTTTTCACTCTCCACTCCAATGGGAAAATAAATTGACTCAAACTATAAGTAAACACTCCTACCTAAACTCAACTGGAGTGGGACTTGCCCCCCCCCCCCATTGTGGATGTTCATCCATGGCATGGTATTCTTTTGTCATCTACATATCTTGTTGGCCCGGTTAGTAAGCCCAAGGGAGGTGAATGGGTTACTTAAGGATTTCTGCCACTTAAAAATAAAATTTAAAATTAATTATTAGTGTTAGATAATAGTGGAATTAGACACAAACAATCACACACAATGGCTCAAGGATTTATCTTGATTCGGCCTTTCCAAATAGAAGTCATGCGTCCAGTCAACAAGAAACACTTGAGATTTCACTCAAATGGTACAGTCCCCTTAAAGACAAACAACGTCCAGCAAATCCACTGGTCCTCCGTTCTCCACAAGGGGCAATAACACCCAGCTCCCTGCTGATCTTCTCTTCTACAAAGGGGAATAGAAAACAGTCCGAAACACTTTGGGTATTCACTTCTACAAAGGGGTACAAATGCTTGCACAACAAGTCTTATCTTCAAAGAAGAAGAACAACCTGTATCTCAAAATAGATTTCAAAGGTCCCTAGACCAAGCCCACAATTCTGAGATAACGTCCAAGAAAATAAAAATATAATGGCTCTCTCTCTTAGACGCAAACAATCTCTCTCAGAAACCATTACAGACCGAACACCAGGGGGAGAGAGAGAAAGAAAGTTTGAAGATGATAGATTCGACACTCAACTTTCTTCACACTAGTTGAAGGGTGGCTAGCTTGATCTTTCAGAGTTGTATGTCTTTCTGTTCCAGTTCCCTGCAGTGTGAATGTTGGTCTTGTTCTTTTATAAACTCCTTGGAGAGATGTTCATTGGAGTCTTCAGTTTCGGCTTCATGCAGGTTTCCAAGAAGTTGATTGTGTCTAACATTTGCTTCATGAGAGTACTGGATATCTGCTCTCATTTAATGCATGAAGGGAGGTGTTAGGTAAGAAAGATGTCATACATCAGTCAATACCCATTCCTCATCTGTAGAAGCCCTCATTTTCGGCTAACATCCAACTATTCTAGGTAGACTTCCTTTTTGTCTGATAGAAAAGAATGAATTTTCTGCACCATGCACAAGGTAAGTATATATTTTATAAAACATAATCTATATTAAAAAATATGGACTATGCATTAAAATTTGAGGTTCTCAAATACGTGAGGATATTCCACTTGAACATTCCAAAGCACGCCAAAACAAAGATTTGAAAAACACATTTTTGTTTGCAAGGCTTTTAGTAAATCAGTGAAATTATAATCTAATTTAAAATTTAAATAGCAACTATGGATTTAAATAAAGGAGAAATAATGACTAAGTTAACA
Source organism: Colocasia esculenta (assembly GCA_014218235.1). Taxonomy (NCBI): domain Eukaryota; kingdom Viridiplantae; phylum Streptophyta; class Magnoliopsida; order Alismatales; family Araceae; genus Colocasia; species Colocasia esculenta. The sequence continues at coordinate 120,380,632 of CM024762.1, forward strand.
GATATTTTATTTGTAAATATTTATTCACCAATCCATATAGAGAAGTCAACTATTCATAAGTCAATGGCAATTGAAATATATGTCCAGTAATCGGTATGCTTTAGTCAATAATCGATACAGAATATAAGTACTGAATATTGATAACATCAATCAATGTGTTTGAAGACATATAAACACAATCAGAATGAATCTGGCCATTTATTCACCAATAGGAACCTCTTAAGTCAAGTGTTAACCAATCAGAACACTTTTAAGCCAATCAGAATGAGAAACTGTTACTGCTGGAGCAAGTGAGGTCGACTCAGGCCGAGTCGGAGACCCAAGGGATGATGGTGAGGGCGACGAGGAGAGCGTGACCGAGCTCCGACCTACAAATCCACCGAGGCTCCTCGGTGGGTAGAGACTTCGACGATCAAGTCAGTTCGGGAGGTCGAAGTCAAAGAGTTTTGGTGCTAGAAGTAGTTGTACCTCGTGATGGAACGTTTAAGCATCTTTATAGGGTTAGGACCTTCCTTTGACAGCTGTAACCTTTCATAACTTCGTTCATGAGCGCGCGCCAGAGATAGCCAGTGAGATGATTGGGGTTGCCTTTCTATGCCCATGATTGTCGTGCCTAAGAAGGCAGGAGGACGTGGCTCGCGGACATCGCGCGAACCAACATGACGTTTTCTAAGAATCTCACCTCTGAGGCCGGTGTCGACAAGGCTCTTACCGTGGACGACTCCCTTACCTTATTATGGCTAATGTTCACAGGTCGGATAGTCTGAGCAACCGATGACCATGGACGTCGGATTGGGCGCCAGCTCCGAGAACATATGTCGGCCTAGGACGACCCGTATCATTGGCCCCCTAGGTTCACATCGGGACGAACACTTGCCCCGAGGTGAAGATGTTCTATCGCGTCGCCATTTTGCCACGTGGTTGCCCACAGTTGTGCAGGTATCCTGGGTGATTTGACGAATCCGACCATATCCCCATGATGCTAGCACCGCCCTATCGCGCGAGGTTTAATGACGCCAGCGCAGCACTGCTACGCGCCGTACCTGTGTGTCATTATTGTGGTACGGTTACACCAGGGGTCATATCGCCGCCTCGATTTCCCTGCCGACTAATGGCTATCCTCGACGGTCGTGCGCTTTATGGATCCCGGTGATCTCCTTCCGACCGCTTATCTTCCGACACGTGGTGAGATCGTGATCACTGATGAGCCGTGATATCCTTTCGGTCGTCCGATCAAACTAACCCCCCTGGGCTTATAAATAGCGGGGGTTGCTGTTCAACAGGCACCCTTACCTCTTCGCACGAGCATGATCCAAGCGACCAGCTGACGATCTACCGACGACCGATGACCTTCAACAAGATGATCTGAGTACCTCGTCTGCTCGTTCACTGCTTGCTTCCTTTGAGGTATGCAATGAGCCTTTCTCCTTCTCATTCTTCGGGACCTCATCAGATGGCGAATGTCTCAGAGGGTTCTCCTTCCGAGGGCTCTTCCTCCTCGTCGTCTTCCTCATCCTCGTCTTCTAGTTCCGACAGGACCCCTAGTAGGGATTCCCACCTTGATACCCTCGTGTCGGGGCCCGTTGATGACGCCTTGTTTTGGAGGTAGTCCTGAGACATACGTACCCCGGATGTCTTCAGCTCACACTTCGGGCTCGCGTCGACAGGCCGACGCCAGGTGTGAGATCAACTGAGACGCATTCCGTTGGTTAGAGACCCACCCGGGAATGGTCCTCCCCGGTCGACGCCACCATTTACTCCAACAGACAACTTCGAGCGCACTACACTGTAGAGGGGGGGGGTCTGTATTATTCCGAGGCAGTTCGAGCCGGCCTCCGGTTCCCACTCCATCCTTTCACCATTTTTCTGCTTCTCAAGTTAGGAATCACCCTCGCAGCTGACCCCCAACCCTTGGAGGTTGGTTGTCGGTTTCTTAGTAATATGTGCCATGGCTGAGGTTCTTCCGACCATGTGCCTCTTCTTCTACTGTTTTCCGTCAAGGCCTTCGGGGACTGGCTCTACTTCGCGCCCGATCAAGTCGGCAGATTCTCGGCCGGATGCCATCCTCTGTCCATAATGGAAGGGAACTTTGTCTTTATTCATAGCAGCTCAGGATGGCCTGTCCTGACCTCCTGGTGGCCATCAATATCCAAGACAAGGCTTTCGGATCGCCGAAGCTCAATGCCATCGAGCTTTCAGAATTTGAATCTCCGCAGGCGGTGGAGCCGCCTGACCTTTTCAAGCCATCCGAGAAGTTGTTAAAGCTAATTACCGAGGGTACTCAAGGTCATCATACCCCCATCAGACTTTTCGTTGTTCGACTAGTTCTTTAGTCTGATGGTTCTTTTCTCAACAGCAATGGCCAACAAGGGGACCTCGTCATCAAAGGTACGGAAGGGCCCTTCTCTCTCTGAGCTGGCATGCGGCAAGGTGTTGCCGAGAAGCAAGAAGGTCGCTTCTCACCTGGAGAAGTGTGCCGGCAAGGTCTATAATAGATTCCACCGATGGTTGTTGTTGGTTTCCTCCAACTCCGTGATACAGTCCCCTTGCCACATCCGTCAATGCTTCCCAATAGCCCTCAAACTGATGGAGCAACATGTCTTGCCCCAGCCTTAGATTGTCCAGCCTACACATAACTTGAGTCATGACATCCATGGAAGCACGAGGATTGCCGGCATGGAATGCTACCGCGGTCAGGTTGAGCACTTCCTCCTTGATTTTTGTATGGGCTTCCTGCTGTGCTTGGGCATATAGCTCAATGTCTTGGCGTAGCATTTCTAATGCTGCTACCATGCTCTCTTGGGCATTCATGTCCATACTGAAACAAATATCAAGTTAAGCATTTATATGATTACAAGATCATATCAACTAATCCCCAATTTCTACCCCAACTCACTGGTTATCCCTAGGTTTATCGAACTAATGCTCTGATACCAATTTATCTGTCACGTTCTAGCAAAATCCCATTTACTGAATATGACAGATATTAATTTCAAGAATTAACATAAACGTTTATGCATATGCAACTAGTTTGACGGAAGCTTATTACATGATATCCCTCATTGAAGTCTAAATGAGGAACAGGCAAAAGTCAACTGTAGCCTTATTACATTTCCACTTATCTACAAAGAAAACAAAAGATGACAACAATGCTTGTCATGATGTAGTCCACTCAGCACACAAAATTCCCCTTAAGCTTCATCTCCGTTTGATCCACCTGAAAATGGTAAATTGAATGAGCTAGCTAGCCCAGTAGAACTCAATTCCTTTAAATGAAAATGATTCAGATGTAGATTCTCAAGGTAAGAACAGGTATAGATTACTAGTATTGAGTGTTCAAAACAATGAACAAATGAGCCAATTCGATAACACGTATTGAACAAGAATAGTTTAGAAACAAGATCAATAACTCAGGATGATACTTGAATTCAGAATCAGACACATTTTCACACACACAAGCATGATGTGATGACTAATCAAACACGAATTGATGTATGCCAACATCCACGAGTCCTCATCGCTCCCGCGCGGCCACTAACGAATTCGGGTGCTCTCCCCAGGACTGAACCAGCCCTTATTTGCCAGGCATAATTCTTAAATGAGTCCAAGACTCATAACTTGTCATCATAAACACACTCATCCTTGTAATGAATCAAGGACACACAAGGATTCACTCATGGTTCACACACAAGAACTAAGGAACTATGTTCCTTCATTGATTTTAGAAATTGATGATTCACAAGGTCAATTATGTTCGGAACTTTGAAGCGATGATCCATGATAAAAAGAAAGGAAACTTGACTAGTTTAGTAGGTGTTTTAAATGGTAGACACATCTAGGAATGAGTAAGCATTTTTTTAGAACCATTGGGTGTAGTTCCAATCAAGAAATGAGTCAAGGTAGGTGCTGGAATTTGGACTAACTATGCATGTCGACAGCCCAGATGTTGCTGTCGATAGGTAGGGCTTTTCCAGAAGCTAAATTGTGATGGAACGCCTTGGCCAAGCCCGTTAAACCAATAACGTACTTGATCCGGGTCCGCCTCCTGCGAACGGGTCGAAGCCTCGCAAGGGATACCAAACCACAGTCCGTGTAAACACAAAGGAACACACCACATTTTATATATATTTCACAGTTTACATAGCCATATTTCCACAAAACTGAAAAGAAGTACAAGAGCCTGGGGCATACCCCGAGGTACAATTGAAGAAAATAAACAACTAACTACACTACACTGCTGGAGCTGCTACTACACAGCTGGAGGTACCGACCCTGCACCGCTACGGCACGGCTCTGAACTGGACGACAGTCGTGAAACGTCCTCCTCGCTCTCACCAGTGGGGGTAGGGGTGAGCCTCACTAGTCACTAGCTCAGTAGGGAATTCCCCCAAAAACCGAGCAAACCAAAAACCACAGGTACAAAAGCAATAAACAGTACCAACAATTTATAGAATAGCTAAGCAGGATATAAAAGCTGTAAAAGTACTCACCGTCTGTCGACTACGTAAACAATTGTAATAATTAAACGGCAAACTAGTACAGGTGTACAAGCTAAAGTAGAGACAGCCAAACACGAGCCACGAGAACTGGTTCGCGACACCAGAAACTGACTCGGACAAGCTAACACAAGTCTACCTCTCAGTCTCGCAGCCACGGACGAAAGGTCCAGCTACCGCTCTACGTGAAAAGGTCAAGCAACTGTGGAGACCAACTAAACACCACCACTTGCGGACCACACGGTCACAGGCCCATGCCTGGCACCTCCAGAGACCCTGGCCCGGGCTCGCTAGAGTGAGGCACTGGAAAAGGGACTAGCTGGGGACCAGTGTCGACTACTGGTGTCCGTACCCCCAACTACGAGCGCGCTACAAGTGACTAAAGACAAACACAAGTGTCACTGTCCCACTGTCGTCTTTCCCTCAGCCGGACGTACAACTCAAACACAGGAGTGAGGGTGTCCAGGTCAGACGACACAGACCTCGATGGTACAACACAAGTACCGGGACAAAGCCCCGAGCTAACAGCCTGGCTCACAAAGAACCTGGGGCACCAACTGGAGAGGTAACCACGGTAGGCGTCGTACTACTCGCCACGTACACAAAACCACGTGCACGTCACACACAAACCACATGAAACCTCACATAAACCACAAGTAACAACGGTCCACTACACGTGAACCAACTGGACTCACGTGAACAACTCGCAGCCACGAAAGTAAGTAACTAACTGCATACCCTATATGCTAAACACAGAAACCATGTGCAAACTCAGTGCACCACAGGTGCCAATGCACCATTTATTATCGATAAATACCATAAATAACCGTTTCTGCTTATATACAAGCTGGCGGCAACATCGACTGTCGCTTATAAGAAGTAAACGGCAATGACTCTGGCCATTTATATCCTGGCTGATGAACCTGGCGTCAATCGATCTTGACGCCAAGATCTTCAACCTCTATCCCTGCAGAAACCCTAAACCGATTCTACAGGTTTTACAACCGTTAAAACAACGGTAAAACATACAGAAACAGTTCCTCTAGCATGCATGAATCCTAAACAATCCAATACAGCATGCTTTACTGATTGAATTCATCAAACCACCATTAACCCCGCATGGTGCAACTTAATTCGAAAATGCATTAAACATGCTGATTCAGGTGGTTACGTCGTGTTTTAATGTTTCTACGGAGCTAACAGGGTTCGTCCCCTACCTCAGAACACGCTTAAACCTCCCGAATTCTCCCGGTTCACACTGAACCCTCCGCGAGCTCCCACGGGAATTGCACCACGCCACGGCGTTTCCTCGCGCAATTCGGCAACGCCACACGTCCCACGATCTCCAACCAGTCTCTTGTACCTGTTGGAAGCTTTAGGGACACGGGGGCATGAAGCTAGGGCAAGGGGAAGAGAGGAACAGGTGGGAAACCTGCTCTCGGGTGACCCTATAACCTGCAGAATTCACAGGTTGGCGTCAACCCTCTGCCGCCTAGGGCAACCGCCACCCTCAACATCCACATCTAATGCCGCCAAGATCATGAAGTCAATGGCACCTTACCTGGACGCCAATAAGTCAACGACCACCCCCGGCCGCCAAACTCCAACCCAACTGCAGCAGGTCCTATTTCATTTCAGGACCAAAACCTGCACCTCACCTGAACAAACCACACATCCACACCATACATTCCACACAACCAACTCACATTGGCCTTACAACGGCCATCACAAACCATTACACACATGATCCGCATGGATCCGAAAAAGCACGTGACGTACATAAATTCTCAGCCTGTCAGTGGCTGTCGACAGCCAAGGGGGTGTCTATCGACAACCCCTGTTAGATTTTATTTTCTGGTTCTAGCAAGATGGCCCTGTCGACAGCTAGAAGCAGGGCTGTCGACAGGTGCTATGTAGACTTTCAAAAATTGATTAAAACCCACTAGAAATTGTGCTACCAAGCTTTTCTATCACTCCTACATGATTAAGACTTTATCCAAGTATGATCTCAGCCTCAAGTATGAAGCTAACATAACAAGAAAGTGAAAGTAAAGACACGAGATATAGTTCACATCAATGGTCAATATGATTTCGAAGTTACACGAGTTATGATGGAAGAAAAGAAATGTATTGTCTCCCATGGCCAAACACTAAATCATACATGATGAAAAGCTTAATTCTTACCATGGAACTAACTCCCAAATCTGGAAACCAACAAACTTATGGTAAATGATCCCTTCAAACTATTTGAACTACGTTGAAATGTAGGAAGAAGAGAGCAAGAGTAGGAAGAGAATCCCACAGACACACAACTAAAACAAGATTATAAGGGATGGATACATAGTTTTCAAAAGAGAATTCATACGTTTAAAGCAAATAAGCAGGTGATCATGACTTCTTTAACAAGGGTGGAAGTCAAGGACTTAGAAAAGAGAAGAGATAGGAAGAGAATCCTACCTTACTGAGTAGTGGAAGTTTCTCTTTAGTATAGAGACCTATAAAACTAGAGGAAGGAGTGGAAAGCTTGCAACGTAAGGTAGCCTTAATAGATGTACTATTGCACTGGAGAAGTAAGGGTCCTTCGTAGGCCAAGTAGAAGCAACACATAACAAGAATTACAGCCGTAACATGCGCCGGAACAGGATACAAAAGAAGCAATGGCTCCAGCTATGAATCCAACTCAGGAACCTTGCGAACACAGCAGCAGCATAACGGGAGAAAGGTGGGAAAGATGGTTACGATGGCCATTGGGGTATATTTATAACCCAAAGGTCTCTCCATGCACAGCAACACGTTGACGGCTAATGTGTCATGGTAAAAACCATTTGGTTTTATCTCAACACGTAGCCCATGCAAGCTATTCCGTGGTTACACACAGGTAACTAACGTGTTACCTTCCCTAATGGATGTGTTGGCTTTCCCTAAGCTTCACACGTAGCAACCTGGAATTCCCAGAAAAATGGCCACCGTAATTGGTCTAAAATTCAGCTGGCCCAATAAACTTAATGTAAACATGTCCAAATGTTATCCATTTGTCTTATCTTAAAATTTTAAACCATAGTCTAATATGATGGTTTTGCAAATTATGGTGATTTTTATTTAATTTTAGATTTTATTTTACACTAGGTAAAAAATCACCCGAAAAATAGTTGCGTCGACTTAATCTCAAAATCCGTACATCAAAAAATTTGGATATTTTATTTCTGAGATCTCCAAATTTTTTTGGAAATTATGGTGTTCTCAAATTTTTATTTCGTTATAGTTTTCCGGTGTCACCCTGTGGAAGCGCGCACCTCTGTGTACGACACTGGGGTAATGTATGTTACCACTAATTAAACCCAAATTCTAATTATTTTAATTTAATGACAATACTAATGTATAATAACCACTTATTCATATTTTCCTAACACTTTTAATTTTCGGGGCGTTACATGATCTGTCCGAGGCGGTCCTTCCTGCTCGAGGTGACGAGGGCGGCGAGGCAGATGACGGGGAAGTGGCCTCGGTCGTGGACGAAGCACTGTCCAGCGTTGCCGACAAGACAATCGCCGAGGCTGCTGACAACGTTATAGCCGAAGATTCGTCGGTTTCTCCTCAGACTGAATTGGTCGGAGCATTCTAGGACATATTTTGTACTTCTCGGACTTTGACGTCGAGGAAAACTGTTATTTCGCTTTTTACTATCAAGGCTTCCTCAATTCCCCAGCTCATTATTTTGACTCGTTGTGCACACACGTGTTGGAACGACTACGTTTAGGAGGAGTGCCGAATCAACCTCGTTCATGATAACGCAAATAGAGTGCCGAAGCGACCTCGTTCACATGATAACGCATGTAGAAGGCCGAAGCGACCTCGTTCATACGATAACGCAAAAGAGTGTCGAAGCGACCTCGTTCACACGATAATGCATGTAGAGTGCCGAAGCGACCTCGTTCATGTGATAACGCAAATAGAGTGCCGAAGCGACCTCGTTCACACGATAATGCACGTAGAGTGCCGAAGCAACCTCGTTAATACTTTAAAGCAAGTAGAGGGCCGAAGCGACCTTGTTTACAACGTAAGAGAGCCGAAGTGATCTCGTTCATATTTCAAGGATAGTAACGACGGAGGTGCTCGACATTCCATGTCCTTGGAACGGCCGACCCATATGGGCCTTCCCAATTGGCAGCCGATAAGCTCCGTGGTAATAGCCTAGATGGGCGAGCCGATAAGCTCCGTGGCCGAGATCCTCGATAACCCGATATGGGCCTTCCAATTGGCAGCAAGCTTTCCTCCCGCTAACTTTGGGTCGGAGACAGCGAGCTTTCGAGGGACGAGGCTCCTTGTGCTGAAGTGCCGAGGCCTGATACTTGCATCGAAACTCCTCTTCACCTTGCGTTGATAAGTTTCAATCCTCGCCGCCGCACTGCTTCGTCGCTCCTCGATAAAGTCTAGCTCGATGCGTAATGAGCGATCATTGCTCTTGCGCTCGAAACCTAGGACTCTTCCGTATGGCACGAGCATTTCCACAGGGGTCACCGCCTCCACCCCAAAAGCGAGTGCGAAAGGAGACTCTCGAGTGGCCTCTCGGGGTGTCGTTCGATAGGCCCATAGTACATGGGGGAGTTCGTCAGCCCATCGGCCCTTGTGATCGTCTAGCCTCTTCTTCAATCTGTCGAGGACTGTTCGATTAGTCACCTCGGCCTGCCCATTCGACTGAGGATGAGAGACCGAGGAGAACCGATGATCAACATCGAGCCTTTCACAGTTGCGGTGAAACCTAACGTTGTCAAATTGCCTGCTGTTGTCGGTGATGATTGTTTGAGGAAGGCCGAACCTGCATATAATATTCTTCCAAACGAAACCCCAAGCGTTAGCATCAGTAATCTTTGCTAGTGGCTCGAATTTGACCCACTTGGTGAAGTAGTCGACTCCAACAATGACGAACTTCCACTGACCCGATGCCAGAGGGAAAGGCCCAAGAACGTCCATTCCCCATTAGTCAAATGGCCACGAGGCAGTTATGGGCATGAGCTCTGATGGAGGTTGTCGGTTAACCCTGCTCAAGAGCTAACATTGGCGACAACTCATCACATAGCCCTCGGCATCTGCTAGCATGGTCGGCCACCAATAACCTTGTCGGGTAACTCTTCGAACAAGGGACCGAGGTCCTGCATGGCTTCCGCATGTCCCTTGGTGCACCTCGCGGATGATTTCCTCTGCTTGACTTCGGCCCACACAACGGAGGTGTGGATAGCTGAACCCTCTCCGGTACAACTCATCGCCGATCAAGAAGAACCTCGCTGCTCACCTCCTCGTCTTCACAGCTTCTTCTCGATCTTCCGGCAGACACCCGTCTCTGATGAACTCCACAATCGGGGTCATCCACGTCGGTTCGGCCTCAGTACACAATACTTCTGCGACTCCTACAGAGGGCTCGTGGAGCTCTTCAACCAGCACCAAGGACTCCGAGTCCTCCGAGGATGACGCATACTTGGATAAAGCATCTGCCTGGGAGTTCTCGACCCTCGAGATCTTCTGCAGCTCGACCGACTCGAACTCCCTCATTAGCCTCTCGAACTCGGTGCTCAGATTGGTCATTTTGACAAAGCAGTTGTAAAAAAGCACGTTGGGTGCAGCTCCATTATCAACCAGAATGTGATGTACATCATACTCATCGACGTCGGCATGGATGACCAACGCGTCGTCGTGGGGGTGACTCAGGCCGACCATATCCTCCTCAGAGAAGGTGATGACTCCTCGGGCCCCCAGCGCCGATCTGCTTGAACCAAAGCTTGCTACCGAAGCATACACCTTCCGCTTCCTCCCGCTGTGGCCTCCACTGGCCGAGCCACCGACAAGCACCAGGACAGCCCCCTTTCCTTCGTTCGTTCCACGCCCGTCCTCCGGGGAGCGCGCCTTTGGCCTCCCATCCACGACATCCTTCCCAATGATTCCTCACCGCAGCATCTCCGATATCTCCATCTTGAGACTTTGACATTGGCCGGTGAGGTGCCTGAACTCCTTGTGGTACTCGCAGTATAGGTTGGCTCCACGTCTGGACGGCGGCCTCGTCATCGGCTCAGGGCGCCGAAACTCCGGTAGCTTTTTTATGATGGAGAGGATCTCGGAAGGCAATCTTCCGAAGTGCGGGAGGTCCATGACGTGCCGAGACTCGTCTGGGCGGCGGTTCGAGTCACGTCGCCTCTCTCCGAGCGATGGCTCTTCTCTTCTCAGCTTCTTATGGGTCGGTTCCGTACTTGTGGCCCCATGTTCGGACGGGTGCCCGAGCCTTCCGGCAACGCCGAGGGTAGACTCCAGCCTCACGTACTTCTGCATTCTAGAAAGGAGGTCGGAGAGACTCACAGGTCGCTTCTTGGCGATGCGGCCCACGAACGGCGCGTTGGAGCAAACCATCATCAAGATGTTGACGCCCATCCTCAAGTCTAGATCTACCACCTTCATGACTTCAAGTTGGAACTGTTGCCCAGTTGACGAGCCCAGAGGGGGGGTGAATGGGTCTTTAAAAATTAATCTAGAAAATACCTGTAACTAAAAACATGCACACAAACGTTCTTCGAAGAAGGTTAGTGACTGTTAGTTTAAATATCAAACACACAAAGAAGACAATCACACAACAAAGGTTTATCCTGGTTCGGACCTCCTTTCCTTAGGAGTCCTACATCCAGTCCCTGAGCAACTACTCAGGATTTCACTAACTAGGGTACAGTCCCCCTAAGGACGCTACAGCACCCAGCTCAGCTGGTCTTCCTTCACACCCGAAGGGAATAGAAACACCCTGGATACCCCACCAGGTCCTTCTTCACAACCGAAGGGAACAACACCCTGGATACCACTAGGTCTTCTTCATAACCGAAGGGAACAACACCCTGGATACCACTAGGTCTTCCTTCACAACTGAAGGGAACAACACAAAGAGAATGAATGAAATTCAATCCCCTAGATCAAGCTTTTGACAAGCAAGGATCTGAAGTAACTAGAACTGAGAGCAAAGATCTAAACAAGGCACACTCTCAGAACTACACGGGCTCTCTCAAGATTTTCACAAACTAGTGGAGAACAAAGAGCAAAAACTAAGTGGAATGAGGTTCTTGGCTCTGGACTTCTTCAGAAGAAATTGAATGCTTGAATTCGCGATATATCTCTTATGTTCTTCTGACTTGTATTTATATCTTCAATTTGAAATCTAGACGTTGAAGTGTCGTTGTCTCTCATTTGAGTAGTCGTTAGACTGAATGACACCTGGAGTCTTGGAAGCTTCCAGTCAACAGCCTTTTGATCACTTGAGCACGCAAAGAAATGAGATCTTCAGAAATATCCTTTGGCTTCTATTTTGTTTAACGTTGTACCATGAAGCTAGATCAGAGGTCTGCACAAATGTCAATCTCAAATAGCAGACAGCTAAGCTGTCTCTGATGTCAGTCAACGTCAGTAGTAATAGACATGAAAATAGTAATACCAAATAGCTTAAGTCTAAAACACGTAATCAGAGTAAGCACGATAAAGGATGATATTGTCTGCATGCATGCAGAGATACGTTCAGATCTCATAAATGCAGAAGCGTCAGAGAGATGTCTACGTGGACTTTGACTAGTCAACATTTTAAGATGAATAAGATATCAAGATATGAAATCGATGGCTATATGACTTATGAAATCGTTATGAATAAGTCAGATTGACCAAGTCGTTATGAGATATAGCAAATCGTTGTGAAACACTTATCAAATCGTTGTAGAAAGCAAATCGTTATATTCACAGAAGAAATCATTATGAATACTTATAGAATCGTTATGGCGAGCAAGTCGTTGCGAGTTCTAAAGAAGTCGTTATGACGAGCAAGTCGTTGTGAGTTCTAAAGAAGTCGTTATGACGAGCAAGTCGTTGCGAGTTCTAAAGAAGTCATTATGAAAACTTATAGAATCGTTACGGCGAGCAAGTCGTTGCAAGTTCTAATGAAGTCGTTACGGTCACTTATAGAATCGTTGTGACGAGCAAGTCGTTATGGGCTCTAAAGAAATCGTTACGGTAACTTATAGAGTCGTTGTGACGAGTAAGTCGTTACGGGCTCTAAAGAAATCGTTATGGTAACTTATAGAGTCGTTGTGACGAGCAAGTCGTTACGGGCTCTAAGGAAATCGTTACAATAACTTATAGAGTCGTTGTGACGAGCAAGTCGTTACGAGCTCTAAAGGAATCGTTGCGATCACTTACAGAATCGTTATGACAGGCAAGTCGTTACGCTTTCTAAAAAAATCGTTGCGATCACTTATAGAATTTATGGCATCGACTTGTTTGAAACAATATTACTTTTCAGTCTTATAAGGAAATCGTTATGATTTCAACAGAAATCGATATGGACTTAGAGAAATATCATGTTGAAAAGATTAAAGCTTAGAGAAGTAATGCATACCTTTTGTTGGCTTGTTTGACCTTAGTATTTTTCTTGTACTTAAGACTTATGAAATATCATTAGTATAATTGATAAACTCTTGTTTGGTTTTGTTAATCATCAAAAAATATATATAAGTGTAATTAATTAAAATTACATGGGGACAGACTGATCATCAATCTCTCCATTTTTGGTGATAACAAAACTGAACAATAAGCATGGATGAAAAAATATCTGAAATCAGTCTGAAGATATGACATGCTAATTTTCTTTAAAAAAATTATTGTATTTCAGACATGCTAATTTTCTCCCTTTTTGTCATTGAGCAAAAAGACAATCTTCGACAAAGAAAGAAGAGAGAAAGAGAATAGGATTACACAAAGAAGGTCATTTCATTAACTTTGTGGAGGTACATGTAAATAGAAGGCAGGAGACAGAAGAGAGGCAAAATGGGAGATGGTTTCCCATGCATGTGCTTCCTGCTCTTCAAAATGAGTTTTGAAGACTCCAAAAGATACAGAGTAGGATGGTCCCATGGTGGAAGCCATCCTTTTGAGATGAAGATCTAGGTGCTGATAGAGAAGATCAGCATATGCATTCTTGTCCATGTTCATCTTGAGAAATCGACGAGTCCCAAAGCTGGCACAGGTGAGGAATTGGTCCATGGTCACAGGATAGTGGTTGTGGTTATCTCTGAGAGCCTTGTGCATAGCCACATACACTTTGTATCTTTCCTCCCAGACCTTGAAGGGGTCATCAACAAGATGAATGGAGTTCATATCTAGGAAAGTAGCTGGAGAAATGGTGGTTTGCCTTCTCTGGCCTGAGCTTCATTGATTTCAAACAGCTGCTGAGCTGACAGGGGGTAGAACTTGGACCATTCAGAAGATGTCAGCCTTTCACATTCAGACAGAATAGGGGATAGAACTTCAGCACTTACATGCCCTGGTGATATTCCCTAAATAGGAATCTAGGAAAAGCAACCAGGCAGCCTTTCTGTACTTTGATTCTGCCCATTACTCTGGCAAAACGTTCAAAGATGATGGATCCTACAGAGGACTCCATGACTAAAAAGTGAATTTGAGGAAGGGCTATTTTTCAGGCACTTGAAGGGTAGCAAAATCTACCTGAACATCTGAAGTTTGAGAGATATCTGGAGTCAGAGCTGAAATGGCCCTTTTGAACTGACTGAGCTGAACCTCTGGAAGTCTATGAATATATCTGTAGTTGTTGAATAGCATGAAATGCCTGATCATTTTGATTTCTTTTGAACGAAGGGTGCCCAAAGTTCCCTATGATATATCCTGAACCACTCTGATAAGGTCAGGGAGTGGTCCTTGGAGGGAATCTAGCAGATTTGGCAAGAATGAATTTCTTTAGGAGATCCTTGTGACCTTTGCCCCACTGCTCTTCAGTTTTGGAATGGGCAAGAGAGAAGATTTTGGATTTTTCGGATTTCGAAAGAGAAGTGTAGGGTAGAATGGTGTTCAAATGATCTATGAGATCAAGAAAGGGAAGGTTAATGATGGTTGCAAAAACAACCTTTGAGAGATATTCTCTGTACAGTGAGGGATGTTTGTTGTCCACTGTGAGAGAAAACCACAAAGGTGGGTATTTGGGTTCAGAGGAAAGGGAGGAAGTAGAAGTAAGCTTCCTCTTTGGGGCAGGACTAGAAGGGTCTGCCCTGTGAACATGTTCACCAACCTTCAACACAGACCTGAGGATCCCTTCCTCAAACTCATCCTTATTTGTTCCATAAAGGGAGAGTTAAGTTGGGCTCTTTCAGGTATGATAGTGATGAAAGAGGGTGGAGGAGTAGGATGAAGAAAAGAGTGGGAAGTAGTAGGGAGGTCATCAACTGGTCCAAGGGAGGGACCAGAGGAGGAGGAGGATGCTCCAGCTGAGGATGCTGGAGGGGCCTCATGTATAGGAGAAGGAGAAGGAATGGAAGTAGAGGAGGCAGGAGATGAGGTGGACTGAAATGGTGTAGGAGAAGAAATTGGTCTAGATTGAGGCTTCTTGAATGTTTGAGGAGCAGGAGGTGCTGTAGGAGCTGAGGGTGGAGTTGGAGGAATAGGTGTGTGAGAGGGAGAAGAGGGAGCTGGGGGCTTGGGTGCCAAGAACTCTTCTGCCTCTATCTGCACAGACTCACTCTCCAATGGCCCTGACCCTGCTCAGATGGCCCTGGAGGCCCTTCAACCTGATCAGCTGGCCCTGTTGGCCCTACCTCTTTGGTGTGCTGCTGCTTTCTGGTGCTGGCCCTGATGGCCCAGACACATTTTCTCCAGGCTCCTGAGCTTCTGGAGGAGGAGGAGCTTGAACTCCAACTGCCTTGATAATATCCGAGAGCATGCCTTTCATGCTACTCATCTCCTTATTAAACCATTTCATAGCATTTCTGATTTGACCTAACTCTTTGTTGGCTGAAGCTTGGCTCAGAAATATAGAATTTACATCTGACTGGAGAGTACATAAAGCTCACCTTGCACATTCAGCCTTTCAATCACTGGCTTCAAATTTATAACAATTTTCTGTTTGACCTGCCTCTCAAAAGGTGTATCAGCCAGGAGAGGAACTTCAGAGGCAACTTCTTTTCCTTTCTTCTTGCCTTCTTTTGCTGGAGGAGGTTGATCATCATCTGAGCTCGAAGAGCTTGCAATCTCTCCTTCTCTGTCATCCAAATTTGGAGAATCTCTATGCCTTTCCTCCTGACCATCAACAACTGGAGTTGTTTCTGCTGAACCTTCTTTTGATAGCTCCCCCTCAATAGGAGCATCTTCTTCATTTGATACTTGCTCCCCCTGAATGGGAGCATCCGCCATCACAGAGTCACCCTGAGCAGCTGGGTGCTCTAGCTCTACTGGAACATCTTCCATTGGTTCATCAATGTGGCCTGATGCCACAGCCTCTTCAGCAACTCTGCCACTAGTTTCTGGAGCACTAGAGGTGAAAGGAATCGAATCAATAATGTCTGAAAGAATAGATGCAACGACAGTTGAGGGTAGTGGGTCCTCAACTGGAATAATGTCCTCTGGGAGAATATCCTCAATTCTCCTCTCTGCAAAATTTAGAGCTAATTCTTCTGGAAATTCTGAATCTGCTACTGATACTCTTTCTTCTTCTACTGCAATTTCAGGCTGAACTTCTGCTATAGAGGGGCCTGATGATTCTGCTGCTCCAACTGCTGGAGCTGAAACTGACTCCACTGGCAATTCTGGAATCATATCCGCTGATCCCATCTCCTGATGAACAACTGAGGTGTCGTCGATGATGGCTTCGCCTTCAGCAACTGAAGCCTTGAACCAGACACCATTTTCCACAGAGAAGCCACTCTTCTTTAGGTTCCTGGACCTGATTGCTTGGCCCATTTTCTCTACAACTGCCCCAGAAAGATCAACACCGAAGTGTTTGAAGATCTTGGTAAGTAGGTGGGCATATGGCAGGGACACATTTAACTTACTCTTGGTGTCCCAAATCTGATCTCTGGCAAATTTCATTCTTTCCATCATCACTGCGGCCATATTTATCTCCTTATTTTGAATGGCCCAGTACATCATGTCAGAGTCGGCCTTTGTGCAAGAAGAAAATGTTGCACTTCTGGGAACTAAGATTTGACAGACAATAAAATGAAGGAGGCGGTTGAAAGCAGATAGTTGATTTATATCAAGCTTGCCATCCCTTAGCTTGAAGCCCGGCCCTACAATTCCCAAACCTTTCACTTGGGCGTCCACAGTGTGAACCCCACTAAACCCGGAAGTCTTCACATCAAACAACATCTTCAGCAACTCAGGGTCTATTCTAATCAGGGTTCCCTTTACTGAAGAAACTAGGGACCCATCTTCCTCTGTTCTCATACAACGAAGAATGCTTTTACCAGGTCCGGATAACTAACCTCCGAAAAGGTGGTAACTCCCGTCCACTGCATCTGATTGATCAAGTCTACCACGCTGCTCATTCCATTTTTCCTCAGATTAGCAACATCGACTTCTTTATTGCCACAGAGCTTCGTCTTCACAAAGGTAAACCTCTCCTGCTGCTCAGGAGTGAGAAACTCGGCGCTGTAGCCACCCAAACTGCCGGCGATGACTGGTGCGGCCATGGATTCAGGTGGGAAAGTCTCTGGAGGGTTGAAACGGAAGGAGAAGAGAAGGAATCCTCAAGAAATTTTGTGGGAAGAAGGTTCAAATTTGCAGAGGGTTGAGATATGAGTTGTTAGGGCATTGGCTCATGCGACAGGATGAAAAGGGGAAAAGGTAGACGATGAGATACGAATCGTTCTGTCATTGATTTTATGAATAAATTAATGCGTTGTGGAAAGTGAGGCGCCAAAAGGCGGCAGAATAAGACAAAAGAGTTTGACTATTCAAACCGACTTCAATGAGAGAGCGGTTACAAAGGATAATTTGAATTTCTTTTGCTTAAAGCCATGGAGGGAAAAATTACTTAATTCTGAAATTTAATGTGCCAGTTGTAAACAAAACTTTTTTTCACAAATTGCACATGCCTAATTCCCTTCTGAGGGATGTGAATCTCTCCTCGGGTAAGGCTTTTGTGAAAATGTCTGCTAATTGACCATTTGTATCAATAAAAGATATTTCAATATTACCATTTGCTAC
The DNA here is from genome assembly GCA_014218235.1 of Colocasia esculenta. Lineage (NCBI taxonomy): Eukaryota > Viridiplantae > Streptophyta > Magnoliopsida > Alismatales > Araceae > Colocasia > Colocasia esculenta. The sequence continues at coordinate 120,398,133 of CM024762.1, forward strand.
ATGATCACGAATAAAATGATATCTAACCTCAATATGCTTGGTCCTTGAATATTGAACTGGATTCTTGGTGAGATTTATGGCACTGGTGTTGTCGCACAACAGTGGGATGGATTTGATGTTTAATCCGAAATCTTCAAGTTGTTGCTTTATCCATAAGAGTTGTGTACAGCAATTTCCAGCAGCTACGTACTCAGCTTCAGCAGTAGATAGTGCTACTGAATTTTGTTTCTTTGAAGACCAAGATATTAAACATCCTGCAAGAAATTGACAACAACCACTGGTGCTTTTTCTATCTAATTTGCATCCAGCATAGTCAGCATCAGAGTAACCTACTAAGTTAATTTCACAATGTTTTGGATACCATAGACCTAAGTCATGAGATCTTGCTAAATATCTAAATATTCTTTTCACAGAAATTAAATGTGATTCTTTAGGATCTGCTTGATACCTAGCACACATGCATACACTAAATAAAATATCAGGTCTACTAGCTGTTAAATAAAGGAGTGAACCTATCATACCTCTGTAGATCTTTTGATCTACTTTCTTACCATCTTTGTCACTGTCCATTCTTGTTGATGTACTCATTGGTGTTGACAGTGGCTTGGTATTTTCGAATCCAAATTTCTTTAAGAGTTCTTTTGTGTACTTTGCTTGACAGATGTGAGTTCCTTCCTTTCCTTGTTTGATTTGTAGTCCAAGGAAGTAGTTAAGTTCTCCCATCATGCTCATTTCAAATTCTCCCTGCATCAACTTTTCAAAGTACTTGCAAAGGGATTCATCAGTAGACCCAAAGATGATATCATCTACATAAATTTGGACTAGTAGAATGTGTTTGACCTTTGACTTTATGAAAAGAGTACTATCTACTTGACCTCTGCTGAAACCATGGTTTAAAAGAAAAGAACTAAGCCTTTCATACCAGGCTCTAGGTGCTTGCTTTAAACCATATAATGCCTTGTGAAGTTTGAAAACATGATTAGGAAATTCTGTGTCATCAAAACCCGGGGGTTGTTCCACATAAACTTCCTCTTTTATAAAACCATTTAAAAAAGCGGATTTAACATCCATTTGAAATAATGTTAAATTCAAAGCAGATGCATATGCAAGTAATATTCTAATGGCCTCAAGTCTAGCTACAGGTGCATAGGTTTCATCGAAATCTATGCCTTCCTCTTGAGAATAGCCTTGAGCTACCAATCTGGCCTTGTTTCTTAAGATTGCACCAGTTTCATCCAGTTTATTTCTGAACACCCATTTGGTGCCAATGACTGGATGGTCTGATGGTCTAGGAACAAGTGACCATACTTGGTTTCTCTTGAATTGATTTAATTCATCTTGCATGGCTACTATCCAAGATTCATCAGAAAGAGCTTCATTGACTGTCCTAGGCTCTATTTGAGAAACAAAAGCTAGGTAATCACAAGGAATAACATTACCTCTTGTTCTTACCCCTATGGATGGATCACCAATAATATTCTCAAGTGGGTGATCTTTCTTGTATCTCCACTCCTTTGGAAGATTTTCATGAGTAAGTTCTTCTTGTTGAAGGTCTTCCAGAGGTGGATCATCCTTGTCCTCAATTGATGAGTCTTTTAGTTTCTTGGACAGTTCATCTGTTTCCTCATTATCACTATCTACTTCCTTTCTCAAGGAAGGGTTAGTTTCATCAAAAATAATATGTACAGACTGTTCAATCAATAAAGTACGTTTGTTAAATACTCTATAGCCTTTGGGTTTAGAGGTGTACCCCATAAAGATGCCTTCATCTGATTTGGCATCCAACTTACCAATGTCCCTTTTTCCATTGTTGTGAATGAAGCAAGGACATCCAAAAGTCCTGAAGTGGCTGATCTTTGGCTTCTTCCCTTTGAACAGTTCATATGCAGTCTTCTTCAGGATTGGCCTGATCATTACTCGGTTGATAATGTAGCTTGCTGTGTTGACTGCTTCAGCCCAGAAGTATCTTGGCAGATCATATTCTGAGAGCATAGTTCTTGCCATATCTAATAGGGTTCTATTCTTTCTTTCAGCGATACCATTTTGCTGTGGTGTTCTTGGTGCTGAGAAATTATGCTCAATTCCCTGATCATCACAGAATCTAGCAAACTTTTCATTCTGAAATTCACCACCATGATCTGATCGATAGACACAATGCTGAACTTCTGATCTTTCTGAACTTTCTTACTGAAAGCTGACGAAGTTTTCAAAAGTGTCATCTTTATGCTCTAGGAATGATACCCATGTGAATCTTGAGTAGTCATCAACTATGACAAATCCAAAATTCTTTCCTCCAAGACTGGTAGTCCTCATTGGCCCAAATAGATCCATATGAAGGAGCTCTAAGGGTTTTGAGGTGGTCACCACCGTCTTTGACTTGAAGGAGCCTTTGGTGTGCTTTCCCTTAGCACAAGGTTTACATACACCATCCAATTTTGTACTAACCTTAGGTAGACCTTCCACAAGATTCTTCTTCAGCAATTTTCTCATGCCATCTATGCTGCAATGTCCTAGTCGTCTGTGCCATAATTCAGTAGATTTATCTTATTTGCTGCCAGACAAACATTCTGAACCTTGAGTTCTTCAAGATAGAGCACATACAAATTCTTTCTCATTTGCTTCAAAAGATGACTGGATTTCCTTTGTTATTCACAGAGCCACTGCCTATCACTGTTCCTTTCCCATTATCTCCATAATGACTGTTCCTTCTTCAGCTTGGAGATGAGAGAATAACTTCTGGTTTCCTACATGTGCCTTGAGCACCCGCTATCCAAATACCATTTGGATGCTCGAGAGATGTCCTGAAATAAAAACATCAAGTTTTAGGTACCCAAATTCTTTTGGGTCCTGATGGGTTAGTATCATTTATTTTGCCTTTTATTATCCATTTCTTATGTCTTGTTGGGCATGTCGTTATGATATGTCCTAACTTGTTGCAGTGACTACAGCAGGATAATTTGGTTACTTTTTTATATATCTGAAATCAGCTTTGTATGTTGTATCTTGTTCAGGTACAAATTTGGTGTTGGATATGTTTTAGGATAAATTATGGTTTCTTCATTATCTGGGGTGTATATCCTAATCCATTTTTCTTCTTACATGATCTTCTAGCACCTTTTAATATGAGGGAGTTTTACCATTAGTGAATTTTTCTAATGTGCTAGATAACTGTATATTTTCTTCTGTTAGTGTTTTGATTTCAGTTTTCAGTTCATCTGAACTTACTTGTTTCTCTAATTTAGTTATTGTTCATTCTTAGCTTTTAGGTCTTCACATAACAGTTCATTCTTCTTTTAAGTTCAGTTATTTGACTTTCTAATTGTTCATTTTCTGATTTTAGATCTGAGTTTGTATTTTCTATACAGACTATGTTTTCTTGCTTACTTTTAATAATTTGGTTACTTCTTTTATTTTTCATATAGTTCGTTGAAAGCCTCTTCTAAACAATCAGAATCTGAATCATTACATGAATCAAAGGAGGAGTCAGAAGTTACCTTATCTTCAGTATTGCCATGAAGGCCAAGTTGGCTTTTTCTTCATCACTGCAGGAGCTTGACTCACTGTCTGAGTCGCTACTGTTTTCCCATGCTGCTGTCATCGCTTTCTTTTTGTACTTTCTGAACTTCTTGGAGCTGTCTTTCTTCCTGAACTCCGACTTCTTAAATTTGGGCACTCAACTTTAATGTGTCCTGGCTTCTTACATTCATACAGATGAGTTCTCCTTTCTTCATTTCTTTTCCATCTGGCTTCTTGAAGTCCTTGTTCCTTTTGAAGTGCCTTCTACCAGATTGAAATTTCTTCTTTTAACCAAAATTCGCTGCAATTTTCTAGACAGCATTGCTTCCTCATTCTCGCTGTCTGCATCACTTTCACTTTCAGCTGAACTTGCATCTGGTGAATCTTCTTCAGCTTTTAAGGCGTTGGAGTGCTTCTTTCTGCTAGAGGACTCTCCTAGCCTTTCCATGTTGATCTCATGGGCCATGAGGGACCCAATGAGCTTTTCTACAGACATTCTCTTCAGGTCATTTACTTCTTCTATTGCTGTGACCTTTGGGGTCCATGAGGACGGTAAGGATCTAAGTATTTTCCTTACCATGTCTCCAATTTCATAGGTTTTCCCCAGACTGGCTAGTCCATTTGTGATGTCAGTGAACGACTAAACATTTGAGTTATGGATTCACCTGAATGCATCTGAAATCTCTCGTACTGAGTGACAAGAATGTCGATTCTTGTTCCTTTACCTTGTTGTGCCTTCATATGTGATCCTAGCTTTTCCCACATTTCCATTGAGGATTTGCAGGCTGAAACTCTGTTGAATTCCTTCTTACTTAGAGCACAACATAGGATGCTCTTTGCTTTGCAATTCAGGGAGATATTCTTTCTGTCATCATCTGTCCATTGTGCTTTCTCATTTGTGACTACCAGATCACCTTCTTCTACTATGGACCAAATTTGATAGTCGTGGCCTTGTAGAAAGTATTCCATTCTGGTCTTCCAGTAAGGATAATCTTCACCATCGAAGAGAGGAGGTCGGTTGACAGACTGACCTTCAAAGTTACCTTGGGCTACCATGGATCTTTACTCTTCAGATCGTTGGATCCTTTTTTTGTCGAAGAGACTCGCTCTGATACCACTTGTTGCCCAGTTGACGAGCCCAGAGGGGGGTGAATGGGTCTTTAGAAATTAATCTATTAATATCTGTAAATCAAAAACATTCACACAACAACATTCTTCGATAGAGATTAGTAGCAGTTAGTTCGTAAGAGAACACACAAGGAAAACAATCACACAACACAAGATTATCCTGGTTCAGACCTCCTTTCCTTAGGAGTCCTACGTCCAGTCCCTGAGCAACAACTCAAGATTTCACTAACTAGGGTACAGTCCCCGTAAGGATGCTACAACACCCAGCTCAGCTGGTCTTCCTTCACACCCGAAGGGAATAGCAACACCCTAGATACCCCACCAGGTCTTCCTTCACAACCGAAGAGAACAACACCCTGGATACCACCAGGTCTTCCTTCACAACTGAAGGGAACAACACAAAGAGAATGAATGAAATTCAAGCCCCTAGATCAAGCTTTTGACAAGCAAGGATCTGAAGCAACTAGAACTGAGAGCAAAGATCTAAACAAGGCACACTCTCAGAACTATACGGGCTCTCTCAAGATTTTCACAAACTAGTGGAGAGCAAAGAGCAAAAACTAAGTGGAATGAGGTTCTTGGCTCTGGACTTCTTGAAGAATTTGAATGCTTGAAATACGCAATGTATTTTCTTCTGTTCTTCTGACTTGTATTTATATCTTCAATTTGAAATCTAGATGTTGAAGTGTCGTTGTCTCTCTTTTGAGTAGTCGTTAGACTGAATGACACCTGGAGTCTTGGAAGCTTCCAGTCAACAGCCTTTTGATCACTTGAGCACGCAAAGAGATGAGATCTTCAGAAATATCCTTTAGCTTCTATTGTTTAACGTTGTACCATGAAGCTAGATCAGAGGTCTGCATAAATGTCAATCTCAAATAGCAGACAGCTAAGCTGTCTCTGATGACAGTCAATGTCAGTAGCAATGAAAATATAATGCCAAATAGCTTAAGTCTAAAAGAGGTTATCAGAATAAGCACGATAAAGGATGATATTGTCTGCATGCATGCAGAGATACGTTCAGATCTCATAAATGCAGAAGCGTCAGAGAGATGTCTACGTGAATTTTGACTAGTCAACGTTTTAAGAGAATAAGATATCAAGATATGAAATGATGGCTATATGACTTATGAAGTCGTTATGAATACTAATAAGTCATTATAGAGAGCAAATGTTATGAATACTAACAAGTCATTATAGAGAGCAAATCGTTACAACAATCAAGTCGTTGTGAGTTCTAAAGAAGTCGTTACGGTAACTTATGAAACTGTTACAACAATCAAGTCGTTGCGAGTTCTAAAGAAGTCGTTACGATAACTTATGAAATCGTTACAACAAGCAAGTCGTTGCGAGTTCTAAAGAAGTCATTACAGTAACTTATGAAATCGTTACAACAATCAAGTCGTTGCGAGTTCTAAAGAAGTCGTTACGGTAACTTATGAAATCGTTACAACAAGCAAGTCGTTGCGAGTTCTAAAGAAGTCGTTACGATAACTTATGAAATCGTTACAACAAGCAAGTCGTTGCGAGTTCTAAAGAAGTCGTTACGGTAACTTATGAAATCGTTACAACAATCAAGTCGTTGCGAGTTCTAAAGAAGTCGTTATGGTAACTTATGAAATCGTTACAACAAGCAAGTCATTGCGAGTTCTAAAGAAGACGTTACGGTAACTTTTGAAATCGTTACAACAATCAAGTCGTTGCGAGTTCTAAAGAAGTCGTTACGGTAACTTATGAAATCGTTACAACAAGCAAGTCGTTGCGAGTTCTAAAGAAGTCGTTACGGTAACTTATGGAGTCGTTATGACAGGCAAGTCGTTGCGCTTTCTAAAAAATCGTTGCGATAATTTATAGAGTCGTTATGACATCGACTTGATTGAAGCAACATGACTTTTAGGTCTTATAAGGAAATCGTTATGAATTTCAGCAGAAATCAATATGAACTTAGAAAGAATATCATGTTGAAAAGATTAAAGCTTCAGAGAAGTAATGCATACCTTATTGGCTTGATTGACCTTGGTATTTTCCTGTACTTTAAGACTTATGAAATATTCATTAGATATTTCTTATAAAAACTTGTTTAGTTTTGTTAAACACCAAAATACATTAAAATTACATGGGGACAGACTGATCATCAGATATCGTCTGTATGCATGCAGAGATACGTTCAGTCTTCGTTAAATGCATAGCTGTCAAAAGAATATGTGCGAAGACTTTGACTATCCAACCTGATGAAAGGATAAGTCATATTTCAAGTTGACTGATATGAAATCGATGCATTTATGACGTATGAAATCATTATTCAACCTAACAACAAATCGTTATGAGACATGAAAGAATCGTTGTGAGATATGAAACATTCGTTGTGAGATATGAAAATCATTTTGATTACTTAAGAAGTCGATGCGCAAAGCAAATCGTTATGAGAACCAAAGAGATTGATGTGATAAGAAAATCGTTGTGATCACTAAAGGAATCGTTACGAAAGTAAGTCGTTACGATGACTAAAGAAATCATTACGAGAGCAAGTCGTGACGATGACTAAAGGAATCGTTACGAGAGCAAGTCGTTACGATGACTAAAGGAATTGTTACGAAAGCAAGTCGTTATGATGACTAAAGGAATCGTTACGAAAGCAAGTCGTTACGATGTACGAGAGCAAGTCGTGACGATAACTAAAGGAATCGTTACGAGAGCAAGTCGTTACGATGACTAAAGGAATCGTTACGAAAGCAAGTCGTTATGATGACTAAAAGAATCGTTACGAAAGCAAGTCGTTACGATGACTAAAGGAATCGTTACTAAAGCAAGTCGTTACGATGACTAAAGGAATCGTTACGAGAGCAAGTCGTTACGATGACTAAAGGAATCATTACGAGAGCAAGTCGTTACGATGACTAAATGAATCGTTACGAAAGCAAGTCGTTACGATGACTAAAGGAATCGTTACGAGAGCAAGTCGTTACGCTATCTCTAAGAAGTCGTTATAGGAACGATTTCTTTTGAGATCAGAAGAAGTTCAATCTATGAAGAAATCGTTAAGGTACTTATGAAACAGTTATGAAGAAATCGTTACAGTTCTACTGTAATCGATATGATCTATAAAGAAAATCGATGTGTACTTAGACAAATATGATGTTGTAGATACAATGTAAAGATGCTTACCTGTTTTGGCTTATTTTTCTTTGGTATTAATTCTTGTGCTTAAGACTTGTAGAAAATAGGTTAGTGACCTTTAATTAAGGATTTGATAATTATCATAATAATAAAGTTTTATTAATTACCAAAATAGAAATGTAAGTACTTCTAATTACATGGGGATAGACTGTTCATCAGGAGATTGTAACATTTGTTTATAATGAGTAAAGAGAAGAGATTTTGACAATTGAATTGTGAGCCCAACTTATATTACTCATTTATCTATGACTTCTAAATGTTTGCTTGTCACATCTCTCGATTTGTCCCGCTGCTAAAATTAGGGGTATAATAAGAGGGCTATCTTTATAGGCACATAATCGATTGGATTGTCACGATAATCGATTTTGTCGAGAGTGAAGGGTTCCTTTTTTGGATTTGAGAAAGTCTTCGTGCACTTTCATATTGCACTTAAGTGCATATGACTAGGCACTAAATCCATGAGGCACTCAATAATTGGGTTGTCACTTGATCACTCCCCATGTGAGGGGTGTCACACGGATTTAGTGTCTAGTCATAGAGAAAGATTTGCTGCACTTTCAAAAGTGCAGCAAGTGCAATCCACATGGGCTGGCAGCCATGTGGCGCCAAAAAAGTGTCATGTGATTTTTTTTATTGGCGCCACATGGGCTGTCAGCCCATGTGGATTACACTTGCTGCACTTTTGAAATGCAGCAAGTCTTTCTCCTAGTCATATTGCACTTAAGTTGAATAAGAAAGTGCACTAAGCATTTCTCTTTTGAATTTATTATGATTTGGCTTCTGCATTGGTACTACTATTTTTTGATTAAGTGTAATAAGACAATCCAAGTAGGCTGTTCAAAATGTACCGTTGGATGATGTAAAGTAGAAGAGAAAGACTTAGTGCACTTTTGTATTGCACTTTAAGTGCAATATGACTAGGCAATAGTCTATGTGACATCCAACAATTGGGTTGCCACTTTATCACTCCTCATGTGAGTGGTGCCACATAGATTCTTACCTAGTCATATTGTACTTATATTGCAATATAAAAGTGCACTAAACTTTTCTCAAAGTAGAATTGTTTTATAACGGCATACATTTTATTTAAGTAGCAAAATAGGTTCTTCTTATATACGAGGCTATTTGGTACAGGTCATTATGAGTATTTAGTTTTAAGCGGTTAAATTGCTTATGTGGCCATTGTGTAAGGATATGACGGATTTTTCCTACCGAGCAATGGACTCATCAAATCCATCCGCTATTTTAGAGGTTCAAAGCAAAGAAGTGGCAGATCAGGCTCAGAGTTGTTAGACTTAACAAGATTGTAAGCACTTACTGTTGAAGATTTCAGCTTGTAATTTGAATTATTTTACTCTAGTTAGATACTGTGATGCTGGCTATTTAGAAACAACAATGTTATTAAGGATTTGAGAATGGTGGATTTGTGTTAAATTATTTATTATAAATTTAGGTATATATAAATTAATCTTTATTACTCTCTTGTGTTCGATTAGATAGGTTGTTTTCTGGTTAAAAAAATAAAACGCGTTTTCTTTAAATTGGGACATGACAATATCACTTAATAATGTAATTTAATTTATGTTATAGTTATTTTAATGACTTGTTTACATCTCTAAACTATATCTTCAGGCTCGTGGATGGAACTGTAGGATTTGGATCTCGTACTCTAGATTGTTGAGCAATTTAAAGTCATCGTTAGGATATCAAATTGTACTAGTCTGATATGACTTATACTGTCAATAGGATTAGGTGTTTTTGTTCTTTTTAATTTATTATTATTCTAATTGTAATGTAAATCAGAATGAGTCAAAATGTATTGATTTGATATGTTTTGATATGGATAGTATCATAAATTGGATGGTCTGATCTAATTCACCGTTTTAACTAATCTTATTTAAGTAAATAAATTAGGATAAATTAAGTAGATGCTTCTATCAAATATTTAATTTATTTTAAATTTTTGATAGAACTGTAATTTATTATAATAAATATTATTTTCTGTTACAATATATGTTAAGTCTTATTACAACAAAAATTTTCTGTATTACAATTAAAGATTATTAATTAATTTACTCAATAAATTATATATTTTTACTATTTTAAAATTGACTAACATTTACTGTTTTTTTTCTTTAAAGGGACCAACTTTTACTGTTACATGCTAACATTTTCAGGATCTACACAATAAACCGGCAAACTTTGACAAGTTTCTACGCCACATTGTACAGTTAGGAGGGAGAGAGAGAGAGAGTACACACGTGCATGGGAGAGTAGTATGACGATGTCTGTGGCAGCACCGGCCATGTGATGTGAGCATGGGATGAGCGCCGCTGCAGAGAGGTACGGCTCGTCTCACCACAGTCACATGCACGAAGCCGCTGAAGTTAGGGAAGGTTGTCCCCATCCCCGCCCGTACTTAGATTTTCCATAAATACCCTTTAATTTATTATTTATACATGCTCCTGCTGTCACTGAATTATTAAGAATATATATTCTTGAAATTCCGAATCTCAAGATAGACTTATATAAAAACATGGGAATATCATATGGTCGAGAGGGATTTATTTTTTAAATCTTGTCAAAAAAAGAGAGAAAATTTTTTAAACTATATAATTCATTTTAATTGTAGAATTGCAGGATGTGGATGTGTAGCAGTGCAAGTGTTTGAATATATTCGGAGATATTGTGATAATTCACACATATAAAAGGTATTCTATGAAAATATAATAACTGTAGAGACATGCATGTAAAAAGCCCTTTATTAATTAATCTTCCCCAACTTCCCATCCTCTCTGTCTCTACCCAAACCCAAAAAGCTAACCCAGGAAAACACAAAAAGGGACTCCTTCCCTAGTCCTCAATTTTCATCATTAAACAGTCAGAAAAAGATTAAAACAAGTTCATCCCTAATTTTCTGTCCAAAACAATTTCAACTTGAAAATACACTACCAAAAAGTGCCTCTCTAAGAACCGAGCTTATGATTAAGTGATGAAGACCTTCCAGCTAAATCTTCGTGATCTAAGTTCAAATCTGTGTCCACGTACACTTACAAAAACAAAAACTCATTTATTTAACCAAGGATGGCCAACTTTAATACTCACATGAACACCGAACCGTCCACTCATGTGACCGGCCATAAGATGCGGGTTAATCATTTCAAGATAAATCAAACTTTTAGTTGACTCCAATCACAAGCTATCGATCGTATACATATTTCAACTTTACCCCACATAGCCTAAAGTTATGAACCTTATTTTATTCCTCTTGGTTGGAGTAATTAAGGAAGATGATGCATGGGCATCGCAATTAACTAGTAATTACTCAGATATATCATATATAGTTATAAATTAGCATGGAAAGCAGCCATTGACGTAGTCACTAATAAGAGTACTATCAAAACTCTCGTCCACTTGCTTGTCTAACGAATGGCGTTTGTTAAGAGAGTGCCACTCTTTCCTGATTGGGCCGAGAAAATTCCCATTCTTCCGATGGAAGAGTAGTACTTATGCATGTCGCCCCCCCCCCCCCCCAACGGCGCACATGGCTAATGGGGCAACCCCCTCTCTCACATCTAATCTTCTATAATAAGAGTTTCATGTAAAGACAAGGTCACAGATAAGAGAGCCAAATGATGTAGAAAAATAATTGAGATTATCTTATCCACGTCATTATGGTCATCTTTTTTATTTTATTTATATTATAAAAATAGAATTATGGTCAATTATTATCACCGTCTATTATCATTATTATCGACTCATGAAACCAAATATTTATACTAATATTTTGGACAAAGAGGTTATTTTTTACTGATTATGGGGATCCCAATATATAGAGATTACAGAAGGTGGAGACGAGAGAGAGAGAGAGATGGGAGAAGTTCGTGTTACCGTACATATTAATTTAATTCTACCTGTAAGAATAACCGTGTTTGTTTGTGTGTGTGTATGTGAGAGAGAGAGAGAGAGAGAAAGAGAGCTGTCTTGTACACATATATGTGCCGCCTCCTTTCCACCTTCCCTTCCTTCCCTCCACCACCACCATCACTGCTACCACCTGTTCAACCCAAGAGCTCGACGTCACCGGACAGCAGCGCCTGGAGAAGCTGCTGAGCTTGCTGGTTGGGAGGAGGATGGGGACCTGCCTCAGCAAAAAGAAGGAGTCCTCCACTGACACCACCAAGAAAAAACCCAACTTGAAGCAGGATATCCCCCAGCCCGTTGCGCCCCGCCGACGTCTGTCTCCCCGCCCCTCCCGGAGGAGGAGGCCGTAGTGAAGGAGGTGCTGACAGAGACGCCCTCCCCTCCTCCACCACCACAAGGTCCAACTCCAGGAGGGCGCCGGAGGACCCTACGGCGAAGTCCCCCCGGAAGGTCGAGGCAGCTGCGGCGGCGGCGGCGGCCGCCCCCGACGGAGAGGACGACGGATCCGAAGTCGCGTCGGAGATCTACAGCGCCAGCGAGTGCTTCTCGGCCTCCACTGCGCTGACGGAGAAGAGGAGCGTGGGAGCGGAGGAGGCGGAGGCCGGCGAGGAGGAGACTTCGGCGCTGCCCAAGTGGTGGCCCCCCGAGTGGTCGTCTCCCGGGGGGAAGGTCTACCACCAGCAGCGGAGGCGCTCGACCCCCCGAGAGTCCCCCGCCCGGAGGGACCCCCGGACCCGGTCCGGTGGCGCCAGATCCTCCCCCTCGCCGGCGAGGCGGGCGGAAGGGAGGCCCTTTCCCGGCAACGGCAATGCTGCTGCGCCCGGGTTGTGGAAGGGCCACGCAGACAGGTCCGGGAGGAGGTCAGTGTCCCCCGCCGCGAAGCGAGTGGCGGACGCTCGCGGTGCCGGCGGCGGGGTCAGCAGGAGCTCGTCGATGAGGAAGACAGCGACGGCATCGCCGCGGCGGCCGCGCCCGGCGCCGGCGGGTGGTACGGCTGGGGTCGGCGTGCGGAGGGCGGGGGCGGGGGGAGGGGAGGAGGCGCTGCTGCCGTCGCTGGGGCAGGAGGAGGTGGAGAACCCCCTCGTCTCCTTGGAATGCTTCATCTTCCTCTGAAGCACACAAAAACAAAAAAGGAGGTTTTTTTTTTTTTGTACGCGGCTTCACCTCACAACCTACTTCCCACTTCTTCTTCCAACTTCTTCGTTCATGGTGCCGTAGATCAGGAGTGGACCGGGGAGAGAGATGAGGGAGGGCGTGCGAGATTGTGTGCTCCTCGCTGTGGGCCGTCGGATCTCCCATGGACGGACAGATGATGGTTTTTGGACCTGAGCAGAGCTGCTGCCTGATCAGTGTCAGAGCGGTACAAGGGAAGGGGATGGGCCGCTGTGTAGTATGTACTGTCCTAACTGTGTACACCATTTTCCCGCTACAAATGACAGAGTGAGAATCCACCTCTTAATGGGCGAATGAGAGACGGGGAGGTGATGGCTTGGAGGTCATGGCAGGGAGATCATGCCAACTTTCAAATTTTAGGTGGGCTATTCAAACTAACGCAGTACATATGCTTTCAAAAGTTTTTATACTGAACTAATGTTAAGTTCAAAAAATGGAGAAGATCTGCTTGTGATTTTGTTGGTTGCCTCGTTTCCATCTTGAGTTGTACCAACTGGGTCTGGTCCACAATTACAAAGATGTGTTCTTAGAAAAGTTGGGGACCAAAGAGAGGACTGACTGAGTACCTGGGTCATCATCTCACCTCCCACGCCTTTATAATCTCTCTCTCTCTCTCTCTCTCTCTCTATATATATATATATATATATATATATATATATTCTCACATCACAGGGTCTCTGTATTGTCCTTCCCTTCCTGCTGAATTTGGAGACTAATAAACTTGATCTCTTTGCCACAATGAGATCCATGTGGATGTGAATCTTAGCATATCTCCATTATGTGAGCATCTATTAGGCTATGGGTTTATCCATCTTTCTGTCCCATGGGATGGAAAATTTAGGTGGATTTTGTTGATTAACAATGTCTGCATCTACTGGTTCAGCAGACGACATTTCACTGTGATAAGATGGCTGTAGCTTTTCTCTCTCCTTTTGTGTAAATTGCCCACATCCTTTGTGGAGACTTGTTCTTGTGTCTATTCTCTTCTCTTCTTTTGTCCCAATCAAGGGAAAGATGTGATGTAGCATGCGGGGCATTTTGACGTGATGCTTACGTCCAAGTACAGTTGGTTTTGATAACACTTTGTCCAACATAAATCATTACCTGGGAGCCAGATTATAGAAGCTCTATGGCCCCTTTTTATAACCAGCTAGAGTAGACTCGGATAAGGTAATTTAGGTTTAGTATTTTCTCTTTGATATGAAAGTTACTAACCTAACAGAATACTTAAACCCATAGGTATAGGTTAAGGGTTATTCTGGATGAGAGTGTCTTTATCTGAACTTATCCATCCAAATTACTAAATAGCTTCTAAACCAAGAAAAAAAGAGCAAAACATCACATCTTAAATTAGATGGATACACTTTCCTTCACTATTTTCTTTGTAATGCTGAAGATGTATGAAGGTGGAGTAATGGTAGCTTCCAAAATGTGTCTTATCATATGCATCATATACTTAATCTTTTCGTTTTCTTTTGTTCTTTCAATACACTCTACAATTTCTCACAGAAGACATCCTATAATTAATGAGAGGACAAAGGCCATAAAATTCAAATGCCACGGTTCTCCTTTTGGACAGGTATTAAGCCATTTTGCAGGGTTTGTTTTATCCGAAAGCTGAGGAAAATTACGTTAAAAAGACAGATTTTGAAACATTTCTGTTGGCGCCATGATCCAATTGAAAAAAAATACGCACGCGCGCATAGATATATATACATATATAAGCTAATTCGAGTAAACTCTCTTGACCTTTTTTTAAATTTTCTTATATATTATAAATAATTTATTAGTTGACAATGAACGTAGTAAAGTAAAATTTATTTTCGGATACGATTTTGTACGATAGTGGGCTTGACCTTGGACTTGAGTTAACTTTTAATCCACTTTAGCCACTTTTAGTCCAACCCACTTGAGTATGTTAACTCACTTTTAATCCACTTTTAGTCCAACCCACTTGAGTTAACTTTGTAACACTACCAAAATATTTTTTGAGTTAACTCAGAGTTAATTAGATTTAACTCTGAGTTAACCTACATCCAAATGGTGCTAGATTAATCCACTTTCAAACAATCATGTCACTTACCAATATTTGTCTCCATTATATTCTTTTTTTTTTGACAAACCTCCATTGTATTCTTAAAAGGCGAGTAATCCTTGCTGCACATATAAACGTGGCAAGCACAAATTCATCTGAAAAACACTTTTTACCCGCGCTATGACGGATGAAAAGTTTGTCCGACGAAGGCAACTGATTGGTCAGACACCCAAGCACCACATGTCAACAAGACTTTGGGACCAACCAATCTAAGTGCTGTGCTAAAAAGTTTCTCATTTCATCTGATCGATCCATGAAGAGAGAGAGAGACCCTTAGGTCTTATCTGAAAATTTTATCACCTCCTTCGGATCAATCATATGGGAGATTTATAACATAAAGTACCAATAACAACATAATCTGTAATAGCTAATTAATGGCCATTTATTACAAATGAGAATATCAATAAGGTTAGTTACATTTTCTCAGAAGCATGACCCAAGGGAGAAAATTCAGATCAAGCATCCCAAAAAAAGATAAAATTTTTGGCAGGTTAGCAGGCAATAATCAGTTCTCGTTTGGGACTACAAGACGCTCTCCACCTTGCACCAGCTTTGCGGATCGTATCAAGTCCCCTGTTTTTATTTGGGAGAGTACTTCCCTCCCAACAGTTGTATATCTGCAGATAGGAAAAGGGAAACAGCATGGATAAGAACAAGGAAGCGTGCGGGAAACAGCAGGCAGATTTAGTAACTTCATGTCAGGCTTTGCCTCTAGTATGCATTATTTCAACTTGGCAGTTGTAGAACATTACCCGAAAACTGAAAACTGGCCTTCATCAAAGGAGAGTCCTCCCAGACCAGACTGCAAGACAAGTTTCAGCTTTTATCAGTAAGAGTAAAGTGCAATGTGGTGTAAACAGCATCCACAGAAAGTTTTGGGAAAAGCGAGACATGAGATTCATAAGTGCATTCCTGCAGCAGTGGAGACAGCTAAGGTGTCCCCATCAGTTTGCATGTCTCACATGAACTCCAGTTGAATCTCAGGGGAAAAAAAAAATCTAGCATTGTGCTTACATTTCTTTTATCATATAGATAGAAGAAAAACTGGGAAGGCGACGAAAACTCATCAGAGTCTGCATTATGTGCCATAGCAACTGCTCCATAGACGGACAGCGGGAGCACAGGTAGCTCTCCATCCTTTCATGTCATAGAGTGAGAAGGAATCAGAGGCTGATCACAGATTTGATTCATGAAAAAGCATGCACAAAGGTCAAAAAAAAACCTGGATACTGAGTGTGGTTTTGTACAGTGGTTCAAATTGTCCAGAAGGCATTATCTCTAAAGGAACAGTATAGCCAATCTGGTCAATTTCATTGTCAGAAAGTACTGCTTGGCTGGCACATCTCACCTTTTACCATTATAGGCTCCATCATTCACCTAAAAAGTGTGTCATTAGGCCATTTTCTTCCCTGAATCGTCAAAACATTCAATATTGCAGAGGTACATGTGGTGTAGCAAACTCTGTCATGCTTTTAGAGATTCCTTTATTCAATGAAAAACTAAGTACCTCGTTCATAGAAAATGTTCATCATGCATAAACATAGTGTGATTTTTCTCACGAATAAAGTAGATATGAGCAGAAGGATCATGTCAATGAAGCCATTTTACCAGTTTTGCAAAGTTCCCTGCAGTCAAAGGAGCAGAATATCCATCAAGAACAACCTGTCCAAGTTGAAGACCAATCATTTAGACATAAAATGGAAAACAAGCAGAAAGCATCAAGCTACTAAATTTATTAACGGGTTTATCTGTAGAGCAGCCAGACTTAGGATTATAATCAATTTCTGATCTTTTCTTCTTTTAAGGGAGCCAGGGAGGTAACTGATCACTAGGCCATCATATGCCTCAATAAAAACATCTGATGGTAACCAAGAAATTTTTTTTCTGCACGTGCTGAACAGTTGATAAATGAGAGCTACCACTTAAACCTAATGAAGGCAGCCTGTGCAGCAAGAAATAAGGTGCAAATTGTATACAGGAATATGTTCAGTAAATGCAGAAGAAACAACATAGTTACGTTAAAGACGTGCATGAAACTACACAAGCACAAATATTGTGCTCCATAAGGCAAAAGCCTAAAAAGGATGGGCAAACAATACTGGGTCAATATTTGACTTCCCTCGTCCATTTTAATATAAAAATTACTGGACAGAATGGCTTCTAAATTAAGTCAGAGGATATTTCCATTTGAGTGCCATAATTATTACTGGTTTATTCTGTCTATAGTCAAGAGCTTCATGGATGACCTTGACTCGTACTTTGAAGGTCAAGCATTCTGCACTTTCGGTCATGGAAATAGGTAGTCTTGTTGCATACTTAATTAAATCAATGGATTGAAGAGAAAGTTAGACCCGGATTGAGGCAGTGCTGTTTGGTTCCCCACCGGCAGATGGGAAGAATGTGGAACCATCCCCCTTTTCAATGGTGAATTCAACAATTCCTCTTCCTGTGAGCCTACAAAAGACAAATGTTGTAAGTTAAACAAATTTGAGACTCTGGTAGGTCGAACCAAGATTGAAGTAACTGATAGGAAATTCTGAATATTGAAAATTGCAAAAGTAGTTATCCTGGAAAAGCAATGTTTGTATACGCTTCTTGCATGATAGTTTTGCATATTTAACCTGAAAATTGATCATCATCTTTTCCATTCCAATACTTTATGATTATCTACCTCCATCATTGATTTAACTTTTTTGCTTATAAAAATATCCACTGGAAAAGCCAATTATGGCAGCACAATAAAGCACTTTGATTTATTTAAGCTGGATACTTTAATCATTTTAATGTAGTTAAGTTAAACACAAATGCAATCTAGTTAAGAAAATACCAGGTCAGAATAGTAGTGCTTATGTACTCTTTTACCTAAGAAGTGTATAAGAATAATAGCATTCTATGGTGGTTCCTTTTGCAGGTAGATTTGTAAGAGTGGTATATAAGGGAAAAACCTGTATAGAATGCTTCATTAATAAACTTCCAGAAAGCAACAGCCCTTTTAACCACTGGTGCAAATATTGACAAATGTGTGCCAAAGAGGCTAGAACAACTTTATAATGTTAAGTTGCACATGTGCTAACAAATGGCAAGTGCGGACTGTTCAGCCAATCCATGTCAAAGACCAATCTGATTGACCAAATGGAAAACTTGTGGTATAGATGTCAAAAGACAGTCATAAATGAGAAAAAAAAACATACCTGGGGTATCTCAAATATTGCTCAGGCAACAGAAATGACAAACCAGGAGCCTGTCACAACAATGAAATTATCATAAGTTTATAAAGGTGCAAGGCGTATATGCTGAAAATCTTGTAGGTTGAAATACAAAGGCAATGAGAATATCAATAAGGATATTGTTGAGACTATGTGAAGACACAACGAAATAATAGACAAAAGGAAAATGAAATGCAGCTGCTGCAAATTTTATAGCAAAGTGTCCGAGTCTTTCTTTGTAGAAGCATTCAGTGGGTGTAGCTTGCAAATCTGATGAGAGAAATAGTAAACTGTGGATAATACCATGCTAGGATCTAGTGCATATAAATATAAGAAATGTGATTTGATAAAATACCTGTAATAACTCCAGTCTGCAAGAGTGTCAAGAGAAGATGCGAGTCCAACAGAAACCTTATCTGGGTCCTGTTCCTTTATATACTGTAGAAGGTCCTGCAAACCTCCCTGGAAGCACAGAATGACAGAAAATCCAAACTGTTACAGATAGAGGACATGCTATTATGCTCTAACAAACAAGAAAAGGCAAAAAGAAATGCTTCAATTGCAAATTCCCCTGATGAACACATATAAGACAAAACAAAATGACAAAATGCATGATGCCACAACTCAAACTTATGCCTTGTTTTTGCCACATGAATGGCAAATCCAGGTTGCATAAGGCCCAAAAAAGTTTTAAAAAACAGTATGTGGTGTTGCGAAGTATCAAAATGTATTTGATATGCTTGTTTTAATATTTTCTACAAATGGGAACAAAGAAGCATATAGCTTTGGTAGGAAATGTAATCATCAGTAAAATAGCTATGTAGCCCAGTAAAAGAGCTAGGAGAAGGCCTAAAATGAGAAGGTGAGATGTTATTAGGAAGACTTGGACTTTTGAGTTTAAACACGACTATAGCACTTGATAGAAATTTTTGACGAAAAAGAATTCATGTAACTGACTCCAAATAATGGGATAAGGCTCTGATGATGATGATGATGAGTAAAATAGCTATGTAGCCTCAGGATTCATGCTTATTGTTTGACCTTGTACAAGCAGAAAGAAGGAACAAGAACAGACTAAATGGCAGATTGGTACTGAATATCAAACATATATATATCAAATATCAATGTACAAAATGTTGAATAAAATGATAAAAAATTCCCAGAGTCATTCATCGTACCTTGCCATCAAGTAGAGAGGCATACAAAGATGAACCTTTTTCCTGAAGCTCAGCTGGTATGCCTGCTAATACGGATGCCTTCTCATCTGTAGCAATCTTTAAAAAAAAAAGTGACTGCATAACCATTAATTAAATTAAAGGAGGACGTTTGTGTCTCTTGGAACCCATATGTCTTTGAAAAAAGGCCCCTCTCCAACAATCTCCCATTACATAAATAGTCTCCTTGTAATGACAAGAAGTTAAGAAAAAGGAAATCAATTAAGAGATAGCCCTTAAAGAAGGTGAGAAGCGAGACCAATGAACAATCCCTCAGAGGAGTTGATATTTAGGCCCCACATGATTTAAGACCTTGATAAGTACAACTATGGCAAGATGACAACAATACCTTTAGAGCTTTCATCACATCGCTCTCCATTGTACCGTAAGGCTTTCTCTGAGGAATACGCAACAAGTATGAAATGCCCTCTAGAGATTCCTAAAGTTAACAAAAATGACCTCTAACCCATCAGTGATGATCCAGGTGAAGACCAGTATCCTCGATTTGCTCAGACATACAGGTCAACGAGTATACCTGTATAGCCTTCATGCTTCCATTTGCAGGAATTGCCCTCCGCAGGGCAAGTTCTCCAGTTCTGGGGACCTTGGTATCTGGCGAATAGAGAACAGCCTCTGATGAAGAAATAAACCATGGATCCAACCGACCAAGGGGAGTGGGGTAGATATTTGGACAAAGATAAGGAGAGCGGCAACCAGGTTATCAAAAATCCTAGTTCCAAGTTGCTGCACTAAGCTCAACGCTGGGGGTTCTCAAAGAGTCAGGAATCTCCTGCAAAAATTCAAAAACCAAGATAATCACTCTTTCATATATGCATCTAGAAGAAGATTGATCGAACCCATCATCTATGAGAAGATAAAGAGCCCGTGGAAGTAGATAATTGTGCTTCTGGAGGACAATGGGCGACAAAGGATGCAAGCAAGCCACTAAAAGGCTCCAACTTGAACACATTACCCATTCCATTGAAGCAAATCCTACATCAGAGAGGCTGTATCTATGTAAGACGATTGAAGGCATCATCCATAAGAAGATATAAAGAGGTCGTGGAAGCAGATACTTGTACTCTCAGTGGACTACGTGTATCCAAGTACGCAAACAAGCCATTAAAAAGTTCCCAACTTAGCACATTACATATTCCATTTAAGCAAAGGCCCACATCAAAGCGGCATCCATGGTGACACGATGTCTAAAGAACAGATATAATCAAGAACTCGCATTTCTCACAGCCACCGAGTGCTACAGCCATGACTCGAAACACTTCGCCAGGAATTAGAACAAGTAAACGAACAGAAGAATCATGGAGCAGCGGCCGAACCTCGGACCCGCGGCGCGGGGAGTGAGAAGGTTCGTCCCCCATTGCTCCGGCCTGCAATGGGGCCACCTAGCTGCCGAACCAGGATGGGGAAGAGGAAAGAGGGCGGGGAGAAGGCGCTCCTCTTGCTCCCACCCCCGCAGAAGAAGCCGGTGAGGAGGGGACGAGCTGGGGTGGAAAGAGCACTCCGGAGCAGCGGGGGCAGTGTGGCGTCGGGGGAGATACGTGGACAGCAGCAGCGATGGCGCCATCAGTTGGGGAAGAAGAGGCTCTCGCTTCCCTCTCTCCTCTCGTGTTTTTTCTTTTCTTCCTTTTAGAACATTGGTAAATACTATTAAATATTCGAGAAACTTGCAACACGAACTCTGATAAAAAGAAAATTACATATCTGTCCAGAGAGAGTAAGAGAGTGAAAACATAAACTTCAAATAAAAGTAAAAGTCTAATACTTTAAATAATTTTGTTTGTTGTTTGTAAATGATTATCAATTATATATTTGATCCTGTTCGTACCA